>CM060064.1:7383878-7773878 GCA_030533445.1 Cyprinodon diabolis | reverse complement strand
AAGATACTAACTGCTCATTCACTCTCATTAAAGTCTTATCCAAAAAAAAAAAGCCAAAATCATTTTAAATTCACTATTAGTTTTCTCTGTAGGTGGTTTATAGAGCTGCTGAATGCCATGCTGGGTTATGGGCTTAGAAATGGATTGTTTTTTAATTTTGTGACATTTTAGAAACTAAACGGTGAATAGATTTATTTGTAGTAATCACATTTCCTCTTCTATGATGTCAAATATAGTCAACCTTGTGAGCAGAATGGAAGCATATAGGAGTTTTACACCAGCCAGGAAATGCACGAGACATCACATCCAGTCACTGCTAATCCTCACACTCTGACCTACTGCCACCGTCGTCACTTTCCCCGTGTCTGTTCACTGTTTCACTAACATGAGACTCTCACCATGAGTTCATGTTTTTGCCCTTGTCAGTCATATGTTTTGCCGTGCATGACAGAATCTCCATCTTTCACCTGCGGTGGTATAAATACAGACATGGGTTATGTTTGCAGGTTCTGTACGTTCCTGATCCCGAGTACGTCTCCAGTGTGGGAAGCTCCCCCTCCCTCAGTCCCATCAGCCCCCTGTCTCCCACCTCCTCTGAAGCTGATTTAGAGAAGGCAACGGTATGTTGATGCACTTCCTAACACTCAGAAAAAAGGCAGGCAGATAAACTGATTAAAGTGTTTGTTTCAAAAAGAAAATACTGTCAGCATTTACACTTATCGCAACTGATGGTATCTGTCTGTTGTTGCTCTTGGATACGCTGATATCTTGGAGAATTTCCGTCGCTGAAGCTTTATGGTGATATTAAGATCTCCATACAGGATCACATGGTAGATTCTCTGTTGCAGAGATTTAACAAGTAAATAGACGTTCATTTTTACATCTTTATTGCTTCCACTTTCCACACTTATATCAAAATAAGTCTGGAGAACCTAAAGAAATATAATCTAAAGAAGAAAAAAAACGTAAATGTTCACAATATTTGTTTTTTTGTTTGTTTATATGCCAGTAAAACTACTTTGGCTGCATATGACGTCTTTGTGAAAAACAATGCCAGCATAGTTTTAGTTATTTTTGCTCAGTTTGTTAGTAAATGTAGCCATTCTGTGTATATTTACCACGATAACATCATGTGTCCAGGATTACATCACTGTACAAGAATACAACTGGTCAACAAGCCAAAGCAATGGAGGCGAGTGAGCGTGGAACTCAGAGTAGTTACGAAAAATAGGGAATAGTCCAAGATCAGGTGTAAAAAGGCACAAGAAGATGTTTTATTCAAAGGGATTAAAAATTGATTTTTGCTCGGAAGACGGTCTGACTGCAACTAACGATTATTTTGCAATTAAGAATCTGATAGCCAAAGGTTCTTACATTTTTAATTTTTTTTTTTATTAAGCCAGGTGAAACTTAACTTTTCTACTTGAGGAGTTCTGGATAGAGAATATTGACAGACAAAACATTTTTTTTAATCTAAAAATTAAAAATGTTTTTTTTTTTTTTTACCGTGTTGGCTAATTGCTGCTCTAAGTGGGTTGCCCTGTCAGCTAAAGGCATGTTTTAAAGTCTATTGTCCTTTTAACGATTAATCGTTAGCTGAAGATTATTTCAATAATCGATTAATAACGATTCATCTGATTAATTGTTTCAGTCCAACACACGTTTACATGTCTTAGCTAATGTTGCTCCTGGTCTTATTATTTAAGGCCTTTTCTAGGAGCAGTCGTCACAACATGGTCAGGACTTATTTATTAGCTGCATCAGTAACCATCATCTGGAGTTCTGGTAGTTTAGCTGCACCGCCTGTAGATGACGCCACGTCGGTTTATGTAAATCATTACGAGGTTCTATTTAGGCTAAAAAAAGATGATTAAATCAGGACAGAGTATAAAGCCTTATTTTATCATAATCAACTGGATCTTAGTCTTTTTGATGGAGGCATGTATCTTTTAAAGTTCAGCATGTAGTTAGCCTTAAAGGAATAGTACACCCAAAACATGATTAGCCTTCATTTTCTACTCACCCCCATGCTGAACAACACTCTGGAGTACTTTTTTGATATCTCAAATGCATCTGGAGATCTGGGAGGCTTCTTGCTGTCTGCTGACATTCAAATAATGGAGGTCTATGGTGCCCGAGGCAGAAAGGTCCATAAAAGTCCACAAAAAACGTGTCAATATTCCTCCATACTGCTCGTCCAATGTATTCCAAGTGTCCTGAGTTGGTAGCGTCCATAATTTACTTGAAACAAAGTCATTTAGAATGTTTTTAGAGCATAAACAGTAGTGTATAGGATTTCCTAAAAGCGCGCCCCTGCGAGTTCACGAGCCTACGGAAACTGCGGCAGACCAAGCCAGATGAAAGTGCGCATTCAGCGTCTGCTCTTGATAATGCAAGCGTAGAAGAAGAAATTTGCTGTTTACCTGTGCAAAGAAAGAAACAACGAAAGAAAAATGTCTGAGGACTTTAGTGTTGAGGAAGAGCATGAGTTCTTTGCCGAGCTGAATGCGCACTTTCATCTGGTTTGGTCTGCCGCGGTTTCCGTAGGCTCGTGAACTCGCAGGGGCGCGCTTTTAGGAAATCCTATACACTACTGTTTATGCTCTAAAAACATTCTAAATGACTTCGTTTCGAGTAAATTATGGACCCTACCCACTCAGGACACTTGGAATACATTGGACGAGCAGTATGGAGGAATATTGACACGTTTTTTGTGGACTTTTATGGACCTTTCTGCCTCGGGCACCATAGACCTCCATTATTTGAATGTCAGCAGACAGCAAGAAGCCTCCCAGATCTCCAGATGCAAAAGGTACTCCAGAGTGTTGTTCAGCATGGGGGTGAGTAGAAAATGAAGGCTAATCATGTTTTGGGTGTACTATTCCTTTAAGCTAAACCTCCAGGTTGGTGTTTCACAGGCATAAAATCTTCCATGTGGACTTCAAGGACAATCAGAGACATGTGCGTCCATGCGGGTGGATGCACATGCTGCCTATGATCACCAACAGTCTTATCGGGTCATTCTTGTGGGGGAGTGTTGGCCTACTGGTTAGAGCAGCGGGCTTGGGCTCTGAGAAGGTTGCAAGTATCCGGTTTGCAGCCTGAACTCTGGCTCTCTGAGCAAGATCCTTAACCCCACACTGCTCCCAGGGCGCCACACGATGGCAGCCCTCTGCTTCCCAAGGAGATGAGTTAATGCAGAGGTAAATTTCTCAAGTGTGAGATCAATAAAGTTAAATTATTATTATAATTATTCTTTTGGGAATTTTTTCTTTGGATCCTGAAATATTTCAGTCCCTACTCACATTCTTCCTTTAGACCAGAAGCTGCGATTGCATCATTCTGTCATTCTGTGAATCACAAAAAATATTTTTTTCTTTTCCAGTCTAAATACTAAACCGAATTTGGCTTAATATGATTAGTTTCTTGTTAAACATGATTAAAGTATTGAGGTAGTTCATCCTCCTTTTCAGTCAAAGATGTTTCCTTTAATTAGACAAATAATCAAATCAATTGTTCACCACTTGCTGCAGTCAGAATCAACCACTGATGAACAGAAACTTCATGCAACTGATGACAGGAAGTGTTTTTAAATGTTTCATTCAGAGTAAAACCAACAGCGCAGACATCCATCAGAACAGATCAGAGTGGGATCAGAGCAACTGAAGATTGAATGGAAAACCTGTGGACAGTTTGATCATTGTTTATAACATTCAGGTTGTTTTCTCCCCTACTTCTTTCCCTAGAACATGGAAACCATGCATCTTTATTAGATATTTATTGAAGGGAAAATATATTTAAGAGCAAAATAATACCACAGATTTAAAGAGATCTTCTCTGTATTCTGGATATGTACTATTATGTAATAGAGGTGTAAATAGTAATCGTTATGTCTGGATGCAGACGATCCAATGCATCGACACGTCCGCAAGAGTCCGCAAGCACTTCCTTTAGCCATTACCCTCTTTCCGTTTGCACACACACACTCGCACAAACAGTAGGCAAGATAGTCGTAGTGAAGGAAGTAAATGTTAGGATTCGGGGCTTTGCCCACCAGAGGGCGCCGTGGATCCATGCCTGGGGAGCTTTGGCTCAGCATGGACAGCTGTTTTCTATCTGCTGATTAAAGGAGCTCTCTCTATATAAGCTGAGTGAAAGCTCTCCTCTGAGCCGGATTGTTGTGTTTCCTGTGCCACCATGCCTGTCTGAACCTTGAACCTGCAGTATCCTGTTTGTTCCAATAAATATTGGACTTTTAATCCTCCTCTGAGTCTGTGAGTTCTGCATTTGGGCTAGTAAAACCAGCGCATCATGACAGTAAAGGCCTATTTTTTGTTACCATTTGCTGCTAGTGCACATTTGCACTTATTGCACAGATTTTGTTGAGTATTGTTACTCTATATTGAATGTATCTATAATCTATAACACAGAGGCATTATTATTTTTCAGTGAATTAGGTTTTCATACCCCTAGGTGGGGTACAACTTTGCTACTACGCAGAGTGGCGTGGAAACCCACAATTACGTCATTTCGCCTGGCGGACGCGTCAAACATAAATCAGGGGTTAGATTTCCAAAAGCCTGCCTACATTTCTGCACTCATCCTGTTCAGTAACAGGAGGAAAGTAACAGGGACAACAAAGCGGCTTTAGTTCGTTCCCATTAGCCTTCCTGAAGCAATCTGACTGGATGATCTGGTTAAATTGTCTTTGCGAAGTGCCTTGAGATTACGTGTTGTGAATTGGCGCTATAGAAAGGAAATGAATTTAAATATGATTGTACATTTTATAATTTAAACATTTATTGTAATGTTTAAATGAATATAAATTAAACAGGTTCTTAAACATTTCTGCCTGCAAACCCAAAGATAACAATGGAAGAGGTTGGAGAACTACTAAAATGCATATAACTATTTATCCTATATTTAGTAAATGGTAAATAATTCTGTAGATTTTTAGATGTGTTCTTTGAAAATAACTTTTAATTGTTTATTTTTATGTATTTATTGTAATTGTACACTTAATTATTTCTTTGTTTGTTTTACAATTTAATTTGGTACAACCTGACCCCCATTTTGGGAACCCCTGCCTAAAATCACAAAAATTCTGCATAAAAATGTATTTTTTTTATTAATGCGTAAGGCTGATTTACGTTAATCTTCCTTTCGTTGGAAGAAGGATCGGCTTGTGAACCGTTTCAAGTCATGATTCAGACGAGGAAACTGTCTGGATCATTTTACGCTGGAACAGGAATGTGTGAAATCTGCTATTATTGAAACTTCCTCTGCAAATTCTCTGCTTTAATTAGTAACCAGGACCATCTGAGTCTTTGTTTTGTCTCCGTTTACAGAGACACTGATGTGTGACATAAAAACAGTGAGGCTGTAGCTTCATCTCTGCTCTGACATGATGGACCGGCTACACAGCATGTCAATCGTGATTCTTCCCACTTCCACAAACAAGACATGCAGAGAAAGCCGCAGATTGATTCCCTGTTGTTTGTGTCCGCGGCGGCGAGTGCAGATCTGATCCAGTCGGCCGTACACATCCCGTCCTTAAAAGCAGCAGCGCTTCAGGTAGCGTCTGCAGCATCTCAACGATCCAATCACCGAGCACCGCAGGAAGCCCACTAGTCCCTTAAGTAATGTGACTGTTTGTTGGTTTCCATAGAAACGGGGATCTTGTTTTTGCAGGAAAATGGATGCTGCAGGTCTCTGCTGCCATCCCTTCTGTCTTCAGCCGGGTCGGTTGGAGCCTTTTTCTACCCCCCCTCCTGTCGGCTCTGGTCCCTGTCGGTTCATTTTTCGGCGGCTGCCAAAAGAAAAAGGTCTCCATTCATTTACCACTTATCTATTTAGGTCAATGCTTGTGAGAACAGGAGCTTATTCTTTGGCTCTCGACGGGGGAGGATCAGGGAAGAGGGCCGGTGACTGCTTGGGAACCAAGTGATGCTGGGTCTGATATTTAGAGCGGCTAATGGTGAGCTGCTCGCTCACCCAGACAAGCAGCCAGGCAGCAATTATTCTAAGCAGAGGAAGTGTGCTTTAGCATGACCTCACTCTGTGCTTCAGCCTGGTGTTGGTGCTGGTGGAGGCCGTGTGTGTGTATGTTTGTGATGGTTTGTCTTTATGTGTCACATGTTAATGTTAAAAAGGCAGATTTCTGGCATTCAGAGCTGCCTAGATCTTTTTCTAGCCACAGAAAGGAACTTTAGCACTCGCTCTGCTTCTTGTTGTCTTCAAACGCTTCGGCGTCTCTTAATTACCAGCCTATTTTGGTGTGCAGCACACTTGTCTCAATGAGGCCATTATCCAAATGAATGGTTCTGGAAGGTGTACAGTAATAGCAGCTCAGTCAGAAAAGATCTGATAAAGCCTCCAGGAAGACGAGTGCCCTGAAGAGAAATTGCTTTCAGATTCGTCTCTGAAGGATATGGAAGATGATAGAAGACTATCGCGAGTGATTTTAAAAAGCCAGTTAGCTCTTAGACTAACTTTAAAAATAATCTGAGCTGTTAAAAGATTAATTTTCATCAGCGCTTGCTTTTTATTCGGGCTTTAAACCCATTTTCGTTAATTTTCCACATTCCAGCCGCGCTCTTCCATGCACTGTGTGGATTTTATACCGAAGCCCGACACACAGATGTGGTTTTTCAACCCTTTTATTAAGTTGGTCTAAGAAATGTGGCATAAGTTTGTATTCAGCTCCCCTGACTCAATCATTTGTAGAAGCAGTCGGAGCTGCAGGTCTGTAGGAGCGTGCTGCTCCAAGCTTTGCACAGCTACAAACTTTTTTCTGCCTGTTCTTCTGTTCACATTCAGGCATGTTTAATGGAGAGTGTCTCTCTTTTCAGGGGCTCTTAGTTTAATTTGGGGTTTGCAGCCAATCTGGGCAATCCTTGCACATGAGTATGCTTTGATCAGTGATGGGACTAACAGCGTTGAAAGTAACGGCGTTACTAACGCCGTTAACTTGTTTTAGTAACGAGTAATCTAACTAATTACTTTGACTGTAACTATAACGCAGTTACCATTGCAGACACCCCGTTACTGCGCGTTACTCAGGTCACACAATGAACCTTTTTTCATGATAGGACTCGTGCGCAGCTGCGTGAAGCTGACACCCCACCCACGTCAAAAAACTCTGCAAATAGACTGAATGGTTAGTGCAACGTTAGTGCAGATTTGTGCAGAAAAAAATATTGTTTGTGCTACTTTTGTTTAAGAGATATTAAAGATTATTTTTTAGGTCATCCAGAGGTGCGCGCCTTGTCATGAGAGAGGGGAGGATGAGAATGGCTGATCTATAGTGAGATTCTGTCTGTCAGTTGGGTAGGTGGGTGTTTCTGCTGGCGGGTGTTAACGTACAGCACACACAGAGAGATGGAGAGTGAGGATGACTCCAGCAGCAAAACAGCGTTTTCCTGATGGAAATACCGGTGTTACGTCGAGCTGCGTTTCCCCATCACATACGTTTTCCTCTGCATCTCCGCACAGCGCAGGCGGCACGAGTCACCGCGCAAGCGACAGGAAACGTGCATGCTCGCTAAAGGCGCGCAACAGTCGCCCTGTGCTCGCGCCACAGGAGAACTATGGAGAGCGTGAACGATCAAATGATAGGGAGAAATCTGGATGGATGGATGGATGGATGGATGGATGGATGGATGGATGGATGGATGGATGGATGGATGGATGGATACTCTGCCTTTTCAACCTACTGTATTTTTTATTTTAAACATTATTTGATGGCCTTTGTGGCAGGGATGGAGATCCATATTTTATGTCACACACAGAGTATACATCTTGATAGATAGATGGATAGATAGATAGATAGATGTTGCAGTATCTATAACAACCCAAACACACAGGATTTCAGAATTAGACATCCCCAGTTGTTAATTTCACCAGATCTGAATGCCCTGTTAAAAAACTTCACATGGCGTTCCCCCTGATGTCATTTACATTGAGTTGCAATAAATGCTAAACTCTCTGCAGGTTCTTGTCTTTGTCATCCACTCTATTCAGCTGGCTTTGGAAACACACCGCGAGAAGGTGGGGGCTGGGTGGTGAGGGTTAAGGGGGCGAGAAACGCAAAAGTAACGCAATAGTTACTTTTACTAGTAACTAGTTACTTTTATTGTGGAGTAACTCAGTTAGTAACTCAGTTACTTTTTGGGAGAACTAACTAGTAACTATAACTAATTACTTTTTCAAAGTAACGTGCCCAACACTGGCTTTGATAGAAAACTTTTCCATCTTGGTTTTACGTTTAAGATGGTTTATACTCTCCACATTGAACAAGTCACGAGGATGCATACACCAAAAGAGGTGCAGTCATGCTGTCCTAACCCCCGAGTGTGAAATGCACACCTTAGAATTTTTGTACCTTGGCGCTGACAGCAAGCGCCCGCCTCATGCCGAATGGGAGGTTGGAAAGTTGTCGTCCACGGACAACTTTGCCAGTACTGACATGAAACGGCCAAGAAGGTTTAAGTGGCACCGTTTGGTTAAATGCTCTGTTGTTACTGCTTATTGGGCAATTTTACCAGCAGATTATGAATATATTAGGTAACTAGAACTGGAAGTTACAGTTAATTAATAGTCATTCAAATCAAGGGTAAAACTATGGAAGCTCATTGGTAGAATTCCCTTATGACAGAAAGAAGGCCACGATTCACACCATTTTTTCATCCGGAGGGGGGAAACATTTAATTACAAAACCGAATTCATACAGCTGTCTTAAACACTTCATACATTCAGCACTACATCATCACATCTCAGTTATTATTTGCCCCGAAACTCTCATTTCATCTCAGTTGTTTTATAGTCTCAACATCGCATTACGTAACTGCACATGCACAGGAATATCATGTCGAAAGCTTACTGGATTTCAGGTGTGCTGGTCGACGCCAGCGGTTCCTTTGACACTCGGAGGAATGTTTATACAGATGTTCTCTGTTTATGTCAAACCTCTTAATATATCATCTAATTGTGTACGAATAAGGCATTAGGGACTTTATTATTGCTAAGACTCATACTTGACCTTCAGCATGTACTGTTTTGTTGCTAAGTAAGTATAGGGCCACGTGTAAGGATATATAAGGCAATAAAACTGCTTCTACAAAACCAATTTATGAATGTTGGTTCAATTATTTCAACTGAAATCTGTTCACTCCATAAGGCTCTTTAGTCTCTTACCCAAAGTTGGACTTCTGAAGCGACTGTTAAAATTGTTGTCTTTCACCGATTTATTTATTTCACCTATGGTTAACAGCAGAGTTATTAATCACCAACCAAAGGAAATGGTCTCTTTCTTCCACTGTTAAACAAAAAAGAGTGGATCTGAGTGATAAATCTTTCACTTTATAAGTAATCGCAGCCAGGTTAAAATACCTGTACCTTCATTGGGGCGACAGCGGTGTCAGATGCAGGAGTTTGCCCTGCAGTCGTAGAGTTGTTGGTTCAAGCCCAGTCTTTGGCTTTGTTGTAGTGTCCTTGGGCAAGAGACTTCACCTACATTACCAACTGATGGTGGTGGGACTGACTGGTGGCGTCAGTGCGTGATTGTTTGCGTGAACGGGTGAATGACTGCATGACTGAATGTCCAGGTAGACCGGGTCCTTGGAGGAACCAGCCTCTAAAATCAGACTCAGCAGTTTCACAGATTCACAGTCACCTGATGAGTCCTTTGCTTTTTCTTTCCTTCATTGATTGAGGCTCTCCTCAGTTTAAGTAAATGACCATGTCATGATATGCTGTAAAGTTGTGCGGTGCTTTTTGCTGTTTTAAAACATATATTCACTGGTACTCTAAAATGTTTAAAGCTAAGCATAGTTTTAATGATCTAACCGAGCTTTAATAACCTCTTAAAACCCACCGGGTTAAGACCTTAAGTGGGGGTAATAACTCAGAATGCATAAAATTCCACCGGTAAAATTTTCACCAGCAGGTGGAGCCATTGCGCGCAGCTCCAAGCTGATACTAAAAGTTCCAAATCCCACAGCTGTGGAAATTTTGTAGCTGGAGGTCTGAAATTTTTTACATTTGTGGTTGACATGATGTAGAACAAGTATAATACAATAAAACCTTCTTTTTCTAAAGAATGTCTTTATTACTGTTGTTCAAAAAAGACCTATCATTTCTGAGAATTAAAAAAACCCCAACTTTGAGTCATGTTGAACTGATGTAAGTTAGTCTGTGTTCTAGTCACCCAATTTTTATATTATATTTCATATTTATATTAGGAAACTAGAGGGTGTTAGCTTTTAAATAATGTATTGCACATGTAATTTGGTGCTTATAGTTCCTAAGTTATTTGCTTTTCCATCTGGGTATGCAAAATAGGCGAGGATTACCCAAAATGAGGTGGATGTTAAGAGGTTAACTGATGTTGAATTATAGCCAAAGAAACTCCATTTATATATTAGGGTTATTGTAAAATGTATTTTGTTTTGGGAGGTTTTAGGCACAAATAAGGTGGAATTTAAATCTTTGCCACACTTTTCAGAGTTTAACCCAATATAGGCATGCAATTAAGACCAAAATGATTCACTTCATGCTGGCTTGGACCAGCATAAGTCCTGACTTAAATCTGAGAGGAGTTAAAGATAATGATGTCATCAGCATAGCAGCAGAAAAAATTAGATAGACGTTCATTTGAGTTTTGTTTCTAGTGGCGCTAAGTTTAAGAGATAATTATGCTTTTGCAAAGCTTTGAATATTCAGAGAATTTGCCTCTGAAGGCCTAAACAAACCTAAACCTAGAGTTTAACTCAATCAGATGAATTTTGTAAATTGGAAAATTTAAATTATAAAAATGCAATCCGGGGAATAAAACTTTGAAAAATGTTTTAAAGCTACAGTGTGTAATAATTACAGGGATATACAGTCAGAAAAGTAATATATTATACATAACTGTTATTTATCATCATCTATGAGCTCAGCCTCTTAACCTTAATATTTGCGTTGCCTTAGAATTCGTTATTTATAATTACATAGGAGCGGGTCTCGCAGCCATGGAGGCAGACATCTTTGCGCTACGGCAGCGCAGAGCCAACAAACTAGCGATTGCGAGATCGCCCATTACAATAACATGCTGCGTGATGATGCTGTTACTCTCCAGCATACTTATTCAGCAACGTCCCAGACGTTTCACAGGTAATGATTCAGTAATTTTCTGTAAAATAATTTTCTGGATATATACCTCGGTTACTTCTCTCCGGCTCCTTTGGAGATCTTCAAGCCTTTCCTCCTCTGCTCTAGTCACCCTGCTGGCACCTCTCCCTCGCCTGGCCCTGGCTGCACGCCCACCCCGGCCTCTCTGCCCTCTTCCTCTCCCTCTTCCTCACCTTGTAACCCCCGTGCCACAAACAAGACTTGGACTCTGTAAACGGGGAATATATATTCTTCCAGCGAACACAATCTCGCTGTTAAACTAATGACTATAATTACTTCGTCTGTTTATATCACCATGCAAAGCAGCTCACCAAAACGTCACAACGATGTAGAAAAAATAACGGGTATATTTATTATCTTAAGTCTACATGAAATCTATACCCTAGACAGACTAATGAAATACTATCTGTAAAATTATCTATGTAAACAAACCTCATCACTTGAGAAGGTAGGTGATGCGGACGTTGTGGAAGACATTTTGTCCCGTAACGCTCGCCGTACTGTTGGGGGGGAGAAGCGGTGGGGGGGAGATGTTCATGTTGCTCTGGTCTGCAATCTGGACGTTAGATGTCGCTGAAAATTACACACTGTAGCTTTAATGAAACATTTTTTAAAGAGTAATAGCTTATTTCTCTTTTTTTTAACTTTATTTTTCATGTTTAATTTAATTTTTAAAACTTTTTTTAATCATTTGATATTAGGGTTAGGTTAAGTACTTTTTCCTCTTCAAATTTCTCCTTTTAAGATTCATTTTTAGGACTTGCGTTTTCTTCACTTTAAGCCCAAAGCAAACGCTCACTCTTCACCAATGAAAATGTTCTTTACTAACGACAACAACAGAACAGAATTCCCTCCAAACGGCCTCAGCCTGACGTGGCTGGAGCCTGCATGTCGCCTGCAGGCGTCCATGCTTCTGTATCAGACGTTCTTCACAGATCCTCTGAGTCCTTTGGGCTCCATCATTGAGCTGCAGCTGATTGAACTGGATCCACCACATCCCAGCAGTGTAGGAGCGAGTCCAGACACCACAGGGCACTTTTCACTCTGCCTGGGATGTTTTTGTATAAATTCTTTAGGAACCATTTTTAGCTCTTCAGCTTAGCGCCCGCCAAGAAAATTAGATTTAGGCTTCATGGTTGTTGTTGCCGTACTTTATTTGGGTGCACAGTAGATGGTGCTCAGTACAAAAAAGAAATAATTTTTTTCATTTGATACCAACAGTAGAATGAGTGGAAATATATTTTATTTTGTTACATTTAGTTAATTCTTTTCTAACTTTCAAACTTTATCATATACTTCATTCTCCCTAAAGCTGAAAAGCATTTTATTGTTCTTAACTATTTTTTGCTCCGGCATATATTTATATAGTTTAGAGCTATATCCACTTAATCGGATTATTTATGATTCTCAAAATAATCGTTATTATAATTTAGTAATCATTAATCATAAACTGGAGTATACAGACTCTTAACACATGCCATTAGCTGAAAGGGTAACCAACTTAGAGCAAAATATGTGCAATAATAAAACAATAAATAAATAAATATATATATATTCCAGAAACATTTGGCATAAAAAAAATGTGTTTTCGTGAATATTCTTTATTCAGATCTCCTCTTTTTTCTTTTTTTTATCTGAATGTTAATTAATCACAAAAATATTCAATAGTTTAATCGATCAATAAAATCGATCACTTCTTACAGCCCTAATATATTCAAAGACCCCTCTGTAAAAGGTTTGCTAATTTTTTGTAATTGATGATGTGGAAATTGTCATTGAAATATTTGGGTGAGGCTGAGGATGCCCTGGACAGGGCAAGACATACCAAGTCATACCAAGGGACAATTTAGAGTAACCAATTAAATTCACATCATGCATTTATTCAATTTAAGGAATATTTTAAGGTTTTTTAAACCATGAAATGACCAGATGTATCCAGCAATCATTTCTGGGTGCCTTATAGTAGTTCTGACTGTAGTAGCTGCATTGGAACTGGAGTCATAGAGAGAAGGTGCGGTCTGATATTTGGCTCCACCCACATGCTGCTCCTTCCTCTTTGAGTCTGATTTAAACGAGTCTTCACTCTGAAACCAGACTTTTAAACAGTCATCCATTCAGATTCAAGTTCTAGATTATTAAATTTAAAATGTTATCATTTAGACAGCGAGCCAGACATTTTAACAGAAATATTCCATACATTGTACATAATATGGGTTTTATAGTGACCAGCACGTGATGGATGTAAAGGAAATCTGATGGCAAAGAGGGCTTTTCAAAATAAAATGTTTCATAGTAAAACCAAGCAAGTCTGAGGGAAAGAGATTTATGGCCCCAAAACTGATGAAAGAATGAAAAAAGGGTAGGATGAAGAAAGACAAGGAGTAGGTTTTATACAACTCAAAAGATAGAGGGAAGAGCTGGAAGAAATATGAAGGAGGAAAGACCAGTAGCAAAGTTTAGGTTAGGACTTTTTAAGACTGGTAAATGTGACCAATGTGAGAAACATAAAACATTAGAGCATGTTAAATTTAAATGTCACAGATAAAGAGAAAAACTATGTGAGAAAAGAGTTTGAAAATGATTAAGGAAAAAGTTTAGTTTAATATTTATATTAAGAACTTAGAAAGCAAACATACTCAAATCATTATTCAGTTTTTAAAGAACGCTAAATTGTTTAACAGAATTTGACTTTATGTAGTAGTTATAAGAAAGATAACTACGATATATATATATATATCCAGATAAAACGCATTTCTTATTAGTTCGTGGGGGCACTGCTAACCTTACCCTCCTTTCCAACCACCAATAAACACCAAAAAGAAGAATTATGGATTCTTCCTTCCTCTAAATATTTATTGGGCTTCAGTTAAAACCTGACAGTAAATCCACATTGTGACAGTCGCTCGGTTCTCTTCTCTTGTGGGCTTGTTGTTCAAACCAGAAATGGCCACAAGACTGTATCTGGCTACTCCTTTAATGTTGTCAGTCCTGGAAGGATTCTTATATTTGCCCACCCTGCTATGACCTCTCCACCTCTATTCCACCAATCAGAGGCTCACTTGCAGACAGTAAAGGGCTGGTTATCCTCCCACAGCAGTGTGTCGTAGTAAACTTGTCGCAGATATTTTTGATTTATGCTCAATATTAAAGCATGGTCTGTACTATATTTATTCCACGCCACAACGCAAGAGGGACAATCAGGAACTAGCTGTGGGTCTAGATATGGAGGAAGTGGGGGCAAGTTTGTGCAACAACGGAGGGAAATGAGGGCAAAAAAGAGCGGGGATCCAGGTGGAAAAAGGATCCCAGCGTTCTCATGCACCTCGCTCTACTAGCTGGTCCGTCTTCACGTGTCGTTTGTCCACAATGGCGGTCATACAAACAAAACAAGCCGGTAAGGTAGCAAACAGGAAATACGCATAGTGTAGAACGGATGTAGATTTGACCAATCAGAGGCGGTCAGACTCAGGCGGTCACCTACAATTTTGGAGAGGAGCAGCAGAGTGTCTGTGGAAGGAGCGGGGGCATATCTGCGTCAACTGTGACACACACAGACGACCTGGTTTCTGAGTATAAACCAGCCTTAAGTGTTCCTGCCTCTTTAACTTTTTACCAACTGTGTAAAAGAAACGATGGCAAACAAACCATGGCTAACTGCTAATGTTGCTAATGCTACATCTTCATGGATGCACATACAAATGACTTCAATTCTAGCCTTTTGCACCCATGCAAGAAAAAATGGGTTTAATAAGTGGCCCAATGGAGCTCTGTTTATTTTATTTCTCCTGAGTGCTTCAGCATATAAAATTCTTTATTTTTGATTTACCGTTACAACCATGCACTATATCCCCCCTCAGCAATAACAGTTATTTTACCATCTTCATGATTTTTCTTGCGTTTGGTTGACTACATGTATCAAATTAGTTCTGTTGCAAATTATTTCCAATTACAAAGACTGGAAATGAAAAATTCTTTAAAATTTAAGAAAATCAAAATAGGGTTTCAACTTCAGTTGTTTACATCAAAGTTGTTCAGTTGTCAGCATTAAGTTGTATTGTAACGATGGCTTGTGTTTGTATGGCTCAAATCACCTTGTGATGGGCATCAAGGGGGCAACGCTTAGAAAGGAAGGTCCCGTCAGCTCCTGATTACATCCGTTACTCTGAAGTTCTGCTGCCGTTTTACTGCCAATAATCCTGCTTTTTCATGGGCTGCTGCCAGCAGATCATTTGGCAGCAACCGTTCTCTGGCACGGTCTCTGCGTGGTCATCTGCGGCGCCACTCTTCTTGTTGGCGCTCTCTGGACCTTCCTCACACTGACATGCATGCACAGACACGTGCCCGCTCACCCTGAGATCCCTTCCTCCTTTGGCACTGCTGCTGCCTCCCTCCTCATCTCCTTCCTTCCTTTCTTCCGGGACCTGATCTAAAAATAGTTGTGAATGCAGCAGATCTAGTTGAGGTTACCTTTGCATCTGATGCCACCTCGCACCATCTATTAGATTCAACAGCAGCTCCTCAGAGCTGCAGTTTGACAACAACCCTGAAAGACACCAGCAGGGAGGATTTCTTGGGTCAGTTGTCTAAGAAATCTGTAATTTCCTGCTTTTTCTTGTGTAGCATTCCCACTAGGGGGAGCTGTGGGTTGTTGTTTTCTTTTTTTGATTTTTTGTTTTACCCTCAAGGTTCATGGTTTCCCATTCTCCAAATTTTCTTCCATGCAACATTTTTCCTTTTCTGTGGCTCCAACCAAGGATATAATATAGAAACTCTTCTCACTGCTCAGTAGTTTTTCCCTCTTTGTTCTGCATTTGTCGAAAGGAAAACATTTTGGGGTAAATTTAAAATGACATCCAACAGGTCGTACTTCTAACATTCCCTTATAGCAGCGGTTCCCAAAGTGGGGATTGGGACCCAAAAGGAGGTCACAAGACGCCAAGTGAGGGGCAGCAAGATGGTTTTCAGAATTGTCATTTGTTCCCTAAGATAGTGTGTTATTGGTCTGCCTTTCTATAAAATAATCTAACATGAAATCAGAGCTGTGCTGCTGCCATCAACACCTTTGTTTTTATTGTTTGAGATCGGCCTGCTTTTCAGTGTAGTCCTGTTTCTCTGACTGTGACTAACTGGATGTGCTCTCTTCATCCTCTGACATAGGAGCTGGCTCGGAGCTCGTCTGCCAGGCTGTGTGTTTTCTGGACGGGGCCGCCTTTTACAGCTGCTTTCTGTATCACTACTTCTGTCTCCTTGAACCCCAGTCGGCCTGGGCAGATGGCCGCTCACACTGAGCCTGGTTCTGCTGGAGGTTTTTTCCTGTTAAAAGGGAGTTTTTCCTCTCCACTGTCACTACAAGCATGCTTAGTGTGAGGGATTGTATTTGAGTCAATGAGTCGATGCAATCATCTGGTTTTCCTCAGATAGAAAACTTTGAATCAATTTCACTGTATGATCTGGTGAATGGTAAGGGCCATAAGATTACATGTTGTGAAATGGCACTATAAAAATAAACAAATTTTAATTAAGCTCTACAGCCAATCGCTGTTGCATGCAGGATCTGGACTTTTTTGAGAGAGAAGTTAAAGGAGAAACCAATTTTTCTGTTTTCTAAGGCTATGAACAGGACATAGCAGGCATGAGGAAGATGATGCTCTGGTCAGATGAGACTAAACTGAACCTTTAGGCCGACAGGTTTAAATCCAACCCTACAGTGAAACATGGGGTGGCAGAATCAAGTTGTATTGATGCTTCGTAAGAGTCCATGGGGAAAATGGATAGAGTTTAATATGGACCAATCCTAAAGCAACAGCAGCAGAGGGGTTAATGAGATAATGCACTGTAATCTACTTTGTAATGATCAGGATATACCTTTGAATAAACTATTAATCAAAGGTAAATATGTTCAATGCAGATTTACTATCAAGTTAAACGTTTCTTTCCAAGATGGGATTTTTAGCTCTGTCAATTCTTAAATTTTTCTTCCTTCCTGCTTTCCTTTTTCTTTTTTAAACCTCACCACGCTTTACTGCTCTGTTTGTCTAGACAGGGCTTAGTGTTCAGGATGTAATAACGCAGCAGGTGATTTAAGTATTCTGCCTCACAGCCCCACGCTCTGGCACCAGCTGAGGAAATATTGGATGCCTCCTGGAAAGCTCAGAGGCCTGTGGAGGACTAAACCTGGTCAAATATTAAGCGATCAAAGCTCCCCAAAAATAAAAGCAATATTTACGTCTTATGAGAAGTATTTTTGATTTATTGGTGCCTAAAGCTGCCTCGATCTGTTAGCTGCAGTCTCCCTTTTTGTGCTTATGAGCGTTTGTGGTAAGCCTACACTTTAGATTACAGCTGGACTCGTTCCCATGAGGGACGCTTGGAAGGATTATGGCAGAAACTTAGATTGTTTAGGGACAAGATATTCTACGTTAATCTACATATAGCTGTGATTGTAGGTCAGTTCTTTTGCTAACTGCTGTATATCAGAGGGGATGAACTCTAGTTTGGTATTTAGCTCAGGTGGAAATTGATTAAAATGTTATGATTCTGATAATAGACTGTTTTGACAAAATATCTGCATTGGACAAATTAAAGTAACTTAGATTATTATACAAGTGGACCAACAGAATAGCTACTTAAAGAAACAACTTAGTGATATTCTTACCTTAATGTATGATCTTCTAAGTCCCTTTGTTGGTAATTTAAGTGTTTATTAGACGGTTTATTAGAAGTTATTTCAACCCCCTCCAACTTTCTTTGGTTGGAAAAGCACCCTTGGAAGTTTCTGTGCCCCCGACCAGGTGTCGAACATCTTTCCAGCAGCCCAATATAAAGCCATTTGCTATAGTACCCACATGCCTGATGCTGCACGGGTGATTATAGAATATTTTCTTAATATGTAGGTTTATGGTATGGCAAACCCTGCAAAAAAAGTAAAGAAATATTTTTCAGTAGAGCAAAGGAAGACAAAGCGTGTGTCGGATTGGGACAAGGCTCATAGGAGAGTGAATTAGGGAAAGCTATTGCTCCGTGCTGAGATCTCAAACAAAAACAAGGATACAAAAGTTATGCAGACCTGTTATTGTTCTTGTAAGCACCACATCAGCTAAGCTTTGTTAGTGTTTATATTGGGATTTAGTGATTTTTTTGTTGTTGATTTTTGTAGCATGACATTATAAATAATACATTATAAAGGAAAACCAGTTGATTACATCGACTCATTGACTCGAAGGCAATTCCTCACACTAAGCATGCGTGTAGCGACAGTGGAGAGGAAAAACTCCCTTTTAACGGGAAGAAACCTCCAGCAGAACCAGGCTCAGTGTGAGCGGCCATCTGCTGAGGCCGACTGGGGTTCAAGGAGACAGAAGCAGAGACACAAAAAGCAGCTGGAAAAGGCGGCCCCATCCAGGAAAACACACAGCCAGACAGATGAGCTCCAATCCAGCTCCCATGTCAGAGGATGAAGAGAGCACATCCAGCCAGTCACAGTCAGAGAAACAGAACTACACTGAAAAACAGGCCGATCTCCAACATCTATAAACAAATGTGTTGATGGCAGCAGCACAGCTGATATTTTTCCTGGATTGATGTTGTAAATCTCTGAAATCAGACATGATTCATGTCCAATAGAACACATGAATATGGATGCTCTGCAAGACAAATCAGACTTCAGCAAGGTGTAGTTCCTCAGTAGATGTTCATCTTAAAAACTACTCCACACCGCCATTTGTTTAACCATACTACCTCGACTGTTTTTTTAGGGTTTTTTTTTTAGCTCACATGTTTTTTTTTTAGCTCACATGTTACAAATATTAGCATTTTGACCTCAGGAGTAACTTTCTGAAGAGCTGGTTCGGACATGTCCCCATAAACCTTGGCCTGGCAGGGACTGTCCCCAACAGTAATCACTTTAAGACATAATATAATTGGAGGTCACTCTTCATGTCTAAATAGTGGCCACATGAATTCAGGAGAGACAACACATAGTAGCATCCAGTGAATTTTAACTGGCAACAATTCTATATGTTCACGTAAAAGTTAAGATCCCACCGAAAAATCAGGTTGTTAGGTTGTTAGACATACGGAGCTTTTATTTAGCAATAAACCAAAACACAGTGTAAGTTTACACAAGTTAGTATTATAATGAAAAAGGTTTGACAAAACATAGAGTTTAAACATTGTCCTTCTTTACTTGTTAAAGTAGGCTTGGCTTCTCAGAGGACCTTGACTCATGGTTATAGTTAAACATTTCCACATATCTTTTGTTTTCTTATTGAACAGACAGAATCAGACAGCAGAGGTTCTGCATATCTTGAATATTATTTTCTCTGGCATCATTATATTAGTAGACAGGTTCATAAATTTGTTTTTAGGCACAGCACAGAGACATAAATAGAAACAGCTGCAGGTTGGAAGATGAAACTGATTTATTGGGATATGCAACATGCAATAACATATATCTCCAAGTTTACCATACATTTTGTAAGAAGAAAAAAAATAATGCAATGCTATTTTAAAATGTAGCATATCTTTTTTGTCTTTTGTAGTTCAGCAAGATACAGAAATATCTGTGCCAGCCAACTCAGAGACAGACTCACAGGTGAAACAGACCTAATGTTGAAATATAAGAAACCTACAAGAATTAAAGCACAAACAGTAGAGTAGAAATCAGTTCAATCATTTTTGAAATATGAATTTAAATACCTAGACTTTGGCTACTTGCGGGACACGATTCTAAACTAGATAATGCTGCTTGTAAAGGTATCACCTATTCAGCTTAAAGGGAAATCATCCATCCATCCATCCATCCGCCCGCAATCTTGACAGCTTAATGGTTTGGATGTCTGGGAATGATAATTTGCCCAGTATTGTGTTTTTTTGTGTTTGTCACTTTCATATTTTTATGGATGGATGAAATTGAAATTATGCACATACTAGAGATGCATGATATATTGGTATTGGTATTGGTATCGGCTGTTATCTGTCATTAATATATCATAATTTTTAATAATGTTACTAATATTTTTGAGCATTTTATAAATTATGCGCTATAAGTTATCCATCTTATAGTGCATAATTTAAGCCCACAGCCTGCCAAATGTTGAAAGGACGATATTATTGCCTTTGCTGTTAATATTTAGTAGGAATTTTACACACTTGGTAATAAAATGTCACAGGGGATGGCAATTTAGGAAGGGGGATGATTTTTAAGATTTTTTTAAGAAGGGGGATGTCATCCCCTCTCAACTTGAGTGCTGCCCTTGGGGAGCAGTGGGCTGCCATTTGCGGCACCCGGGGAGCAGTCTGGGGTTAAGGTTCTTGCTAAGAGAGCCAGAGTGGCAGTCTGTGGGAGTGGGTTTTGAACTCACATCCTCAGGATTCCCAAGCTCTATTGCCATCCACTAGGCCACCACTCCCCTTTGCGGGTTTGGGGCAGAAAGAGGCCCTGACATAGATTTTTAGGTCCATGGAGTAGGACTTTTTCCAGTCCCTATTTGCCATTTGATTTGCAGACTAAATGGGAACTTTTTTCTCAATCTTTCATATCTCATTTTATCAGCCTTCCTTTTTGCTTATAATTTAGACCCATCCACTGGTTTATCAATCCGTTATGAACAGCTGTCCTCTGATTGGCAGACAGTGTGCCTTAAGCATCCACCCAAGTGGACACTGTGGGATGTTGAATGGGTGTTATTTTGTTGCCAACACATAACACCCCTCTCCCAGACGTGGCAGACTTAATGACAGGGAATGCCAGACTGTTTTTCCTGTGAGGGAGGACGTGTTTGGACGCTGCTTGCTGCTGGGTTTAATGCAGGTGTTTGCTGCACGTGTGCAGGTGAGAGAGAGCCTCTTCCTCTTTTCTTTATGTAAAACTTGTGAAGTGGAAGGTTAGCTTTAAATGAGTCACAGCTCAGAAGTGACTCGCCTGAAAAGCAAAGTGGGGAACTGCAGCTGTGCAGCTTGTTCAGCTGAAGTGCACAAGTTGTTTCAGCTCCGCGAATGGAGTCCACATCCTAAAGTCAGTAAAATAAGAGAAGCTGTTTTCTAACATTGTTGCTAATCTTTGACTGATTCCATTGCTCTTCCAGATTTCTCGTTAATCTGCCTTTTTTGCCTCATCGGCTCATTATGTAGATTGGCCGCCCCCTCTCGGCCTTCCCGGGCAGCCAGTGTCTGAGTTGCCCGTGTCGATGTGGGTTAGTAGCTGCAGGCGGTTTGTCGGCTGCACCGGGAGACGAAGAGAGGGAGGCGTGGGGGTGTCAAAAGGACGGCAGACAGTTGTTATGGGCTCAGACTCTCTTCTGTGAGCTCGTCACCGCAGCTGTAGCTTCATGGTGAAAATTCTCAGAGGAAAACTCCTACGCGCCGCTCGCTGCCTTTCTTTTTCTCTCTGCCCTTCCCTTTTGCACATCATGCCCTTTCTCAGCTGTGGATTCTCTTCTTCCTGTAGCAGAAACTATATCTGTTCTCCCTGTGCTTGTATCTCCTCCCTCTGTGTTGTAAATCCAAACCTTTTATCTCTCGTGTGGCAAATTCCCATCTCCTCCTTATTTAGCCTGTTTTCTTTTTGCCTCATATTTAGCTTCATCCTTTTTAAACCAATGCTTAATGCTTCCCTGACCTTTCTGAAGAAATATATCCCCAAACCATGATGCCTCTCCCACCGTTTCCCAGCACTTTTGTTTTCTGTTTCCTCTGAGCACAAATGTTTCTCTTTGCTTTGTTTTTTTGTTTTTTTTTTGCCACACATACATGAAACAAAGTTAAATCAGTGACGGCTTGCATTGTCATCCAATGCGATATTTGGCATTGAAAAAACTGAACATTGAAATTTCAAACATTGAACGTTCAATTAAGTCAATCATTGAAAATCCACACACTGAAAATTAAAAACTTTATTATAAATGTTATTATACCATAATTTTTAGAGATTATTTCAGGTTCACTGCAGAGATTATTCCATTACGATGTCACTACAAGCTGGCCTCGTTTCACATCAGGGGGTGGGGCTAAACTGAAGGCTCCTACAGGGTCCTTGAGTCTTTCCGGTACCTAATCATTTACCTGCGGTAAACTAAAGCAGGGCTCCTGTTCAGTTCAAAGTGCTGCTCAACCACAAGTTAGGGTATTCATTTGATCTTTTAGCTTTAAAAAATGACAAATAATCCTTTAAGTTTAGTTTCAAATTAAGCTCAGCAACAACCTATATTTCAAGATTAAAACAGGAGCTCACGTTTGCTATAGAGCTAAATCGGTGAAGGACACTAATGGTAGTGGCATATGCAAAGAATGTTCATGGGGTGGCCAGGCATGGACCGAGGTCAATGCCTTTAGTTTAGCCCCGCCCCAAACACAAAAACTACCGATTTAGCTAGATGAAAAATCTATAAATGCACAATTGAGTTCTATTTGACCTCAATGTAGTAGTAATGGGTGAAAGCATTCCCCCTGGAACATGTCTTTGCATGAACGAAGCAAAGGATGCAAACAAATGCAAAACGTCCAAATTTCCAATGCAAAGTCATAACAACACGAGCACAACAAATGCAAAACAAGAACAAGGACGTTGGAAAGGATCAGGGCTGACTGAGGAAACTAAGAAATCCACAGGCGAGGATGGTTATGATTTAGTTTTTCTTGAGCCCAGGGGGTGTTTTCCTAATAATCCAGATTGCATCTTTTCAGCTGTTATTTAAGGAATTGGTATTTTATTCAAACTTGTTTTGTTTCAGTCAATAAATAGTAAATCTGTTGATTTTATTGCAGGCAGCCGGATTTAAACACATGTAATGACTCCAAATGAAGCCCAGTTGTCCAACCTTGACTCAAGGGCATGTTGATGTTCTTCTGTCTGAATGTTGTTGTTTTTTTTAGCTCATTACGGCTGAGAGCTTCAGCCTTGCTGGATGCTTATTGTTTTTGTATCTTCTCTGGCTTTCTTTAACCAGATTGTCCGTCTGTGCAGAAGAGATCTAATACATTTAGAGACTCAAACGTATTAGTTTGATCAAATGAGAAGCATATTAGTCACACTGTGAATTATCAAATGAACCTAGGCATGCCTTTTATATTTTCCAGAGCTTATTATGAGTGAACGGTTTGTTGAAGACGATTTAAAGGTTTAGTTGTTTTTTTTCCCTCTTGGCATAAAAAGGTTTTGGCTTCTTTATTTGTGCATTCCGATTGCAAAGAGAAAAAAAAGGCTGTTTATTTTCTTCCTTTCCAATTTACGCCACTTTTTCTCCTCCTCACAGGAATCCGATGTCCCACCCAGACCAGAAGTGGTTCAGCCCCCGGTGTTCCCAGCTCTGCGTCACTCCAGAGTGGTCTCATCCACCTCCGAGGAGGAGGAGGCCCTGACGGAGAAGTTCCTCAAGATCAACTGCAAGTACATCACTGATGGCATGGTGAGACAAATGAAGCCGAGAGAATGAATTGCAAAAACAAAAAAGCCGCTGTAACACTTACTCCTAAAATGTGGTTGATGAAAAGGAAGTGTTTGAAAGCGGTTCTGTTGGTGTTAAAGTTACCAGTAAGCTGTAGATATTGGAGCAGTTTGAGCTTATTTCAAAGCTTTAGTACAAAACAGCTGACTGGTAATAATCTGTCACGTTTTCACTCTGGTTAAAGTCAAATACGATGTCTGACAATATTTTAGAACAAACAGAAACTAAATTCTTTCATCCATAATGGAGCTTTGTGGGCTTTGAATCAGAAAAGGATCATATTCTGGGTTTGATACTAACTGATCACCATAATTGGCTCTAATAACATCCTCTGTGGAGCTGAATAGGATCTACTGAGTCAGCTAAACATGAACCAGAAGGTCTAACTCTAGTTCATTTCAATTCAGTTCAAAAAGCCTTTATTATGAAACTTTGAAATAATTTGAATACAATTATTGCTTGGAATTCTCTCTTTAATGAGGGAAATTATGTTTAAATTATCAACAAAAAAAAAACTAAAATTCAGTTTATTAGGTTAAAATAAGGCCGTAACCTCCAAGCATTCATCCTGATAGTATTTTGATCCTCCTTTTGTAGCCTAAATAGAACCTCAGCAACAGACGCGATGAGCTGCAATAAAGAGACGTAGCGCCATCTACAGGCAGCACCACTGACCTACCACACAGTTAGATGGTTGCCATTAATGCAGTTGCTAAATAAGTCGTGACTGAGCCGACTGCTCAGTGCTTACACTGTACAATTGTTTGCCCTTTTCAGGCAGATGTTCCGTTGTTGTCGTCGTTATGTAGTGTACAGGGGGCGATCAGCCTCTCATGTCCACCTCCCGATCAGAAATCGTAAGGTCGGGAGAAAATCTGATTCAGAAATTCAGTCGGCCATCTTAAGGTGGTCATGGGCAAATTGCCCAGTGCCCAACCAAGGATTCTTCTTCTCAGATGAAAACACAGAAGCATGGTGGGGTGTGAGTGAAATGGAGTTCTCTCTGTAAATTGACAGACCGTAGTAGCCACGCTTGCTTAGCCATGTCTTTGTCCAAAGACGTTGTTGCCTCTCCGTTTTTTTTTTTTTTTTTTTTGTTTTTTTTTGCAGCACTAGTGTCTCATTCATTTTTCTGGACAGTAGGCTGACAGGAAAGGGGGTATGAGAGAGCAGGAAGGACATGCAGAAAAGGACGACAGGTCAGATTCGAAGCCAGGTCGGCCGTGTCGAGGACTAAGTCCTCCGTACACGGGTCGTGCACGCTAACCGCTGCACCACCTGCAAGCCCTGCCTTTTCTTTTTAGGGCTTCCAGCACAAAATTGCGCAAAGTTCCAAGGCAGTGCGTTTCACTCTAGTGAGCTTCATATTCCTCTTCTGCTCGTTTGGCTTCCGGGAGTCCAAGTAGCGCCATCTCACTGCGGAGCTGAGTCCCATGTGGTTTTTAGACGTGCAGTGTAAGCAGGTAGATTGTATCAGAGCGTTGTGCCGCACAGTCTGAGAACAAACATCGTGAGCCAATATAAAAAGTCGGACCACCTCGGTCCAAGTGCTGTTCTGTTTCTTCTCATTCATTCGTGCTTACATGGATCCGGACACAAAACATCATCTGATTCACTTCAAAGTATCAGATCTCAGCACTGAAAGCTCTGCCAGTCAATAACTCCTCTTTCATTCAGAGCGTTAGTGAGCTCAACTCCATCTGAACTTTTTTCCTATTTTTCATCTTTATGCTTATGTACCTTTTTTTCAATGTCAGTGGCAATATGTGGTGCATTAATCACCTCTTTATCTCTCTGTCAGGGTGCAGTCAGCGGGGTGTTGTTGGTAACTCCTAATAACATCATGTTCGACCCTCACCGCATGGATCCGCTGGTTCAGGCCCATGGATGCGAGGAATACGGCATCATGTGTCCCCTGGAGGAGGTGCAGTCAGCGGCCGTCTGCAAGGAGATCACCGACCCAAGGATCAGAGAGGCGGTCCCCGAGTAAGAACTAAAGGACCTTTACAATGCTAAGATGTTTGGTTCTGCTGTAGGCCAAAGCTACCTGTATCAGGACTAAATGACCTGTCTGTAGGTGAACGTTTTTCCCCCACAAGAGCAACGTCTTCATCCTCCGTGTGACTAAATATAACCTGAAATGCAGCTGTCTCCTAATTTATATCAGTCTCTTAAGTGTTCAGTTGATCGAGGGCCATCACCATCAGCACCGTTTAATTCTTTCTGCACACATACCTTCAAAAACAAGGAGCGGTTACACCAAGGTTAATGAAGTCTACTTCTGCCCTCCTACATTGTGATGGCTTATCTTATTATGTGGGAGAAAGCAGACGATACCAAGTCTGATCAACTTGAACCGTTTCCTTCCACAGGTCGTTTTGTCTTTGTCACTAATGCTATAGATTGTTTTAGAGCGTCGGAAGACAGACGTACTTTGCAGGCGACACATTTCCCACTGTCTAAGTCACTAGTTGTCCGCTTCCTTTGGGGCGGAGCTGCGTTTAGCTTGTAGCGTGTAGCTAATTGTAGGTCTCTGTGATATATCCAGCTGATTCCTCAGCATCTGTTTCTCCTTTTCTTTTATTGTGTGTTGCACTGAGCCCAGCGCTGCGCAACAGGCTGCAGCAGACGGGAACTCTGTGAATCATGCGTCCTGTTTCTGAGGGTGTGACATTTAATTCTTCAAATGCAACACAATTCGTTTAGAGAGTTAGTACATTCACATACCACAATTAACAAATGTTTCAATTAAGAAAAAAAAAAGACATTTTTGCTTGTTTAAAACATTTCAGTGTCTAAAAATAAATTAAAAATATAATCAATTCAATGCTTAGATATTCCTCTTGCTTCGAAAGTTCAGAGCCTGGATCTGTAGCTGGATTGCCTTTGCAGGAGGCTAGTTGTGTCGTTTCAAATGCTGCTGGTCAGTCAGTCTCTCACCTCTAAATTACTCCAACAACTCAGGGAAATTTTGCAGACAATATAGAGCAATATAATTCTTCACATGTCATTGTGATCTGTCTTTGTGATCGCTTTGCACAGGAAATGGTGCCATGTGAACCACCTTGGACGCTAGTTCATCCATGTGCAATATTGATATCATGGCTAATGTTGTGACATAACTCAAAGGTTTATCTTTGGCGGTATATGGAGGACTAATCCTGCCTTAATTAAAAATACATACAGAAATAAACGAAGGACTTAGGTGGCGTCATCGGCAACGGTTAATGAGAACGAGCGTGCGTGCTTGGATTTTGCCTCCAGGCAAAGGTGCAGCGATGGCTAACATGTCATAGCAAATTAACTCAGACAAGTTGCTGATTTGTCAGAAGACAACTCAGTTTCTAATGATTATGTTCTTATTATCGTCTCGACTGCTTAACAGAGAGAATAATACTGTTAAAAAAGAACCACTGAAGCAGATGTTGACCCAGAGGTGTTGCAAAGTTTGGATGTGGTAGCTCGCCGCTTGTACACTGCCGTGGTGAAGTTAGTTTTTCTTTGGACATTCTACAGACATTTTCTCCGGTTAAACTGCTCCTTCCTCCAGTTAATCCTCTTCTTCACTCCAGGAAAGCCTTTCTTTGTGATGTCTTTGTGATTGGAGAAAGCCACAGTACTTCAGGTGCACCCATATTATAGATATTACAGTAAAAATACTGCAAGTGAAAAAGGCCACATCGCTACACTTCCTGTTTTCAATTGAGCTGGAATATTGATATTTATCCTATAAACAAAAAATTATAAATATTTAGGGAATCTATAAGCCAACACTAAAATGTGCATCTCATGAAACCATGATGATAGATTTTGTCAGTCCATGACCAAACCTGGAAACCATTAACCTGACTCAGCCAGATGAATTTGCTGGATTTGCTCCGCATATCCATCTGGAAACCTTCCGTTGAAGTAATTTTGGGAAGGGGCGAAAATACTGGTTAGCTGATTGGCCTATGTTGGTGATAGACGGGCCAAATAAACCAATCAGATCAACGAAGCATATGACGTACTAACAGAGCGACGACGAAAACACAACCACAAGCCAATTGATAGATCAAACTCTTGCCGAAACTAGTCGGGAGCAAAAACATCTTTTCCTCTGAGAAAAGCCTCCAGAGCAGTGTTTTGCTCTTCTTTCAGTGAAGAAATACTCTGTAATTCCGATAAAACTTGCTCGATAGCCACGCTAACGCTAGTTTCATCGGCTGAAGCCGCCATGTTCTTTAGACTGAACTGTCGCGCTTCTCGTTGCGTCACACCTCAACCCGCCTCAAAGCCAACGCTGATTGGACGTTCGTTTGGTGAACGGCTCCAAATTTTCTTTAACGGAGAGTCTCCAGACTGATCTGCGAGTGAAACCTTGAAAGCTCGCGAGATCAGGATGGTCTCACGAGGCTAGGAAACCATTGAGCAAAACTACCATATTCACACATAAATATTATTTAAAAATATTTAAATCCATTAAATTATTGAAAGAGACTTGAAAATGCAATTGTCTTCAAGAGTAACTCCTTTTTTATTTTTTAACATTATCAGCTGCTGTCAGACGACCAAAAAAAAGGGCAGTCGAAAATTCTTTGGCTAAAGAAACTTAGAAAAGTTAGAGGCAGAAATATATAATTGTTTCGGAAATAGAAGGATGCTAGAATAAAATAGAAATAAATATTTATGGTGAAGTAAAAATGTTGGTGTGAATAAATATTAAAAGGATAAAAAAGGTTGCCGTGGAAATACGTAGCAAAAAAAAAAAACCCTTGCAATAAATACACAAACACACAATAAAGACTTCAAGAAAATGTATAACAGAAAATAAGTGGGTTAAAAGTAAGTCAGCTTAAATGCAAGAAGAAAAGTAAAAATAAAAGTGGAAGTTAAAATATGTATTTTTAGATCAAATATTGATCAATTGTTGAAGAAATATTTTTATTAATTCGTCATTTAATGGCACAAAAATATATATTATTAGCTACTTTTTTTAAGCAATTGTCCTTCATTTATTTCTGTATGTATTTTTAATTATGGCAGGATTGGTCCTCCATAGTGGTAATCCTCTAAGAACCCAGAGCATCCCCATCTACATGAACTTTGCCTCTAAGAAGTCTTGCAGTATTTAGCTCTGATAGCTTTCCATCTACTTGTCCAGCTTCCCCACAGCATAATACTGCCCCTACCATATCATGCAGTGGACATGAATGTGTTGTTGGTTCATTTTCCTTCCGCTTCACAATTACGCACCAATGTCCGTTGGTCCAAACCTATTTTTCTAAACTTTGTTGGTCTAATGTGACCAAATAAGGAAGTACAGTATATATTTGTGTGCAGAATAAAAACATATCACAATCATGCTAATACGAGTCATTATTTTAGATATAATGTTACGATAAAATTTAATCTGGCTGATCTTAAATAAACTCCGCAAATTTGGTTAAACATATTAACTTTGTGCTTCACTGCTGGAATAGAGATTCTGTCACTTTAGTTTAAAGCCAAAGGTCCCTGCATTACTATTATGGGATGTATTCATTCATTTAGGATGCCATCGCTTGTTGCCCATGCTGTTTTGCGTTGAACTCCTCAGAGGCATTGTGCCTCCACTGAACGTCGCCCTGATTGTGTCACAACAAATCACACATGTCTTATTCATGCAGAGTCGTTTGCAGCCTCCTTTCTGGTTCTTATTCAGATTGTCTTCACTGTGATTCCTTGATAAAGAAGAAGATTTGAAGGCTTCTTCTAACTGTCTCAATTTTTTGTTTGTTTTTTGAAGTGACCTGGAGCCTCTGCCAGCTGAAAGGCACCCATCCCAGCAGAAAGAGCCAGAGCCCCGCCTGAAAGACCCGGGGCCAAATGAAGGCAGCAGCGGAGCCCCACGCAGCACCGACGGCTCCTTCTCTGAGGACGTCTTCACCGAGACAGAGCTGTCCCCCATTCGGGAGGAGGAGCAGGCTTCCAACGAGGACCTCCGTCAGGACAAATCGTCCGGCGCTTCAACAGAGTCTGTGCAAACGATCACCCAGGTGGAGGCCGCCAGCACTCAGGCACCAAGCAGCACTCGCAACTCAGTCAGCCAGCCTGAGGAGCCCGACGTTCCTAAATCAGAGGACAATCCCCCAGACACTGCCACAGTAAACAATAGCCAGTCCCCCATGGGATCCAAGCAGCACAGTGTAGAGAAGCAACCAAGCACACCCACTACCACCAGCAACACTAGCCCGAGCCAGGGTCCCAGCAGCAGCGCCTTCCGCCCAGGGTCCCAAAGCTCACCCACCACTTCTGTCTCAGCCAGTCAGCAGGGGGAAGCCAACCAGGAGACCGACGTCTCCAAAACGGACACTATGCAACAAGGCACAGAGGAGAAGGAAAGCGCAGAGCCGACGCAAAAGGTCGACACGCAGATCTCCGCTGAGGGTAAACATTATTTTATCAGTCATTTCATTTTTAGCTGGAGGTGCAGGAACAGGACATCTCAGCTCATCAGTGCGTCCTCCTTTAGCTGCACCTCGACATCCATTTTCATCTGAAGACAATCAAAGGAAATTTCTCCCCTTTCTTGTTGCAGCAGCTCTCTGATAACCTTTCTGTTTCCACTCTGCCTCGGTGCGGGTAATCAGAGCATAAATACGAAGGGAAAAGGCGTGCTTTCTCTGTTGCCGTAATCTTTGCGAAGCTTCTCTGGCCTGGCGGGGATTTTGTGCCGTTTCTTTGATCTCCAGCCGCGGTGGCCTGGGCCGCTCATCTGGCCGATACGCTAAAGCCCATCAAACGCCAGAGTAGCACAAACATACACGGCCCCCAGAGGGGAACCTCTGATAAAATAAATCCTACATCAAAAACTGCATCCGAGGCGGCATTCAGCCAGCTTTTATTTACATTTCCCATCTTTTTCTGGGCATTTATACAAATGGTAAATCCCAAAGTACTGGAGAGAATTATTTGATTTAGTTTATTCACATCCACCTTTTATGGTTACAGCTTTCATTTACTTAAACCAAATAATATTAAAAGAACAATTCCCAAATTCCCAAAAATACCTTTTTTTTTGTTTTTAATAAGCTGTAAAACAAATCCGAAACCAGGAGCTTATTAATTCTGCTAAAAGCTGCAGTGTTTATTTTCTCCTCCCCGCTCTCACCTGTAGCACTTCTCTGCATACTTAAAGGAAAGCCAGAGAAATAACAGAGGATGAATATGTAGCTCTATAGAACTTCAGAGAAGTATTAGATATACAGTGTAATAAACAGTAATTACATTAGGCTGTTTTTGCAGTTAAGGCTAACCCAAGTTGCAGCTGCTATATAGTCTCAGTCTGACACCTTCAATGCACCTGAAACCCGCTGCGGTAATAGATGTAATTGTGATTCTGGAAAGAATTTCTCTCTCCTGTTTCACAGAGTCCCACTGATGTCTTGGGACTGCTGAGCCGCCCACTACTCTGTGCACAAAGCTCAGACACGACGCAGCACTTTTAGTTTTACTCCAGCCTGTATTACTCTGCTATTAGATTACACAATGCCAGCATACTCTTGCATACCCTTTGATACCCTAAACCTGCTGTCTAATCTGGACCCAACCTGATTTAAAACATTTATAAATTACCGTATATTGTCCAACGACAGTGTCTAATTTCACTTGCCCCGCTTCTCCTGTTAATAAGGTAAATCCCTACGGAGCGTCTGTAACCAGACACCATGATACATATTATCCAATGAGCTGCTGTCAGTCTGAGTTGCTGCTGCTGCTACTTTTAGACACAGCAGGCAAACCTGTGGCAAGCCGGGCGATGGGAAAGAAGGAGATGAGGAGAAAAAGAGAGCAGAGAAAGCGTGGACTGCTGGAAGAACTGGCGTGCTCAATGACCCTGCACATTTAGAGGATGTTTGGCTCAACCTGCTGCTGTGAAGCAGGATTCTCCACCATGAACAGAATCAAAAATAAATATGTATCCAGGCTAAAAATGAGCACCTTGATATGTGCTTTAGAATGGCTTTGTCTCCATTCAAACCCAGGTTTAAAGCCTTGCAGGGCAGCATAAAGCCCACTGCTCTCACTGAGAAAGAGAAAAAAAAACAAAGGGTCAGTTCAGGTGTTTTATAAAATATGTGAATCGGGAAATTGTCTATATACTAGGGATGGAACGGTTTATGAAAACCGTCCGAACTGTTCGGTTGGACTGTCTCGGTTCGGTTCGTGTGTGTTGCGTTCGGTTCATGCGCTGCTCCTTTTTCTCATAGGCGAAGCGTTTACACTCCAGAGCAGAAGGTGGCGGTACTGCGACCAAAGCCAACCAGCAGTAGTAAACAAGAAGAAGAAGTGAAGCAGCGTAGCCGGGTGTAGCAGAAAAAAATAGGTTGTCGTGGAGAATAGTGTGGGTATGGAGAGTGGGAAAGAACAGGTGTTGGAAGACGCACCAGCAGCACTTTATAGTTGTATGGGACCACTTTGCATTTAGAGTGACCTACGATGACGTCGGAAAGAAAGTTGTGGATAAAAGTGCAACAGTGTGCAAGCATTGTGCAACACGTTTTGTACTATAGAAGACATAATAGATTTTCCTAACAATCAACATATACCGAACCAAACCGAAAACCGTGACCACCAAACCGTGAACCGAACCGAACCGTGGATTTTGTGAACCGTTCCACCCCTACTATATACCAAACTGAATGATTGTTGTTCTCTACTTCAAAAAATGCTTTAGATTTTAAAATGGAAAAATTTTCTATTTTTTAATTATAAATTCAATGTATAAAATGGATGCATAAAAACCTGCTTTTATTTCAGTGTAAAATTCCATTTAAAGTAACTGATTATAATTTAAAATGTCTCCAGACCTTTATTGGTTGATGATTTTTTCTTTATTTGGACCCCGCTGATTTTTAATTGGTTACCTCTACTCTAAACTCCATGTCTACTCCATCTATGCCACCTATTAGGTCAATGCCATCTAATAGATTGATGCAAACGGAGGAGAGGAAAAAAGGCTTTTCAAAAGTCAGCTTGTCTCACTGTATTTTATTTGAGACGGGTTCGGCTCATAGCGGTCTTCTCATCTTCTGGAGAACTTAAGCCACATCTTAGGTCATCGTCAAGTATTTTTCTCTTACCTTTCTAAATAAAACTTCTGGCTACATATTTCCTCATCAGCCTGCTATATACTAAGCCCACCTCCACAGGAGGAATACCTAAAGCATCATCAGACGCTCTCACCATCATTTTTCTTCTTAACTAGCTACGTGCTAAAAACAGTAGAGAAGAATTAAAGCTGTAGATTTGATCACCTGCAAGAAATGACAAGTTATGATTTGTAAAGTGAGTTTTTTAAAGGTAACATGTGGGGATGGGGCTTTACATTCATCAGATAAGCGGTCTCCAGGCTGCAGCCATACCCTCTTATTATTGTTTCATTTGAGGTTTTCAGAGTGAAAAGAAAAAATTTAAACAATGCATTCTTCTTTTTCCTTTTTATGAATATTCCCTCCATTTGTGTCGGTTTATTAAACATTAACCAAATAAAATTAACAGAAATTTGTGGTTAAAACTTGGTAAAGTAAGAACATCTAAAAAGGGTTTAAACATTTATTGTAGGTACATTGTTACGAAATTACTTAACATTATTCATTCATTTGGCTCAGACAGAGGGGAAAAAAGCGATGTACCTTCTGCTAATTATCAGTTAAAGAAAGCTAAGCTAACTGCACATAACATCTGCAATCATTTCAGCGGCCTGCCTGTCGACTCTGATAGAACAATCAATTTTAATCATGGCCAAAATGTGTCCTCATCCCAATATTCTGCTTATTTTTTATTTTTTTTCACCTGTAAAACTCAGCTGCAGAGAACAGCGTTGATTTTTATTACAAAGGTACTTGCTGTGCTATTTCTATGGGTGAACGTGAGTTGAAATTATAAAATTTCAACATGTTTTGTCAAGAAAACAATTCCTCCTGTGATTACACCTCCAGTAGTGTTCACTTAAATAGTAGTGTCATCATAATGTAGGGATCGTGACTCAAAATACTTTTTTAAAATTTGCAACATCAAGTTAAAAGCTCTAAAATATGCTTTATGCCTTTCAAATAAAGAGACTTAATACAAATTGTTAACCATTCATTAGCAGCTTATAGGCTTATTTTGATCCACAAGAAATGTAAAGCTTTGTTCGGGAGAGGTAGAAATCAAAGCCTTTTTATAGAAATAAATCAATCATCAGGATCAGGTATTTAGCCCTTGGTTTTTACGTATCTTTGAGCACATGCCTGTTTGTTTCCAGGTTCTGGTGAGAAGAGGAAGCACCGCTCTCACAAGTTCCTGTGTTTACGGGTGGGCAAGCCGATGAAGAAGACGTTTGTCTCCAACGCCAGCGCCTCCATGCAGCAGTACGCCCAGCAGGGCAAGAAAAACGAGTACTGGTTCGCCGTTCCACAGGAGAGGTCAGTATTACGACACCTCCCAACAATCCTGGTCTGTATCCACAGCAATGAAACGCTTTGTTATGAATGAATCCCTTAACCTCTGTTACCCAGTGCCTCCACAGCAACATCATTTATTTTTCATTTCCTCTAGAGAAAAATAAACTCATACTTTATTTTCTTCACCCAGGCTGATGGAAAAGCCAAACCTTTTTAACTTTAGGCTAATAAATTCTGCCATCAGATGTGATGATAAACTATGTAGGATTTAAGCTGAAGGCTTTATGTTGGAGTTTCTCCAACAAGCCAGAAACTGTTGATGCTCTGCTGCCTTGTAAGCATTACTCACAATTACATTTGGAGCGTGGGGGACGCATTATACAGACATTATAAGTGTCTGTCTGGATCCTCATAATGTGAAGAATTGTTCCCCTTTGCACTAATAGCTTAATTTGATAAGTTACTTTCATTTAGAAATCCTTTCATTTAGGCCAGATTTGAAGCTAATGTAATCCAGCACTCGCTGATTTAGTGTTGAGGTTAATTGACTTAGCTGCACACGGTCTCCCATAGGGCTTTTCATTGCTTAGTTACTTCTTCTGCAGGGATGCATTTATGAAAGGTAGAAAAGTCAATGCAATTCCTCCTACCAATCAGCTCAGTGTGGCATCAACATAAATATAGGTTCGTGTTCAGCCTACTGCCTCGTGTCGCGACATATTATAGCCCATTGAAACAGGAAGCTGTGAGCTTTTAAGGAAGATCTAATTGTATGAATTTAAAACAAATATTTGATCAAATTAGTGTTATGAAATCTGTTCTGGGAATCAATATCAGTGTTACTAGGCAAAAAATAGGAACTCTTGTCTCAAAAATTCTTTTCTACATCTATTGCAGGATTATTATATAATTAAAGATCCAGTGACAGATGAAATTATGTTGTGTCTTTTCGTCAGAGCTGCACAATATACAGAAAATGTTCTGGTGACGATTCTCAGTCATCCAGGTCATAGTCATTCCAAAGAAAAAACAGGAATCCTGTTGGACTTTGTTTCCAAGTTTGAAGACGTTTCGCTTTCCATCCAGGAAGGTTTTTCAATTCAAAATGTCAGGAATGGCTTTGAGTTCCAGGTTTTATACAGTAGCCCACAAAAACCTTGTTGTTTTTTAGTAAACATGCAAATTGAAACGGACAGAGGGGTCCACCCCTTTGGAATGGGGTTTGTTTGGCTTCTTTTGTTAGCCTGCAATGCCCCATACCTACAAAACATGTAATAATGTCAATGTTCAAATGTATGCAGATGATGCTGTAATTTACACTCATTCAAGGAGTGTTAAAGAGGCAGCTTCTATTCCGACCTCAGACATGGAGCAAGTAAATGACTGGCTTTTTAAATCATGTTTGCTTCTCAATTTAAAAAAAAAAACGACCTGTTTGATGTTCTCAAAGCAATCAAAAGAAATAAAAAGCTCCGGAGTATTCTTGAGAGGAGAAGAATTACAACTTGTCACAGAATTCAAGTACCTTGGGTGATACTTGTTTCCACTTTGTCCTTTAAAAACCATATCAAAAAACTTGCCAATACTGTCAAATTTAACCTTAAACATTTTAAACAAATCAGGTCTTTTTTAACACTTGGTGCTGCTAGAATTGTTCTCCACTCAATGATTTTATCTCACATTGAATACTGCATCACAAGTTGGTCTCTCACCACAGTTACCAATTTAAATTTAATTGAATCACTGTACAAAAAATCTCTTAAAGTGTTTGACCAAAAACCCAATTCTTTCCATGTATGTAATATTTAAAATTTTGAAAATTGTATACATTTTAAGTATGTATGCTTCATTTATAAAGCGCTACATGGACTAGCCCCACCTCCTGTGTTTACTCTGTTTAAACCTAAGACTTCGAGTGGCCTGAGAACCAGGGCCTCCTCCAGAGGTGACTGTGAGGTTCCTCACAGAAGAACAACTTTTGGTCAGAACACTCTCTCTGTGAGAGCCACTAACATCTGGAACTGTCTTCCTCTGCACATACGGGAGAGCCCTAGACTGATCAGCTTTAAAGCTCAACTCAAACTGCAGATGAAAACAAACCAGTCATGTGACCTCTTAACTCTTAACATTTATTCTTATGTATTTGCCTGCCTAGGGACTATGGATGAAAACTAGCTTTGAAGCTATAATCCGGCATATTTACATTTGTTTTTATACTGATGTTCATTAATGTGCATTGTCCCTATTCAAATAAATAAATAAAAAAAACCTGTCTATAATCTCTGAAAGGGGTTCGTTAAAGGGAATGGTTGGCCGGGCTGAATAGGCGAGGTCCCCCAGGAGAGCGGAGGACCTCGCCTATTCAGCCAGGTCAGCAATTGCCTTTAACCATTCATGTGCATGATTTCAAAACAAAAGCAAGGCTTTGTTGGGCTACTGTATAAAGCCTCGAACTCAACGCTATTCCTGACATTTTGAATTGAAAAAGCTTCCAGGATTCAATTCAATTCAATTCAGTTTATTTATATAGCGCCAAATTCACAACACATGTCATCTCAAGGCACTTTACAGTTCAAGCAGATCATACAGTCAAATTGATAAAGTTTTCTATCTAAGGAAAACCAGTTGATTGCATTGACTCATTGACTCAAATACAATCCCTCACACTAAGCATGCTTGTAGCGACAGTGGAGAGGAAAAACTCCCTTTTAACAGGAAGAAACCTCCAGCAGAACCAGGCTCAGTGTGAGCGGCCATCTGCCAAGGCCGACTGGGGTTCAAGGAGACAGAAGCAGAGATACAAAAAGCAGCTGTAAAAGGCGGCCCCGTCCAGGAAACACACAGCCAGGCAGACGAGCTCCAAGGCAGCTCCCATGCCAGAGGATGAAGAGAGTACATCCACCCAGCCACGGCCAGAGAAACAGGACCACACTGGAAGACAGGCCGATCTCCAACATCTACAAACAAGGGTGTTGATGGAAGCAGCACAGCTGATGTTTCTTTCCTGGATGACGTCACAGCCAAACAGGAACAGACGAGGCAAAGCTACTCTGAGGAAAAGCAGAGAGAGCAGAAGGTTAGAGATTGAACAAACAGATTCTGCAGAATAGGAGAACAGAGAGAGAATGAAGCAGAATGATGAAATGGGGGTCCCTATGTCCTCCAAAAGTCTAAGCCTATAGCAGCATAACTATAGAGAGAGAGCTCAGGATAACCTGAGCCACCCTAACTATAAGCTTTATCAAAAATGAAAGTTTTAAGCCTAGTCTTAAAAGTAGACAGAGTGTCTGCCTCACGGACTAAAACTGGTAGTTGGTTCCACAGGAGAGGAGCCTGATAACTAAAAGATCTGCCTCCCATTCTACTTTTAGAAATTCTAGGAACCACTAGTAAACCTGCAGATTGAGAGCGAAGTGCTCTGTTAGGAACATAAGGAACAATCAGATCTCTGATATAAGATGGAGCTTGGCCATTTAAGGCTTTATATGTGAGAAGGAGGATTTTAAATTCTATTCTTGATTTAACAGGAAGCCAATGAAGAGAAGCCAGGATAGGAGAGATATGATCTCTCTTTTTAATTTTCATCAGAACTCTGGCTGCAGCATTTTGGATCAGCTGAAGGCTTTTAACTACAGTTTGTGGACTTCCTGATAGTAAAGAATTACAATAGTCCAGCCTTGAAGTAACAAATGCATGGACTAGTTTCTCAGCATCACCCCTGGACAGGAGATTTCTAATTTTTGCAATGTTCCTCAGATGAAAGAAGGAAATTCTAGAAACCTCTTTGATCTGGGATTTAAATGACAGGTCCTGATCAAAACTAACACCAAGATTTTTTACTTTATTATCTGAAATCAGTTTAATCCCATCCAAATGAAGTGACTGGCTAATCAGCTTCTTTTTCAGAGACTCTGGTCCAAAGATTATAACTTCTGTTTTGTCTGCATTCAGAAGCAGAAAGTTAAGAGTCATCCAGGTTTTTATGTCTTCAAGACATGCTTGTAATCTATGTAATGGGTTAGCTTCATCTGGATTTATAGACAGATATAGCTGGGTATCATCAGCATAACAGTGGAAATTAATCCCATGCTGTCTAATAACTCTACCAATTGGGAGCATGTATAAAGTAAAGAGAATTGGTCCTAGCACTGATCCCTGTGGTACTCCACAGGTAACCTTTGAGTGTGTTGAAGACCTATCATTAACATAAACAAACTGAATTCGATCAGATAGATAGGATTTAAACCAGTCTAGTGCTGTTCCTTTAATTCCAACAAAATATTCAAGTCTTTCTAAAAGAATATTATGGTCAACTGTATCAAATGCAGCACTAAGATCCAACAGGACGAGCACAGATACAAGTCCATTATCTGAGGCCATGAGAATATCATTAGTGACTTTCACCAGAGCTGTTTCAGTGCTATGATGAGCTCTAAAGCCAGACTGAAACTCTTCAAAAAGTTCATTATGGTGTAAGTGGTCGCAAACTTGTTTGGCAACTACTTTCTCAAGAATTTTGGATAAGAAAGGAAGATTGGATATAGGTCTATAATTAACCAAGTCATCTGGGTCAAGAGACGGTTTCTTAAGCAGAGGTTTAATTACAGCAACCTTAAAAGCTTTAGGTACATATCCCTGTAACAGAGATAGATTAATCACATCTAAAATGGAGGAGGAGATCAAAGGGAATACCTCCTTAAATAACCTGGTTGGAACTGAATCTAACATACAAGTTGAAGGCTTAGATGAAGACAATAATTTTGCTAATTCAGAAAGTTCAACTGGATCAAAGCAGTCTAAACCCGGTTCAGATTCCATGACTACCTCAGGTACAATCGCGGATAGAGGAGTGCTTATGATCTTATTTTTAATAAGATCAATCTTATTTATAAAGAATCCCATAAAATCATTGCTGTTAAGAGCAGGTGGAATGGACGGTTCAACAGAGCTATGGCTCTGGGTGAGTTTGGCAACTGTATTAAAAAGAAATCTAGGATTATTCTTATTCTCCTCTATTAATGAGGAGAAGTATGCTGCTCTTGCTTTACAAAGGGTCCTCTTATACAGCAGTAAACCATTTTTCCAGACTAGGAAGGACTCCTGCAGGCCTGTGGAGCGATATTTTCTCTCCAGTTTCCTAGCATTTTGCTTCAAAGTACGCAGCTCTGCATTAAACCAAGGAGCAAGCTTTCTATTTTTAACGGTTTTCATTTTCAAAGGAGCTGCGTTGTCTAAGGCAGTACGCAGAGAACTAGCAACCCCATCAACAAAATCATCAACCTGTGAAGGGGAATAAGCTATACTTTTGCACTCTGCAGCACTGCTCAGCGACACAGAGGAGAGAGAAAGTGAAGCCGATTCTTTAAAATTTATAACTGCACTATCTGATAAAGATCTACTAAAATTGAACCTTCTTTTGGGGGAGGAGAACTCTGTTAAAGTAATCCTGAAGGTTATTAGAAAGTGTGGATTGGAGGATGGGAGGTGAAACATCTTCAAACTTGTCCAAACTAGTCCAGTGGATTGTTTTTAATTTTCTCTTTTTTTGGAACGTTGAGAAAATTGCATCACAAAGGATTGCTTAGATCCAGAGTTTGGGAACTCATAGTTTATTCATTGCTAGAATTTAAAGCTCTACATGCTGATGAAATAGTGGGCACCTAGCTGAACCTTTTCTTCATAGCAACATTACTTATAGATCATCTAACCAGTTAGAGCGGAAAGCTAAAGGAAAAGTGATGCAGAGGTTGTGTCAATGGAAAAATAAGACTGCAGTTGATGAAGTCGTTGCATTTCAGTGTTATTGTGATAATGGCGTGCATCTGTACAACAGTGCTCATCTATAAAGGCCTCATAATGTGTTGACATCTGCCTCGCATCCTCTGCTGGAATATGCAGGTAATGCTTGTTCGCTGCTCTTTCTGATTTGGCCCTCAGGTTGCTTAGCTACAATTTGTTGCCACCTTATATTAGCAAGTCTGCTGTAAACCGTGTTGCTCTTGGGTGTAATAAAGCAAAAGTATTTCAGAGTTAAAGCTAACGTTAAGATGTGGGGCTCAGATCCCCACCCACTCCTTCTACCTCACCTGGTTGTTCAGTTTCAGATTCATGCACGACGGAGTTTGTTTTTGGACGCGGTCATAAATCTTTCAGATTGCCTCGACAACCTTCACAGTATTGTTTATTCAGATGCTGCTAGTCTCTCCGTGGCTTGACCTAGATGGGAGGCGACCCGCAAGATGTGTCATGTCATTAGTGAGTGAGGAGAGAGTTTGCTGAAAGGCCCACGCTCAGCTAGTTCCTCACTCTTCTGCAGCTCTTCATCCTTTGCTTTATCGCGCTTTTCTGTTTGCTTAGAATGTTTGGAGTTTATTAGATTGTTAGACTTTAGAAGTTGTACATTAAGGATATTCTAGAGGAGGAAGGATGCTTCAAAAATCTGATTTCAGTGTCCTGATAGTTGAGTCAAAACACTGTCGCTCCTCTTTGGCCTCGTAATGTAACCAAGCAACAAATCTTGGTTAAATGACAACTTTTACATGATAAGAAAATCTGACTGGAGAGTTAGGCCTCTCTCATCTTAAATAAAGATGTTTTTATCAAGTGCTTTTATATAATTAGACTACAAATGTATGGAAACAACAGGTTTTATTCTGTTTTTTTTTTATTAAATAAAAACAAAGCCAATATGCTGGGATTTTTAAAAGACACTCTGGCTGCTTTGATTAACTAATGCTACATTCAGAGCGCAAGCGCTGGAAGCAGCAAAAAATCTTCTGCTGCTTTATTTTTGATGCTTGTCCACGTTAAGGTCAGACGTCCAGTAAAGTGTTTCCAGATATATCTGCTGCTCCTGTGTTCAATGGCAGAGGTTTTATTTTGCCGCATATTAACACTCAGACATGGTGTTGGCAGGATGATGATAAGGGCAGTGTTTGACTTGAACTCATTGTATACAAAAGTCAACTAGAGACAAATGAATGACGGTTTGTGTTCTCCCTAAACCAGGGGTAACCAATTAAAAACCAGCGGGGTCCGAATAAAGAAAATCATCGACCAGTAAAGATCCTGAGACATTTTTAATTATAATCTGTTACTTTAAACAGAATTTAACACTGAAATAAAATGAGGTTTTATGCATCCATGTTATACATTGAATTTTTAAATGAAAGATACTGGTAAATGTTTTTTCCATTTTAAAATTTAAATTGAACAACATCTTTCAGTTTCATATATAGAACCGCGGTCCACTAATCTGTGACCTCTGCCCTAAACTTTGACCTTTTGCCCCAAATTTGTTCTTTTAATATTAACAATGATGCATTTTTTGGTTGATTTTTCTATTCATATTCTTCTTATCTGCTTAGTTTCATATTTATACTTTTTATTCAATCAAGATCTTTGTGAAATTTTTGCTTCATAAAAAGACTCCGTTTTTAAAGCAAGTTTCTGTTCATCTTGTGCTTCTTCTCCAGATCAGAGCACCTGTATGTATTCTTCATGCAGTGGAGTCCAGACATGTACGGAGAGGGCATCAGGGGGATGGGGCAAGAACCCGGGTTCATGGTGGTCAAAAAGCACGTTGCATCAGAAACGCCCGTCGATGAGCCCATCACTGACCTTAATGTGAAGGAATGGGAGGTAAGGTCACAGCAGGGGGGTTTCCTCGCCTGGAGAGAAGTTGCATCTTTGGTGTTGTATCAAATCATCACAGATATGGATTAACTTTTCAGTTCTTTACTAGTTTAATCCATACCCTGTGAAACACAAGCCTTATATTTTATATTCCTTTTGTATGCTAAGGTCAGTGTTAAATAATTGATTTGCTGTCATTACACGGTGCTAACTGTGAATGTATTGTGTTTTAACACCATCTGAATTTCGTAGCCTGTTTTGTATCCTACTTCTGTATTTTTGCACCGTTTTTGTTCCACTGTATAATTTCTTTTTAGTTGTAGTAAATCTATTTCAACTTTCTATCACATTGCAACTTATGTTAGATGTGTCACACTTGCTTTGCTTGGAAATGCGCTTCTCTGAACTTCCAACCAAAGTGTTTTGCATGTTTGTGTAATTTGTTTTCTTTAACTCCTCTGAGTCACTGTATGGTATTTCCATCACCTGTCCTGTGATTGTCTCGCGTGTCGGTCAGTGTTTGTCTAGTTCAGTCGCTGAATGGCAATTAACCAACATCACTGTGAGTTACTTTGAAATACTCTCTTGAAGTAAAAGTGACACTGATATGGGTTCTTCCTGCTTTCGATATAGAGACAGTATAAGAAATGACGTGACTGCGAGCTGATTGTTGTTTATCGCGCATTGAGTTTCTTTTTGGTTGGTCTAGGTCAGATTGGTGCAACTGTCCGCTGAGTAGGATCGGATCTGATGGAGTCAAATGAGACTTGTTTCCAACCCTGTGATTAATACAATGGGTTTGTTCATTGTAGAAAGAAATTGATACCATAGAGGTTGTGACCTACATTTAAATTTTAATGAAAATGAATGATGTAGGAAACAAAGTGGACTGATTTGTTTGTCTGTGGACTTCAGGCAAACAGCAACATGATCCATTACATCTGAATAAGTAAATAGAAATCGGAAGCAGAAGGTCTGAGGGACAAAACATGCTTTTTTTATAATATATATATATATCAGTGATGCCAACCATCCTGTATTCAGTGGAAAAGGAACGCACTTTGTCCCGTATTACTGTGAGAGTAAAGAAAATTGTAAAAAGCAAGTGGAAAATGAAGAACAAGGGCACATTAGATACAAAACTTGCGGTAAACTTGTTCCCGGGCCCTGTCCTGCGTTGACCAATGAGCTGACAACATGTATGTAACAATCCAGTATCCCCTCATCGCACTGGTCGAGCCAAGTGTTGCTCACTGAGACGATTACAGAAGATAACAGCACAGTATGGGGGACGAACGGAGTAATTTAAATGCTGACGCTACTTTACTCAGCTTTACTCTGCAGAACTCAAGACAAACAACACCTCACTGCTGCAAGAGCTCAAAGGAAATACAAGTGGGAAAAGTGGGCTATCGCCACATAATGGGGCATTGAACTAATGATTTTTTGTTTTCTATTTTACAACTGTAGCCTACAGTCATTGCCTTTAGGCACAAATATGTTTACAAGTTTGCTGTTGCACCAAAAATGTGCACTATTTATTTGTTATTTCATATATATATATATATATATATATATATATATATATATATATATATATATATATATATATGTATAATTTTTTTTTTATTCTAATCCGCTTTTTATCATAGGACAATCTGATAACGTTTAGGTAAAAATAGTGTAACTGTCCCTTTAACTTGTGTCGGTTATTAGGTGGGAGGGATCTAGTTTCTTTTCTAACCAATAGGACACTGGCTTCCACCCAGTCTGGTTTTGTGATTGGACATCAGCGATGTCACACACGTATGACGTCGCAGGGACCCTTTGAGGGGAAAAAATAGCTTCTATTTTAACCAAGCCGCCTCCCAGACTTTCTGCCAAACTCATTCTGCTTGTCTCAGAGGGACACTGACTAACTTAGGAGCTGTGATGTGACTGTGGCTTTAACGTCGGCCAGGAAGCAGGAAATGTTCTCTGGGAGGGGGAAGGACCAAGAGGAACGGCAGACCCCTAAGTACACCTGTGTATGTCCTCTGTGCTCTTGGCCTCTTGCGGCATTATACATTTCTTTACGGGCAGTTGTTGTCGTTAGCAGGCTAGGCGGCTAACGTGCTAGCCGATTAGCTGTTGAGTTTTGAGTCGGGTTCAAAGGAGAGGTTTACCGACACTGACTTCTCGTTTTAGTTTAGTTTTGAAGATGTTTCTGTGAGCTAGAAAAGTTCCCAAAGGTGACTGTACCTCTGTAGTAACACTCATTTATTTATCAGCACACGTTAACCCTCTGTTTAACGAGTTTGGGCTCAACTCAGTTAGTCTGAACAAAATATTAGATTACTAAGCCATTCATTAATCATATTTTATATACACTTAAGGTTTTCTCTTTATTAAAGGCTTTACTAAAATAAAGCAGGTCGACTGCAACCAAAGTTATAATGTTATAGATTTAACCTGCTGATTTTAGCAGGTCTGAATTTCTACCAAAAAGTTGCAACCTGTCAAATATTAGCAAAGGACCTTTTATTAAACATTGGGACTGTGTGACAAAAAAATAGGACTTTCCTATCACTGAAATACAGATGATACTGAAAAGAAGTAAATCTCTCATCAAATTTCAATCAGTTTTTGCATTTTTCTACCTTTCTCAGAAGAATGAACACTAAAGGCTGTTTTGCCTTCAAGAGACCAAACATGTCAGACCATAGAAATGCCAAAACATCTTTTTTGCTTTAGATTTTGACAGATGACTGTTGGTGATTTTTTTTTCCTGATTCCAGAGATGACAGGAACCTAAGAATTATAGAAAATCTGACATAAACATACCTGTAAAATTTTTTGAAGCCTGCGATTTTTGTTGCAGGTGTATGGTCTGAAAATTTAAAAACTGTTTTAAATTGCAAACTTGAAATATCAATAAAAAAAGTAAATCCCTTTATTGTCCCTTAATGGGGAAATTCACTCTCTGCATTTAACCCATCCCCTTGGGAAGCGGTGGGCTGCCACTGTGCTGCGCCTGGGGAGCGTGTGGGGTTAAGGGTCCTGCTCAGGGACCCAGAGTGGAGGCTATGGGGATTTATCTGGATACTTGTAACCGCACTCTGCTCTAACCACTAGAACAACACTCCCCCATTAACACATTAACTAGCACAATTGTTCCTCATAAAAGCTGAGCATTTGTGTATTTGTGTATTTACGGGGCATGATTTTGATTGTTTACATCATGTCTAGTTTGTCAGGTGTCCTCCAAACATTTGCTTATAGTCGGTACACCAGCAACACTGGAAAATCTAAATCTAGATAAGTGATTTTTTTCTTAAAATAAGTGCATTTGTTCTTGCATTGAGGAGGTAAAAGAGACATCTTGCTAATGGAACAAGACAATTTACACTTAAAATAACAAATACAATTGCATTGTCTTATTTCAAGTGCAAATTATCTAATAAGTAAAAATACTCATACCATTGGCAAACTGTCTCAGTAACCTACTCAAATTAAGGATAAATACACTTAATTTAAGCCATTTTTTACTTATTTCTGGATCGTTTTTCCAGTGAAGAAGCGCTTCATGAAGTAAAGCGCAGCATGTGGTGTTTTATTGTTGGATTGCAGCCATTTTCAATATCCCAGTCTGAATAGCTTTGAGTCGTTGCTGACAAACAGCTCTAGCGGGAGCATCGCTAAGACCTTAGCATCTGTGTTAATAAGAGGAGTCCTCATACTTTATTCATGTTTTTTTGTTTTTATAAAGCTCATTATTTTGGGAAGTATAATTCGTTACACAAACATGCAAAACAACCAAGTGCTCTAAAACAGGCTTTGTTCTTCCTCCTTTTCTCTAAACTCAGAGATCCTAGCTGTTGGGAGAAGCGAAAAACCACGCTTCACTACTACTGCTAGTTAACACTTTCAGAACTCATCTTTTCTTCCCCTCATGGCCAGCGTATGAAAGCGGTCAAGTTTTATGTTGCACTTGTCCCTGTGTTTGTGCTGCCAGGTAGTGTCTCTGACGGAGTACCACCGTCGGATCGATGCGCTAAACAGCGAAGATCTGCGCTCGCTCTGCAAACGACTCCAGGTGCTCCGTTTCACCGTCTGTCTGCACTGCTTCTGCCCGCACCGTCTCCTCTAGGCTCCCTGCGTCCGCTGCTGTTGCAAACAGACCCTAAGAAACAGCAATGCTAATAGTAAACAGAATCGGAGGAAAAGTTTCAGCTCTTTCTAATCAGTTAAAGTTGCAAAACCAAAAAAAAGTTTATCATTCTGCTACAGAAACGTTGGTCTGTGAGGTTTTCACGTGACGTCAGTCTTATCTGTGTGTGTCAGGCCTTCCCTCTGTTTTACACATGCAGCTTTAAAGTCTGTCAATTTAATTATTTATAAGTTAGCAATAATTTGCAGCTACATATGCAGATTGTATTTAAGACACATTAAGGTGGGTTTCTTGGTAAATAGTGGATTGTAGAATGCAAAAAACTGACGAGGAGACAGAGGGAGCCTGTTGCAATGATGAGAGGGCGGAGTGAGACTCCCCTTACAAGATGAATGATCTGTGGGACAATGCAGGACGGCATTATTTGAATTAGGACTGAAACTGGAGAGGCCTCTGGCCGCTGGTGGCAAAGCGCTCCACAGTCGACCTCTGTTATCCAGAAAGATAAATAACCTGAAATGGTAAAAAAAAAAAAAAGGAGTCACATTGAAGAGAAATTATACATAGGGTTCATTTCCTATTCACTTTCTACATTCCTGTTTCCCAGACAGCATCTCTGTCAGTGCTGCCTAACCAGTCCTGATCTTCCGGCTTTGGACACAGACAGGCACACATGCAGCTGTCTTCATCAGATCGTTGGGTTTTTAGTTAACGTCCTATGTATAATTTAGTAGTTTAAAAGGATGGACAGTTTTATTGGAGCTTTTTGTTGAAATAACCTCGTCTTCTACTGCTTTTATTAATTGCTATCCTGCTGTAGCTTATAGAGTTATATTCAGCCTGGCTAGCTGCGCTAGTTACACCTGTTATCTGCTATAAAGGTAAACCAGGAGAACAGCTGAACCCAGTCGGTGTCTGTGCTCTCTGCTCCATGGTGTGGATCGCTAACCATAATTTGCGCTTGTAGATTACCACCAAGGAAGAGACCAACTCGAAGCACGGCACATCCATCAAAGCTGAGCTGGAGCCTGAAACCTTCAAACCCAACCTCAAAGAACCCAGCGAGCTCCTGGAGGCCGACCAGATAGAGAAGGTAGGTCAGCGTCTCTTGCATGTCACGTGTGAGACGGAAGCTACCAAGCTAATGCCGCGAGGCTAAAGGTTTATATGTGCACCTTTATAAACGTCTCATTTTAACAAAAGGACACATTCAGCGTTTGACAGAGAAGATATGGAGGAAATTCTGTTCCTTTATTACAAGCAAACATGTTTGGTTAATGGAACTTTTAGAAACTTCTTGACTTAAAAAAGGGTTTGATACTAACTTTGATTTGTATTTATTTAAATCTCTTTTACATTAGATTTTTTTCAGTTTATTTATATAGTGCCAATTTACAACACACGTCATCTCAAGTAGGGGTGTGCAAATTAATCGTCATGAAGATTCATCGCTATTCTAATTCTTGTGATCTGTTGCATCGATTCTTGATGCCAAGTATCGATTCTTAATTACCAAAAAGGAATAAATAAAATACATGTATTGTTGGCACACATCAGCCAGAAACAAGTGGAATACAACTTTCAGTCCAGTAGATGTCGCTGCGGATACTGCGACGATTCATTCAAAAACAAAACATGGAGGAGACTGAGAAAATTTGCCCAGCTCCATCACATTCCAAGTCAGATGTTTGGATGCATTTTGGCTTTAAAATTAAAGAAAGTAAAAACGAAATTGAAATGATGCACGTCATTTGCAAAAGGGGAATTGTGAAACATTTGAATGTTTCCATTTCATTGGTTTAAAGGACCACTGAGGCCATGTAAACAGCACTGTTATTTTAAGTTTTATAAATCCTAAGCAGTTTTTGTCAGTGTGTCCACTCCAGTAATAGTAATATTTGTGTCCAGTATTTGTTTTCATGGCAACACCTTCAAAAGTTGTTTCAATAAATACAGCTATATATGAATTCTGTTGCGTTCAGCTATGTATCAATTGAAGACACTATACAGATCATACACAGCCAGTCAGCCACTGTTAATAGCTGTATTTTTTTCTTACAGTGTTCAGTGAAAATATCGCAATGCATCGTAATATTACAAGTATCGCGATGCATCGTGATTGAATCGCATCATGGCATGTGAATTGTGATTCGGATCGAATCGTGACTTCTTTGCCAATACCCACCCCTAATCTCCAGGCACTTAACAGTTCACCAGATCGTACAGTCATTTTGATTCAATGTTTTCTGTCTAAGGAAAACCAGTTGATTGCATCAACTTATTGACTCGAATGCAATCCCTCACACTACGCATGCTTGTAGCGACAGTGGAGAGGAAAAACTCCCTTTTAAAAGGCAGAAACCTCCAGCAGAACCAGGCTCAGTGAGAGCGGCCATCTGCCTAGGCCGACTGGGGTTCAAGGAGACAGAAGCAGAGATTAAAAAAGCGACTGTAAAAAGCGGCCCCGTCCAGGAAACACACAGCCAGCAGACGAAATCCCGGTACAGAGGGAAAGGAAATGTATCTGTGAAGTGAAATATGAAAAGAATCCAATTCATAAAAATCAATCTGAGAAACAGGAAATGTGATTCAACAAATTGAAAATATAATACTTGTTTAAAAAAAGAAAAGATGGAAATAAAGTTAAAATATTAATTCTAATAAAACAATTAAGGAAAATAAGAGTTGATTAAATTAATTCAGATATCCAGAAATTCATTAAAAATAAATGTTAAAAGCCTTTTTGGATTCAAATCTTTAGTTTCATTTCCAGGACACATTTTTTTCCAAATTTTCCATTTACAAAATGTGTTCCTTGCTCAGGAACATTATTGAACAAAATTCACTTCATATATGTTGGTTGTTCCTGAACAAATTCAAAAACAAACAAGCTTCCATTATAGAGTGTAGCAAATGAAAGCAGGTGGTTTGTGTGAGAGGTACGACTTCTGGGAGTAGAAGCAGCCTCTGCTGTGACAGCCGTGCGTCTGTCTACCCATGCAGCTGTTGTTAGGGAGCTGAATCATGTCCTACGCAGCGTTTCCTCACACAGAAGGAGTTTTATGATCAGTTTTACAGTCTGTGCTCATAAAACAAACGATTCACCGATAAACCTCAGAGTCTGTGACGTAAATCGGTTTGATGTTAGAGGTTGTGTTGATGATTTTCACATTTAGTCACTGCTTTTCAACGTTCCTGCCTTGGGCGGCTTTATCTCGCCGTCCCCACGGCGTCTGCAGCCCTGCCTGCGGGCTCTGGCCTGGGACCGCTCTTTCTCTAGTGTCTGATCCGGATGTTTGGAGCCCCTGTTAGTCTCCTTTAAGCACCAAATGGTGTGAAATGTCACTGCACATGTAATTGAGCGTCCGCTGCTGTGGCCTTTTGCTTCGGATGTATTTTTTTTCTTCTCTCCCTTTGATTCCTTTCTCTCTTTCTGTCCAGCTTGCCAGGAATCTTCCACCGCGGACCATTGGTTACCCCTGGACGCTGGCGTTTGGCACATCAAAGCATGGCATGAGCATTAAGACGCTGTACAGGGCCATGCAGGGGCAGGACACCCCGGTCCTTCTGGTCATCAAGGACAGCGACGGCCAGGTGAGCCGGAGCCCGATCAGAGAGGCGGAGCCTCATCCGTTCCTGCCTCTGCTCAGCTTCCTCCGCTTGTTTCCTCAGGTATTTGGTGCCCTCGCATCTGAACCCTTTAAAGTCAGCGAAGGCTTTTATGGCACAGGGGAGACCTTCCTGTTTACCTTCAACCCAGATTTTCAGGTAAGATGTCTGTTCTGTCATTTTAGGATTTCAAACCTTATTTCTAATCAGAGGGGAAACATGGACGCTTTAGGGTGATTCTCCAACCACAGTCCAGCATATTTTTTAGAAATATTTTGATTTGTTCTGCTTCATCAAAATTTGCAGGAACATTGATGGCGGTTGTCATAAAGTTACATAAATTCAATTCAGTTTATTTATATAGCGCCAATTCAAAACACAAGTCATCTCAAGGCCCTTTACAGTTCATAAATATATATATATATATATATATATATATATATATATATATATATATATATATATATATATATATATATATATATATATATATATATATATATATATATAAATATGATATATAGTGTAAATAGGATATATAGTGATATATAGTATTGTTGTGAAAATGGCCATTTCTCAATATGCCTACTTGTGCATTCTCATGTCTTCGTGAAACGTCATCAGCCTCAGCCCTAGTACTGTTCCAGTTTATAACAGCAGACTGAGAACAGACAAAGTCACCGGATGTTGTTTCTCACCCCTCCCTCTTTACCCAGCATGCATCAGAGCAGACTTGTCCGTTCCTTCAATCCGGGATTGACAGCTGTCCCAGCATGCACTGCAGCAGCAGCAGCTTCCAATGGAGCGCTCACAGAGCTCAGAGTATTAAGTTAAATGTTCTCTTTTCTGTTGCTGTTGTTCAATATAAGTACATTTTAAGATAATTTAAGGCGCGAATATTATACTTCTAAACATCACTATATGGTCTATTTACTGATTTAATGCGTAATTTAAAAAAGAATTCCGATGATGAGAGGATCGCTGCAACCAGCAGACGTCTGAGGGTAACGGCAGCCAGGTCTAACGTTAGTCCGTCTGCAGCAGCCCTCTCTCTGCATAGCTGTGTGTGAAGAACGGCAGGCTCGGATGGCAAGTTGTTTTTGGCAAAATGTTTATTTGATTTGTGTTTATCTGACTGTGTTCATTATTATTCCCCCACTAAATGAAAAAAAGTCTGAATTTATTATCATGAAGAGACTATTAATAACAGGAGGTAAAAATGCAGCTCCAGACAAGCCGAGCGTGTGGTGATGTCATCAGTACGCTTCTGTTCCAATAGATCCATATTAATGCTGCCTGCTCCCGTTCTCCCGAGTCCATACTTTCCTGTGTTCTTCTCATGAACATACTTGGCGAGGACACGAGTCTGTACTCGCATTCTTGTGAATTGAGAAACGGCCAATGTTTCGTATTTCTTTCTCAAAATGTTAGCATGCTAATCCCTATTTTAGAATTAGAATAAAATATACTGAAAAAACGCCACATAAAATGGTATTTTTCAGATTATTTAAGTCCATTCAAAAGAAAAATGAGGTGAATGGAAATGAACCTCTTTGATTTGCCGCTTGTTTCCCTTCCTTCCTTTCAGCTATCGCTGCTTTCCTCCCATCAGCTCTGCTGCCACATGGTGACAGCTGATGTGGCTGCAAGTTGGAAAAAAAAGTTAGATTTAACATTTAGTGTTTGAAAACAGTGATCCACAGGGACAGGGATTCTTTTTATTAAAAAGGAATAAAATACATGTATATATTTCATAGGGCTGGGCGATATAGAAAAAAAGCTTATCGATAAAAAAAAATGCATATTGATCGATATCGATAATTATTGAAAAGATTTGAAACCATATTTTATGTGCAGCTCTACCTGGACTTTTTATAATATTGCTAAATGATTTAATTTTAATAAAAAACACAAACACAGACTTCGAATTAAATCTTTATTTAACCAACTTTTTTAACCATAACAGAATTGTTTTAAAGAAAAATAACTTAATACTGACAAAGAATAAACCAAAGTGACCAGAAAAGTGACCAAAATAAATATAACAAATAAATAAATGCCCCCCCACCGCCGCCGCCGCCCCCGTTTCCTGCTTTAACCTGAGTTATTACTTTGAAGTTTCTGGCCCCTCAGCATTTTTCTCTCAATTGTTAGAACTACGTGGGAAACTGCCCAGAACTGAAAATATATATATATTTTCCCGAAATTCCCGAAGATTCCTCGGAGGAGAGCCGCGCCGGGGCCTACACAGCTTGTACTCCTGCGGCTGTGATCGGCTGAGATGATAAAAAAATAAAAGTTGGTTGTGTTATCAGACTTCGTTTTCACTGGTTCCCTACACATTTTACAGATGACTGTGGTTTGTTTTTTGTCCGACTTGCCATGACCGAAATACTGCCAGACTGCCGAACTACAAAAACCCTTCTTTGGAACAATTTCCTCTGCCTCTCCTGCTGCGACATCTGCATGTGCTCTGTGTTGTGGTTTGAGAGGGCGGCGCTTTGTGACGCCATGCCTGGGTCCGCGATTGTGATTGGTTGGGAGGAAGCAGTGACTAGCATAAACATACATGCTAGGCTACAATGAGAAGGAAGGAAAACTGCGTTTCTTTTTTATCGAACTTTTATCGACCCTCTTTTTTTCTATTGCGCCACACGTCTATCGATCGATATATATCGTTATTGAATTATCGCCCAGCCCTAATATTTCAAGCACATCATATTTTAAGTAAGGAATGTCTGTAACGTCAAAGTTCCTGTTCAATCAAATTTAAATTCAGTCTTATAAGGCACAGATAGTGTAAAACCTGGTTAAAGAACATATAAAGAAAAAGACTCAATGTAAAACCACATTTTATACACTATAGATTGTGATTTATCATGATTTTAGTCTTTTTATAAAAAAAAAAATATCAAATGATTTTTGTTTTTCTTATTACTGCCTGGGATATAAATTCTTTGACTGTTGGGGAATCGGCCTGTAAATAAGTAATTCCCATTGAGAGATTGCTGCTGTGCTGTTCTGCTGCTGAAACGCCACTGAATGCCTGTTCTCCACAGGTGTACAAATGGACGGGCGACAACATGTTTTTCATCAAAGGAGACATGGACTCTTTGGCTTTCGGAGGAGGAAGGTAAGACTGGAAACCAACTGATCAGATCAATCCCTTATTGGAGAAATCTGTCTGATTTCTTAAAGTACATTAGCAGCCATTCAAATTGGCCTTTCCCAGTCAAACTCCAGCCGAATGGCGGCCCAGCAATATCCCCTCCAACTTCCAGCCACTGGCCTTCTCCTGGGTGCATAATTTTTATTCTGACTCCACCCTTACATTGAATTACAGGGTCTGATCAGGAGATGATGCTTTTCTTCAGATCTTTATTTCCATAAATCATGATAAAATATTTCAGCACAGATATTGATGTTTACAAAAGGAGTCTCAGGGGACCAGCCAAGGACCCATCAAGGGAAATGGGGAAATTTTGAATGGCTACTACTGTAGCACAACAGGAGACCTCACTCCCTGCTTTTATTTTGAAAAGCTCTTCCAAGAACCCAACTATGGTTCTAAAATGGTCAAACTTAGAGGTCAGACGGTTTTAATCGGAGGCTGCAGGGTTGCACGGATCTTTACACTGTGATCCGTTCTGAGGTTAAATCCTGATCAGGCCTCATTTCCCCTGAATGTCAGGGAAACGGGACTCTCTGAGATCCGTTTTAGGTTTAATTGAGTTTAAACATATGAGTCTGTTACAAAGTCAGTGCCCTTTAAGTCCATAAAACCCCCTGAACATTAGATTTATCAAAGCTTAGCTAACCAGAGGGCGCTAGCTTCAAGCTCTGTCCAACGTCTGTGTGTCTCTCTTCCAGCGGCGAGTTCGGCCTGTGGCTGGACGGAGACCTGTACCACGGCCGGAGCCACTCCTGTAAAACATTCGGGAACCCCATGCTCTCAAAGAAAGAGGATTTCTTTGTGCAGGACATAGAGGTGTGGGCTTTTGAATAACAGACTGATGCCCCACAGGGAAAATTAAAAAAAAGAAAGAAAGAGACGTCCTCCAAAGGACGAACAGAGGAGTGGACCTCCTTCAGAACAACGGCAACATCCCAAACCTGACTGCACATCACCAGGCCTCCCCTGTCTGGAAGCCAGCTACCGGATGCTTGTTGTGCGTTTCTACTGCAATTATTAAGGAGCTTTGTTTTTGTTTTTCTTTTCTCTGTGTGTATCTGATTACAGCCTTGTGGATCGTCTTTGCAGCAGATTAGGGAGAGAAAAAGAAAAGGTTGTATCTTAGAGGCAGGGTGGGGGCAAACTGGGCGTCCTCCATGAAGATGATGGCGGCTGAGGTTTGGGATTGCTGCAACAGTGGATCAGAACCTCCAGGAAGCCCAACCACCTCCTTCTTGGATCCGGTTCTTTCCGTAGAGAGACCCAGGTTAGAGGGAGAGACAGAAAGCAGGAGCTGAACCCATTCCTTACAGGATCTGACATCATTCAACCCCAGAGAGTATCTGAGTAGAATGTCTGAGGTGTGTGTGTTCTGGGGAAGGTGGTCCGTCTTTTTCCAGTCCAGTTTTTCGGGTTGCCCCCCCCACCAGGCTTAACTTACTGAGTATTGTGTATCGTAGTCCTCCTGTCGTTCATCATAGCACACCATCGGAAAAGCACACAGCTATAACCAGATCATCCATCGTCGTAAAGCGTTGCGTTTCAGTGGGCGTGTCCGTGTGTGAGTCCAGCGAAGCGCCAGCCCCTCCCCGGCTGGACGCTGGCTGTACTGTTCGTAGACAGTAACGTGTTGCAATAGATTTGTGGAATATGCAAATAAACTGTCCTGTGACCTCAAATAACCCGCCAGGTCGCGGCTCTTTGGCCGTCGCTTGTGGCTCTTTGGAGAGAGAAACGTGTAAAGCTTTTACGTCTCGACAAACATAATTGCTTCTCCGGGTTTCATTTGAAGGCCTGAGATGTGGTTACCTGTTTTACATGCATATATGACAATTATATATTGTATATATGATTATATAAGTGTATATAATCATATATATTTTGCTGTTGAGTGTGACAGTGATATATTTGTGCTGATATTTCAGCTGTTACTATATATTGTATATTACCCTGTAAATTAATGTTAAAATAGTAGATTTGTTGCAATATATATATATAAATACATAATACTTTATATATAGATATCTATATCTAGATATCTATATATATCTATATATATATATGAGAAAAGTGTGAATTAATTGGTTGCTTCTAGCACTTTAACCTGGTTTAGGGCCTGGTTCTTAGATAATCTTAGAAGTAGCTGTACAGTATATATTTTATTTTCTTCTGTGAATAATTCCTGTTATCTGTTACTAGAAAGCTTGCTGCTATCAACAGTAATCTGCCCAGATGTTCAGTGGGAAACAGAGGATTACTGTGAGGATGTACGGGGGGGGCCGCAGGTCTCGGTTTATCTCCACACACGGTGAGTGGGAGCCGTTTGTGACGTGGGGTCATGGCACCACCCCTCCTCCTCCCCTCCCCCCACCCATGGAGGTTTTTTGTTTTTTTTTCCCCTCCCTTTGTATTTTTCGGGCTTCCACACCAGTATTTATGTCCATGTGGGGAAGTCGCAGCAAGTAAATATGGTTACTTCTTTAATTTCACCTGAGCATTGTATCAGTGATGTACAAATACTAATAAAGCTGAAGTAATTGTTGTAACCAGAGGGATCTCTGTGGGTCTGGTTCTTCTTTCTGCTTTTGGACGTCGGTGATCTGTTGGGTTTTTTTTTTGTTTTTCATTCTGGATCATAAAACAGGCTGAAATCAGAAGCCGACGGACTTTTCATGAGATTGTCTTTATTTTTTCAGAAAAAAAATGTTTGCCTTTGATTTTTTTTTTTTTTTTTTTTTTTGTTTCCTTTGGTCAATATTCATAAAATATAAGTTATTATTAATAAGGTTGTATGTTTTGCATCTAAGCATGTTTTTTCTAGATTTCTAACGGTTGCAGCCCATTTAAAGCAGAGTTGGGTTACATAATATTTTCCCATATTCCAACATCTAATAAAGCATCTGTGTGGGCGGGGGATCTAACCTATTGAGGCCTGCAGATAACGGGTAACTCTAGAGGAGCTGCAGAGATTTGCAGCGCAGCTAAGGTTACTATTAATCTTGTCTAAATCTATCCTTTCAGGGAGAAAGCCACAGGAAGCCACATGTTTGTTCAGTCCAGACCAAAGTTTAACATATTGTGAGAAAAAGGCAAACCTGTGCATCACTTTAACAACTGTTTTCCTTGGTTAAACATGTTGGTGGCAGTATTATGCTGTGGGTTTTATGTTTTCTTCAGCAGAGATCAAAAAGCTGGTCAGAATCCAGGATTCTATTTAAAAACTGGCTCAGCATTAGACGCTGCAGCTAGCGTGATGCGTTATGAAATCTGCAGCGGTGCGTCTGTAGCTGTGAAACCGGTGGAGACGGCACCTAAATGACTCAGATTACAGTCTGGACACAGAGGCACCCACACAGCTCCTTCCCTTTGACCACCATCTGTCGGCCTGTGTTGGTCTAGAAGTGAACTCTGGTTTTATTTAAACAGAAAGTGGTTTCAATGGGAACTAAAGGCGCTTACATGGAGCATAAAGTCTCACTGATTCTTCACCAGCTGGACCTGATCGTCTGCTGACACGGAGATCCTTTTATTTTGCTGATTCAATCGAAAGGGTTGAAGTGATTTCATGTGGGTAAAATAACTGCTCTTAGCCACCGCATCTTGGTTGTAATTTAGGATTATAAATCTATTAGTGGCTAATTCAGGGGGGAATTACCATTAGGCAATACTAGGCAGTTGCCTTGGCCCCCAAGTTCCTGGGGGCCCCATAAAACTCTTTACATGCATGGTTAATACAGCTATTATTTATTTATACACATTATGTTTTTGATATAAATCCATTTGTTAAAACACCATCAGAGTGCTTATGAGTATTTCTCCGCCCCCCCACCCCCTTCAGTGTCCATCATATTGGATCAGTCCATTTGCTGCACATGTTCAGAAAGGTCCAAACAATCAGCAGCGAACCATTTGAAAACAAACTATGCGTAGAGCAGTGCTGCCAACATTTTGCTTTTGTTGCTACATTTAGGGACCTTTCAGACCCCTCTAGCGCCATTATTACAAAAAAAAAGCAACTAGAGCCAAATCCAGCGACTTTTTCTGCTTCTGGAGACTTTGGAGACATCTAAAAGCAGCGAACTCCGCTCTCCAGAGCAAGTAGATTGGTAACCCCGCCTCCTGCTCTCCTCTATCTTGTCTGCTGTCATGATTCATGCAGCTATTATTTCATCCAAATGAAAAATGGAGAACAGAGAAGCAGATCATGGCTTGTCTACAGTGACTAGGTTATTTACTTTTGCCATCGCCTTTTTGGAAACACAGGAAGGAGCAATCAGCTTAGTTAGAATGGGTCTACTGAATGGAAAATCTTTGATTCCTTTTGAGACAACATAAAAAGTCAGCTGAGCAAATTGCCAATATAAAAAAAAAAGGAAACGGGGAGGAAAAGGGATAAGAAGAGAGGGAATAAAGATGGAACAAATAATGTATGTCTATTCTATTAACATTTTTGTATCTATACAATGAGTCTGTTTTATGTATTGTCTTCTCAGTTCAGTGGGGCCCCCTTTTCAGCCTTGTTGATCCGGTTAAAAAGGAAGATTGTATCACATTTATTCTGAAACATCCTGCAAATATCACTAAATCCAGGCTTTTGTGACCTGATCTGTTTAAAAAGACAGAGCGCCATCTGCTGGTTGTTTATATTAGCCTCATAATACACTGTCATTCAACTCCTGTAAGAAATTAAATCACTGGAAAACCTTTATTTAAACTTAAATACTATTTTTATTTGTTAATATTGTCCGTCTTGGTTATAAAAACACATTACAATGATTACTACAGTAGAAGAATTTATTAGAAAGGCTGTCAATGTCCTGAATGTACATATGTGTGCATATATGTATATTTATTTAAATATATATATTTGATCCTATTTTTCTTTAATCAAAATATGCACCAAAATCCAGTCGGGCAAAGAAAACAATGTTTTACATAGTTTATTTACTCAGAAACGATGTTAAAGTTAAATTTTCTTTGAAAAAGAAAAATACAAAGGTCATCAGAAAAGCCCTTCTTAGCCTCCCCATCCCTGTGTTTCATTTTCACAATATATAAATTTGTCAACATTGCAAAGCAAATTACAGCAAAAAAGCTTAAAAATATACAGCAAAGCGGCAGGATGTAAGATCTGGAGCAAACGAGGCTCCATGTTCACAATAAGGCCTTCGTTAAGGCATTGCTCTTTAATTAGTCCCTGTTAGAGATATTCAGAGAAAGAGCAGGACAGGATTCTGCTTCGGTTCTCCAGCTACAAACATATACAGATGCAGAAGTGGGAGGTGGTTAAATAAATCTGCTCCTTAAGTCAAAACGGCTGCATAGTTTCCAGCGTGCATCCGTTACAACTGTGATCGGGACAAACACTAAGGCACAAACCGGGACGTCTGGAGGGCTCTTTATGCCCCCCCCTTATGCTGCCCCCTAGTAAACCAGGTGCTTGAGCTCAGAGTAGATGAGAGGGAACATGACGGTGCAGGCCCGGTACAGGATGGCGGCGCTCTTCCACAGCGCCCGAGGTTTGGTGCTCCACGACTCGGACTTGAAGTTGAAGTAGATGGCGTACAGCGCCACGGCGAAGAAGTGTCCAATAAGGGTCAAGGGTTTGGGTGATAAGCTGTGGAAACATGAAGCTCTTTAACCTTAAATAATCACCAAAATGAACAGTTTTGTTTTATTTTTAGCTTTTTACTTTATAGACCTGATAAGGCTGGAGTCATGGATGTCTCCTCATCTGCAAACATGTATAATGTGATGATGTGGCAGATTGAAGATGTATAAAAAGGATCTCTAACTGTTTATCAGGGCTCACTTCACAAGATGTGAGCCTGGTTGGTGAGCAGCTGCCTTCTGTAACTCAAAGCAACTTCTCTGATCTGAGTAAGATTACAATTTCTATCAAAGTCTGTTTTGATGTCATGGGTATTTAATACATATACATAATGAAGTGTTATTTAAAAAGTTTGTGATCTCTTTTCAGGAAAAAGCTTCAAGATGTAAACACAGAGCTTTCCTCTAACAGACCTCAAAGCTCTTCTTATTCCTGTTGCTTTGACACCTATATTTAAATGTTTTTCTTCCACTCAACTTTCCATTAATATTCATGGATACAGTGTGAAACAGGCTTGTTTTTCTGTGACTTTAGCGTAAAGGTTTTTCTGAACTGTTAGAGGCTCTATGTATGCACCCTGATGCTCTGTCTCTCCAGTTCTTTTCCCTGAAAAGAGATCACTCAGGACAACCTGTAACATAACCACTATGTTATTTTTCACTTTATATATAAAGTACATTAAAGTGTACCAACAACAAACTGTCTTGTAGAACAGTTAGTTCATTGGTAATGTTATTTCAAATCTCCACTGGTTAGAAAATTATGATGGGAATTAATATGCTGGGTTATTTTGGCGTGGAGAAATTACTTAATAAAAAGGGGCGTGTGCATCAGCGCGCGCGGTTTGACAGGTGAGGAAGACGCGCACTGACAGGTCTGTGCAGCGGGAGTTTTTGTCTGGTTGTCTGTTAAATACAAGTCAAAAAATAAAGAAAGAAAGATAAAACACAGTCAAAGATTGTCCCAGCGCCGCAGATCAGCCAAGTAGAAAACTGATCGCCACCCGGTGCAAGGAGACGCCGCCCAGGGGAAAGAAAGACGCTCCGGTGAGATCTGGACCTTATTTTTCTTTTTGGGGATTTTTGGTGGTACCACTCTTTTTTCTAATCTTTTTTGGGGGGGTTTGCCGTTTGGATTTTTTCGTTTTGGAACAGACTTTGGACTTAAACGCTTCCAGGATTTTACTTTGGGTTCGGAGCATATGGGACTGTTTTGGACTTTCAGTTATTAGGGATGTTTTTGTTTGTTTTTTGCGGATATAAATTGAGATTTTGAGTTTACCTATAAATTGGTTGTGAAGGTTTTTTGGGTTATTTATCATTTATACTGAAATATTATTGAATTAAACTTTGGATTCTTGGTAATAGTGCGATTTTTTTATTATTATTATTATTTTTGAAATATTTTAAAAATCTTGGGAGTTTGGAGGAAGCTGAAACTCCTATAAGAGAATGTATTTAACGTCCTCAGATGGAGCGATAGAGCTCTGACTGGGCAAAGCTCATTACAGTAGTTTATACAATAACTCCCCATACACACACTGGAACTATCCCACCCCTACATAAAGAACTTTCTCATACACAAACAAAACAACTTGAGTCCATCAGGGCCATTCCCTGTAAGGTTAAAATATCTTTCACTGGTCAGATGAAGCAACAGGCCTCCCCTTCATGCCATGAAGCAGGTTGTATAAACTCATTATGTCTCATGACCTTCGTTTGGAGCCTGTGAGGCTAAAAACAGACATATCTCAACATTTTTTACTCCACAAATCCTAATTTTAATTTATTGCTGATGTATGTAAAGAAATATTTTTAATCATAATAGTAATAACCGAACTTTATTGATCTCACACTGGAGAAATGTATCAACCCATGCTCCTTGGGGAGCAGTGGGCTGCCATTGTGTGGCGCCCAGGGAGCAGTGTACTAGAAAAAATTGAAATCTCATGAAGTCATTTTTTTCTTAAAATAAGTGAAGTTTTGCTTGAATTGAGGAGGTAAGTTAAAACTTTGCCAATGGAACGAGACAATTTACATTTAAAATAAGAAAAAAAAAATTTGTTTTGTCTTATTTCAAGTGCATATTATCTAATTATCTTATTTTAAGAGTAGAAATACTCACTCCATTGGCAAATCATCTTATTTATCTACTCAAATGAAGGATAAATACACCTAAGTTAAGAAATGTTGACTTATTTCTATATTGTTTTTGCAGTGTGGGGGTTAAGGGTCTTTGCAGGCTGTGGGGATCAAATAGGATACTTGCAACCTTCTCAGAGCACAAGCACTGCTCTAACCACTAGGCCAACACTTCCCCAATAAGCAAAGTTGAGCGAATCATTGGTGTGTTTGAATTATCCGGATGTGCATGTTTGCTGCTTACACTGAGAGGAGTCCGATGGGCCCAGTGATGCACTGTCCACCCAGTTTAAAGTACTGGAAACAAGCCTTCCTCAGCTCATGAAGAGAATCTAACAAAACCCAAAACAAGAGCGAGATGAGAAGGCGACAAAAACAGCAGATATAGAAATCTGTTGATTAACGTTAATCTTCTCGTTAGGTTTTCCCTCATGCGGCACGATGCGCAGAGGGAGGCGGTGACTCACTGTCAGTGGCTGCGAACAGCTCATACAGAGCCTGGGCCAACACGTTCACCACAAAAGAATGTGATGACTTGCGCTCCCAGTGGAATTTTTTCTTTGCCTGTTGGGGGGAGAGAAAAAAAGAAAAAAATCATGGGGTGTTAAATTGCACACTGGTCTGCAGTCTCCCACCTACAGCAGATTTGAATAAAACATGACGCTGCTCACTCCAAATATAGATTCTGCTTGTATCCCTCCTGCATAACTTTGATTCAGCAAAATCAATGGGCTGCCGGCGCTGAGCGAGGCTTACGATTTATATCAGAGGTAGCACCATAATGGTCTGGTTCTAGTCTTTATTCCAAGTCTTACCTTTTTTTCTGTATTTATTCCTAATAAACAAACCACTGGAAATAAATCGAAATCTAGATAAGCCATTTTTTCTTAAAATAGGTGCATTTGTTCTTGGATTGAGGAGGTAAACGAGACATTTTGCCAATGAAACAAGACAATTTACACTTAAAATAAGAAAACACAAATGCATTGTCTTTTTTCAAGTGCATATTATGTCATTTACCTACTCAGATTAAGGGTAAATACACTTAATTTAAGAAATGTTTACTTATTTCTAGATCGTGCTCTAGTGTGCCAGACGTATTCCTCTGCTCACCTGCAACAGTGCTGAGTCATCGTATAAATCTGGGATGTTCCTGAGCAGAATCCTCCAAATGCAGACGTCGTTAAGGGCGACGCTCATCCCTCCGCCCGTCAGAGGATGCCTCATGTTGTAGGCGTCGCCCAGGAGGAGCACACCTGCAAATATAAGGCGTCTGTTGTTAAGGAAGCGGTGAAAGTAACAAAACACAAATTCATGATCAATTTCTAAGACAAACTTATCCTTGGAGGAAGAAGATAAGTTTGATATTTTACCATTTACTAGATAGGTGTGTTTTCATTTTTTCAATTCAATTATTTTTATTTATTAAAGCTATTTGCTCTTTGTTCCTGCTCTGCAGGTAATTTTTGCTCGTTACTTTTGCAGTTTGAACCAAAGCATAAATCACAGGACCAACACACTGGTATATTTAATTACGTTTAGTACAATGATGCGTGCAAACAGAGCTCTGCAAACATCACTGCCAATTAGCAACAGTGAGTTTATAATCAGTGTATTGATCATCTGTTGATCGCAGTGATAGATATTAGCAGAAATAGAGGGGCCCTCACAATTAAAGATGCTTTGGGGCCCCATGGAGACTTAGGCCCTTATTGGACGCCATTATTGTTGTTCTGCTCCTCTGATTCTAACGAGCTGAGATCTAAAAAGTTTACATTTCAGGAAGAACTTCAGAGAGCATCTTTGCTAAAAACTACGGAAGAGGATTAGGGCCACTGGAAGAAAAAAAAAGTTTGCTGATTTTAAAATTTTATTCCAATTTAGTATGGGAAAAAATTCAGAATTCTGACTTAAATCTCAGAATTCTGACAGCTAACAAACATGTTAGCATCAAGCCATAGCCATGTCTGTTTTAGAGACTAGCTCTCTTGTTTTAATGACCTTCTGCTCCTCCATTAATGAGGGGACCCCTCGGGCACGTAAAAAGTTGCCTAATTCCGTCATTTTCCACCAATGTGTCACTGGCCCTCTCAAACAACTCACATCTTTGCAGTGAAGCTGAGTGCTCCACATCTCTTCCTTCATGGTGCCCATCTACATTAAGATCAAAAATTCTGGGATTAAAGTCAGAATTCTGAGAAAAAAGTCAGAATTCTATACTAAGCTGACACAAAATTAAAAAATCAGTTACCTTTTTTTTTGTTTCAGTGGCCCTAATCCCCTTCCGTAAAAAACTGCTTGGAGTGTAGATGAAATATTAAACCTCAGAGCATCAAAGTCTATAAAGTCCTACTAAATAATATTCAAAACACGTTTAAAAAGAAAGATGGCAAATATAACTAAAAGGGAACTAATTTATCTGAAATATTGATTCAGAACAGCGACGATAGACGGATGTATTTAAATTAAATGTGAATGATTATTGAACCCTCTTAAAGGTGAGATAAAACACTAAAACAAAGTTTTTTTTTATTTGAAAATATTCATGATGAAACATAAAAAAACACAAAGTATCCTGATAGTATTTTTTGGTTAATTTGAAAAACGGTTGTGATACTGTTGAGTTTCAAAACAAAAATGCCTTTTACCAGATTTTACGAATTGTGTAATTTTATCAGCTTCGTTTATGAGGAACTATAAAGACAACTACAGCTGAAACAAAGCGCTGCTGCACACAATAAACATACATTATTCAGGCGCCTGATGGGGATGAATGTATATAAAATGTTAGGTTGCCACATTCACAGACACAAGACCTTCAAAAATAAACATTTAAAGATTTCCGTCTGTTTTCTGACACTTATCCGTCGGAGACACCAGAGGGCTGGTTCCTGTCTGCTTACAGGACCATTTAAACTCTTCAATTAGACAACGGCGGGTTCTACGTAAAAAAAAAATCCTTTTTCTGCTTTCATCTTAACTTAAATGATAAAAATAATCATAAACTTCTAGCAACTAAATGATCAAACTCTGTTAAATAAACATAAACACGACTAAATGTAAATAAAGCTGAACTTTTTAAACAATTCTGTTTTTTTTTTCTTTTTCAAACAGGCAAACGTTGAGATTTAGTTATGTTTAAATACTCTTTTCTATAGAAATCAGACTCCGCTTGTTCTTTCAAATACTGCAAACTTGGATTGCCATTAGAAAGCATGAAATTAATAAATAAATAATATTGATATTAATATTTAATAGAAATGCAACAAATTGTTGTGGCCCCTGAGTGATTTTAAGTAGACATTTTTAACAGTTAAAACGTTAGGACACCGCTGTCCTATGTTCAAATGTCTATTGCAGAAAAAAAAAATGTACCGTAAGATAAATTTTATTGATAAATTTGCCAGTTTAATCCATAAAGATGAATCAATTTAAGCTTTGTATTTTTCCTTGTCATTAACTCACACGTTACATCAGGGAGGCAAATTCTAATCTATTACCTCCGATGAAGCTACTGACCGTGTAGTGATAGCTAATGCAGCTGGAGGTTGTTTTTATACCACCTTTAATTTATTATTCATTTAATTTAAAGTGATATTTTTATTGACGTTCTGCTCTCTCTGCTTTTCCTCATGGTAGCTTCTGGTCTGTTCCTGTTTGGCTGTGACACCATCCTGGAGAGAAATATCAGCTGTGCTGCTGCCATCAACACCTTTGTTTATAGATGTTGGAGATCGGCCTGTTTTTCAGTGTAGTCCTGTTTCTTTGACTGTGACTAACTGGATGTGCTCTCTTCATCCTCTGACATGGGAGCTGGCTCAGAGCTCGTCTGCCTGGCTGTGTGTTTCCCGCCTTTTATAGCTGCTTTTTCTACGTCTGCTTCTGTCTCCTTGAACCCCAGTCGGCCTCAGCAGATGGCCGCTCACACTGAGCCTGGTTCTACTGGAGGTTTCTTCCTGTTAAAAGGGAGTTTTTCCTCTCCACTGTCGCTACAAGCATGCTTAGTGTGAGGGATTGCATTTGAATCAATGAGTCGATGCAATCAACTGGTTTTCCTTAGAAAACTTTGAATCAATTTGACTGTATGATCTCGTTGAACTGTAAAGTGCTTTGAGATGACATGTGTTGTGAATTGGCACTATATAAATAAACTGAATTGAACTGAAAGGAATTTAAAAAAGAAGAAAATTAAAATGGAACCATCAATCTAAATATACTTGGCATTCATTAAAACAACCTCAGCAAAGGTAAAACTGTTAATTGGCAGGTCTGTTTCCTTCTTCTCCTGCTTGGAGGAGTAGAAACTTCAGGTGCGTTACTGCCACCAGCTGGATAGGAGTGGAACAGCAGTAGATTCCTATCAGAAGTTTGTAACTGTGCTTTTATTTTACTGTAAAACCACCAGATGGAATTTTCGTATGACATGACAAGAAGAAAATACAAATTCTCATCTATAACTACGAATTCAAAAATGTTGACACTTATCTAACCCCATAGAAGCTACCTTTAACAGCCTGAACTGTTTCCAGTTTTACCTTGAACTGATAAATAAATTTGCGGAGGAGAGAAGCATTGGTACGATTCATTTCCTGGGTCGTGTCCAACCAAAAGCTGATCAATAAGATTTCAGTACCTGGCTTGTTGACAGGGGAAGGAGGGAGGAAGCTGGCAGGCATGGACCTGAGGCGATCGTTCTGTAGTGCCTCCATGAAAGGCTCCTTTAAATGCCCTGCAGGAAGAGGAGAAAGCAGGAACACGGGAGGTCGGTGACTTGGATGAAAGCCCACAGGTGCATGCTGGGAACAAGCATTTCTTTTTGGAGTGAAGAGCGTCCATTTGTCAATGCAACACTGAGTGACTGCAGCAGTCCGGCCGGACCTCTGTCACGGTTATTGGAGCCGCTGCTTTGATAATTTAGCTTTGATATTTCAGCTGAATAACAGAGCAGACTCTGAAGGTCAAACCCTGCAGCTGCAGCCTCCCTTTTGGTGCTCACGCACTAATCTGCATGGGTTCCTCAGCAACAACACCTCATGATCATGATGTTCAAACTTGATTTCAGATATAAAGGTTATTATAAAAAGAAAGTGACTTGAGTGATATTAACCTGGCAGCTGTGGGTATATTTTCTCAGCCATGTATCCTGGAAGGTCCCGTGGCATCTCCCCTCTGATGTCTACAAGCACCCTGGTGTGAGAGGAGGAGATCTGGTAGATGAGCACCGGGCTTGGGTTGGCCAGCACCAGCTCGGCGTGGTTGGGCTTGAACTGCGGACAGTCCTGTCAGGAGCAGCAGAGGAAACATTTTGTTACTGTTCCTACAGCGCCTTGCAAAAGTCTCCACACACCTTTCACTTTTTTTTTTCCTTAAAGGTATAGTGGAGGATTTTCACCAATTTTTAAAAAAAAGACCCTCCCTCTCCACTTAAAAAAAAATGCACATGCACGACCTCGTACCCGCTCCTAAGAGGTAACACCTAATAAAGGGTCATAGAATGATTCTATAGGGTATGTGGTGTTGGTCCTTAAGGTCTGAATAGGGTGTGCAACATTGGTTGGGCTGAAAATGGCATATTTGCTGTTCTATGAGCCCTAATGCAAGCCTGGTTAAAAGCCCTAGAATGAAACAACAGGTTTCTTCCTTTTCTGGTATGCTCATGAATATTTAGATGAGCTGTGCGCTGATTGGTTGGTTTACAACGAGCGAAGCTGCTGAGCAAAGACGCATCATAGCAACAAGCAATCACTCAATGAAACATCAAATTGTTTATATGGTAGGGTGACCAGACGTCCTCTTTTTCCCAGACAACATCTGGGTCAATGGTGTAAATATCGGTAAGCAGAGACAGCAGTTAGGGGCCCACAACCTCTTAGGGGCCCCGTCACTGACACCTGGGTGGCCCCATATGTAATTGTAGACTGGGACGTCTCTTTGTAGATGTAATGGTGCGTAAAAATCCTCTTAAACCCACCTGATACTAGATTGACTGACCGGATCGTATTTATACCCCAACACATGCCAGATTTGACCATGATGGTGAGCTGTTTAAACACGATACTAATAGCAAAGCAGACAGAGGTACTATTAATTACTGTTAATAAGTGTTTATAGTTCATTAGATGGTTGGTAAAAAATAAACTCCTATCCGGCTCAGAGGGGGTCGAGCATTTTCTGTTGCAGCTCCAAAACTTTGGAATGGATTGCCACTGCAAATTAGACAGGCCACCTCTCTGTCTCATTTTAAAACTCCTATTAAAACCCAACTGTTTTCTTTGGCTTTTGACACCATGTAGAGTGTTGATTTTATGTATATACATGCATATTTTTTATCCTGTGCGGGCAGTGCTTTTATTTTATTTTATTTACTTTTATTTATTTTAGTTATTTTACCTTTTTGTGCAGCACTTTGGAAACCTTGTGTTTATTGAAATTGTGCTACAGTATATAAATAAAGTGGATTGGATTGGATAATGTTTCAAACCGAAATAAAGATCTTAAAAGAACAATGTATTTGAGTATTTTATTTTTTACACTACGACTTATGGGTAATCCAGAGCATAGATTAAAACCATAACCATTACGTACAATGTGTTAGCGATGATGGATACCAAAAAGAGGTACTTAAGCAGATTCCAGAAAAGAAAAAATGAAAGAAGAGCTGCTGGAAGAATGGAAAAAACTTCCCAAAATAAACACGTTCTTTCAAAGAACAGGGGACGTTGCTGCTACCAGGAGATGAATAAAGAGAGCGTGGGGGAGGAGGGGGGCTGTAAAGCTGAAGGTAGCGCGATAAGCCTGATAAGACTCATTTTACCGTAGAATATCCATGTTTGTATACCTATTTTTGGAACTTGGGATATCTGAACCATGTATTAGTGCTCTGTCACCAATGGTTCCATTCAAGGTGAGCAGTCACTATTTTTCCGGGTGCAATGTGTGGTCATATATGACTGAGAATTGCATAATTGTCTCTTTTTGGCCGGTTTCTAGAACTGTCGTCGTATCCTTAACCTTTATCAGGTGTTGTACTTCATATGGGGCTCACTCAGATAATGTTGCTTACTATTGTCTTTGCGCCATTGGTACGGGGGGGGATTTCAAAACTGTCCAGGATTTTGGTCGACTACAGTGCAGCACGTAGTCGAAACAGGGAGCCAGCGGGGGATGGAGCGACCGAACTCGACCCGGTAGCCTGGAAAACGGCAGCCCCGTGCTAACCGAAGCGTACCGTCACCAGATCGGTCCAGTCAGCGGACATGGGCCTGTTCAACCCCCCCAATAATAAACTGACTCCGTATATCCATCTGGAAACCTTCCGTTGAAGTAATTTTGGGAAGGGGCGAAAATACTGGTTAGCTGATTGGCCTATGTTGGTGATAGACGGGCCAAATAAACCAATCAGATCAACAAAGCATATGACGTACTAACAGAGCGACGACGAAAACACAACCACAAGCCAGGCTACTCTTGCTGAAACCAGTCGGGAGAAAAGCAAAAGCATCTTTTCCTCTGAGAAAAGCCTCCAGAGCAGTGTATTGCTCTGTAATTCCGATAAAACTTGCTCGATAGCCACGCTAACGCTAGTTTCATCGGCTGAAGCCGCCATGTTCTTTAGACTGAAATTTCGCGCTTCTCGTTGCGTCACACCTCAACGCTGATTGGACGTTCGTTTGGTGAACTGCTCCAAATTTTCTTTAACGGAGAGTCTCTAGACTGATCTGCGAGTGAAACCTTGAAAGCTCGCGAGATCAGGATGGTCTCACGAGGCTACCCCAATAAGACAACATCCCCGAATTCACATCAATTTGGTGCTTCATTTGAATTCACCTGTTTTATGGTGGAAGTTTAGAATTTTGAGATTTGCAGAGAAAGGAGTTGTTGATGGGGTCTGAATTCCACGTCCATTTCACCCACTGAGCTATCGTTATTCATCTATGACAATGTAAACTCGGTTTTGCATTCTATGACTGCGTGCGAGAGCGTTCACAAACCCATTTCTCCTCATGCACACTCTGTTTAGAAGTAGGTTTTTGCATCAATCATTCAACCTCACTTTCCAAAAGATTTGCTAAGAAATGGCAGCCTGCGGAGAATGACCTCCCCTCGCACATTGACAGGAAAACGGATTGAAATATGAATGAAAAGGGAACTTTTAAAGATATTCTTAATGTTTTCATAATTTTATGCTCAGATGACCTAAAATTGAAAGTTTTGGTGGACAGATAAATGCAGAGAAACTCTTTCCCGCCGAGAATCACCTCCCCTGTGAGAGGAACGTGCATCGCCCTAAACTTTTTTAGGGAAAAAGAACATCCTGCACTATACCTTTAATGTATTATAATAGGAATTAATGTGTTGGAAAATTCTTTAAAACTGCCTTATAATTCACAGCTCTAACCTCTTAAAACCCACCGGGTCGCCAGCGACCCGTTTTAAAGTGTTTAGTTGCTGTAGCTGTAGTTCCAGTAAGGCAGCCATTGACCTTGATTAGACAGGAAGTGGCCATAGGATAACCACTGCTTATTAAAACGAGCTCTTATCAGATATAAGAATGAAAGATCTGCAGCTACTTTTAGGCTGCGTCCGAACATCTGCCCTAAATTCTAAATCCCTCAATCACTGAATAGAGTGGGGACTACATAGCGGACTTTATAGTTTACTGACCATTCGGACAAATGACCCTTCTTTACGCTAGAGTCCTGCACGGGTCGAGTTCTACCAACCCGCACACCCGTTAGGATGACTACCGAACCCGACCCGTCACCCGCGGATATCTTCAATTCAAATCCGAACCCGACCCGTTGATATTTAACCCGCAACCCGACCCGTTAACACATCAAGTAATAGGCTATAGTACGCTGCGCTGCAGAACAGCGCCATTAACACTGCAGCAGACGTGTATGCACTGACTGTGGCCTTTTTGGAGGGAAGCCCACACTGCCGGCAGGGCTTTAAGCTACAACAAGGGTGACCCCAGTGCCAGATTAATATAACATTTCTTATGTCCATAACAACACACACGCATAAAAAAAAAAATCACCAACTACCCGCCCGCACTAAAAAAATATCCGCTCGACCCCGACCCGTTTATTTTTATTTATTTTTCACCCGCAAAAGAGCATTTTAGCGGGTGACCCGTCGGGTACCCGACCCGTTGCAGGACTCTACTTTACGCTCCCAGCGGGCCGCTGTCGCTACCTAACAAATCCCAACAAATCCCATCCCTTTCGAGGGGAGCTCTTCTCGCAAAGCATTCCAGGGTATATCTGCTCATGAAGTGACCTTGAATGATCACTACTTTTCAAGGTGCATTATTGGAAATTTAGAGTCTACTACTTGTTCATTCACTAGAAGTTCGGACACTCATCTAAAATGGCGTAACCTTTGTATAGTGACCTATATAGTGATTATGGCGGATATTCTGACAGGCTTAATGAAATGATTCACTAGGTTAGTGTTTTCCAGCCCAGAAAAGCTCATCTCTGTGTTGCTGTTTCCTACCTTCATGAGGCAGCCGACAAAGTGAGAGGAGATGCGAGCTTTCCCAGAGACCAGACTCTTTCTGAATTTGGAGAAGCAGCCATCGGCCACCACTGTCAGCCCAGCGTGCAGATCCTGCAGGACACCATGGCAAAGTTAGCGCCCTCTGGTTGGCAAGTGGGAAATGTAAGGAAGAGACAGCAAAGACACCTTGATGTCTCCAGTTTCTTTATCCTTGTACTGGACTCCAGTTACACAGCCGTCCTCCTCCAGCAAACTGGTCACGGTGCCTTCTAGTAATTTGACACTAGGGGGCGATATCACACAGTTAGAAACACTTCCACAGGCTTGATTTTTAAATATTCATCAGCTATCACATAGCTCTGCCATTAGTGAAGCATGGCACACTGTTCACCACATGACTCGCTTACTTCGGCTCAGCCATGGCAGCCCTCCGTAGCCCCATGATGAAGCGGCCATGATGGAAAGCTCGTCCGCACTGAACGCTTCCCTTCTCCTGAGGATAAGGAATCTCCACCTCCGAGTGGCTGTCCATGTCATGGATCACATAGCCGTTGACCTGGTGGGCGTCCAGTCCTTCCACCGAACCTGCAGCCAAACACAAAGCAGGCAGATTTTTTTTCCTAACATGTTTAAATATGAGCAAACCTTTTACAGTTTAGCTGCCCTTGTTTCATGTGGTTGGAGAAGTAGATATTCTGGCTTTGAAAGAAAATAACCTGATAAAATCTGCCTTTCTAAAGAAATTTCTGAAAGAGTTTTTTTTCCTACCTTTTTTTAAACATTTTTTTATTTTCTAAATTCATTTAAATTACTTGAATTTGTGTATTCCATGGCTTAGCAATATTTTATTATAAGATGGAGAACCAGTGGGTCCATCCCAGTCCAGCACGTTGCTAACGGTTCTTAAAACCTTTAAAACCAAGTGTATCATATTTGATACATGAGTTTTTGAGACCTCTGCATCATCAATGGTTTTTCTTTTTGCATGCCGTGCACAGAAAATGTTTAAACATTATATAGACTGCCTAATGTATCAAAATTGATGCAAATAAATTATCTGATTAAACTTATGCAACATTTATGTTTTAATTTGTCAGAAAATTTGATGACGACTCTAGTAAAAAAAACAAAAAACAGAATTTTTGTGTCAGTTATTTCGTGGTCCAGGCTTCAGATGATTAATCCAAAGTGTTCACCATAAGAACAGCGCTGACAGGAAGGTAGGAAACAGGAAAAGGAAGGAAGGAAGTAGGAAAAGGAAGCAGGAAGCTCACTATTGTTAATTCATATAGCTTAGAACAGGGGTGGGCAATTCCAGTTGTTGGGGGCCGGTATCCTCCAACTTTTACATCCATCCTTGGTCCAACACACCTGCATCAACTGACTGAGATACCTCCTCAGTGTGGAGTCAGTTCCTCCAGTCCTCTCAATTAATTACTTGAGTCAGGTGTGTTGAACCAAAGACAGTGACGGTTCTAGACCAAATGTACCTGGGGGCCAGGAGAGGGCCAGTGTGTTTTCATGGGGGCCCAGAAAAACATGAAATAAAAAACAGGGCAAGGGATTAAAATATATTAAAAGAGCTTCATCAAGTGAAATTTCTATTCAATTAAGTTTAATTGAAATCCAATGTTATTCTGTCAATATGCATCATTACATAATTTAGAATATTTTGTGTATTTTTGACTTAATTTAGGTTGAAATTGCCATTTTCTATAAAATCGGAATTAGAAATAAAGAAAAAAATAATAATTTAGCGGATGAAAAACCTGGATCCTAAGCTATCAACTTTTTGTTTTAAAATAAGTAGTAAAACAGAATTTGTGAAAAAAAAAAAAAAAAACTGAAATAGATCCAAAGACATTTCAGTTAGCATGTCTGTTCATCATTAGAATTTCTTTGAGTATTATGTCTTCAGTGCAGGGGCCATAACAGGGGCCAGGACATGATCTACAGGGGCACTGGCCCCTGTTGGCCCCTGTCTAGAACCGCCTTTGGTTCAAAGGCACATTTAAAATTTGCAGGATGCCGCCCCTCAGGTACTGGAATCGCCCACCTCTGGCTTAGAACCTATACGGTTTCCCACAATCCTTTGCATGACAGGGAGAAAAAGCAAAAATAGTTTACGGACTTTAGAAGAAGTACATTAATTCATCACGCGTAACACACCTTATATTAGAGCCAACTTGCGTTTTTGTAGTTATTTTTTGGAGCATTTCAGATCCAATTCAACTAGCATCACTCATGATGATGCCTCCACTGTAGGAAAATTGTAGGAGTTACGATTTTCTGCATTCGGATGGAGCTTGTGTTCATCAGGCTGGTAAAACGGAGAGGAAAAAATCCAAACTCTGTTGTTTTGGGAGCTCCTGCAGCAAATCGATCAAATCTCCATGAACAACCATCAGAGACGATTAACAGGTCTACTAATTCCTCTAGCTTCACTACCCACCATAAGTTAAATACAGTTAACAGTGGATATTTAAAGTTATTTAACCTTTCCTTACATATAGATTACCTTTTAGTTAGTCTGAAAAAAAAGCAATTAAAACAGAAAAGTAGAAAATTAAAGCATAGAAGAAAAAAAAGTTTTAATTAATTAACATGAAGTAATTAACAACACTCCTAATCTTGATGTCTCTGAATTATTGTATCTTAGTTTAGTGGAAGTTTAACCTTTTAAAATGATCCGGTCCTGTTAAATCATGACCCGCCTCCCAGTCGATAAATAGTTTCTGTATATTAGCAGGACATGTGATCAGTTCTCTCTGTGATTTTACCAGATCTGTATATCTGAGCAGCTTTGATTTAGAAATAATCAATTGTTTAGGTCATTCTATCCTGCCCCATAAATTCATATTTATTATATTACATTTTTATACTTATTGCCCCAAACCTCTGTGCAGTATACATTCATTATGTAAATATTGGTTTCATAATTTCATTTAAAAAAGAATAATGCGGTGGAAAAGTGTTTATTTTAATATTATTTAATTTTTATTTTATTTTATACTTCGAAATACTAGAACTTGCAAATAACTCCTTGTCTGACGGAAAGAAAAAAAAATCTTATAACCCAACAGTTTCTCACTATTTAAGTAGATTTTTTACCAAGTATTTAGTCTTACTTGGATGATTACTTCTACTTTTACTTAAGTAGAAAGAAGTCAAACTAGAACTATGCTTAATTGAGTACTTTTCATTACGCCGGTCGGGCTGAAAGGGGTTAACAAGCAGAACGGAGACGGAGGAGAAGGAAGTGACAGGTTCATTACAACATCTAGAAAGAGCTGCTGGGTATTTATAATCCAGAGCTGAGGAGGTTTTTTCTGATATAAAGAAAATCCACAGCTAATAACTCGCTTTGTTCACAGCTGTTAACATTCAGTGGACTCTGAACTTTCCTGCAACATATTTCCCTTTTTTTCTTTTACTGACATCATTGAGAAAGTTAAACAGTCAGTGCTCCTATGCTAGAAGCAGGATGTGTCCTTCACTGTGTCCACAGACAGCCTTGTCCAATCATGAGAACATGGCGGACAAATTCCTCCCCTGGCTGTTTAGACGCGTTTTGCAAATTGTCTGGCTGTCATATTCCTATCCCATCTTAAGAGGTAAAGACTATATACTGTATCTTATTGACTTCTTATTAGAGCTAAATGTGGAGTTCCTCAGGGTTTAAAGCTGGAGTCTCCATTATTTGACATCCATATGCTAACACGCGTTTGCCTTATTAAAGAAATAACACAAAGTGTTACCAATAATATGCAGATGAAACATGAATCTAAATAAGAATCCCACCAGGAGACGGAGATCCAATTCACACTTTGATCAAATGCATTTTCAATTAAATGAAGATGAAAATAGAGCAAAAAGGTAATATTAAGAGTCAGCATTCAGCTTTAAATGTGATGTAATGTAAAGGTATATATAATAAAATATCCAAAGCAGAAATCTCTGGTTGTTTCTAAACTCTGACTTCAAATCAACTCTGAAGTCAAAACATATGAAGTAAATGGCTGATGTTAGAGAAACTTAATTTTTTTTACTGTAACGCTGTTTTTACTGGTTTGCCTAAAATTAAAACATTAAACCAGTGCAGATCGTTCAGAACACATGAAGAAAGTTGACTGTTTTAGTCCACACTGTCCTCCTGTTTCTCACATAACCGATTTTTAAATCGTGCCTCTGGTTCATAAACCTCTGTATGATCTAAGGTCCCCTCTGATCACTTCTAGACCAACCAGAACCTGAAGGTCGACAGCTTCATCCCTACTTCCTGTTCCCAGAGGTGGATCCGGATGCAGCCAAGCGGCGATCAGCTGGTGTTTTTCAGCAGCTTTAAATCCACCATTTTGGATCCTGATGTAACTTATAGATTGGATCTTTTTTATCTTATATTTATTTCATAAGGACCTTCTAAATAAAGTTTTTTGTTTGTATTCTATTTATCTAAATTCTGAGCCAACAGAAATTCATTATGGGCTAAATAAGATGAACTTTAAATCCATCTAGGCTTAATCTCTTCATTCTTTTAAATTACAAACATTTTATTTGTCTGCTTTTCAGTTTTCTACAACTATGCATATGAAACATGTATTTTTTGTTTATTATTTCTGTTCTTAAGCTCTTTTATTTCTTAATGCATTTAAATTTTGTATTTTTATCATATAAAACACTTTGAGTTGTGTAAATCTGCTTTGCCTTTCTGTCAAGCATTGAGAATAAAATCCAGATGTGAGATCTGGACCATGTGGAGAGTTTTTTTCTAAAGCAGGGGTCTCTAACCAACCTTCCAGTCCCAGCTCTCTGAGGGCTCTGAACCCCCCCGGCTGCAGCAGCTCCCCCACTATCCTGTCAGGCTCCTTCAGGTCCCTCTCCACCACCGTCACCCTTCTCCCATCCCTGGCCAGGACAGCCGCCATGGCTGAACCCAGGACCCCGGCCCCAACTATCAGCACATCTGGCTCCGGGCCCTCAGAGGAGCCACAGATTGAGGCAGACTCTGAGGTAGAGGACTCTGGGCCAGCTCTTCTTCTTGATCTCTTATTCTGAAAAAATAAATAAATAAAAATACATCTCTTCTCAATATAAATTCTACACTTGAAGCATAAAAATCAGTATTTAAAAAAAAAACAAAGCACAGAAAATAAATCAAAGAGAGGAGATCTAAAGAATGACTCACCTTTTTAGTGTTTGCTGCTTTTTTGCTGCTTGGTTCTGCAGTCTGAGGGACTAAGGGGCTGATAAGAGGTAAAAATGACAGAATGTTTAAAGGCAAATAAATGATCCGAGAAACTGACAGTTTCTGACCATGAACAAATCTGAGGTATGAGATCAGCAGTCCGGCTGTGAGAAACAAAGCTGCTATGAGGAGCAGCTCCTTCTGAGCCAAACTCAGCAACATGTTGGACTTTTTATAAAGATATGTAAAAGTTGCAACTCCCAGGAAGGTCCACATTCTGTAGAAATATCTGTTTAAAAACGCTTAGAAATTTTAAAATAACAAAAAATAAAAATATTATTCTGCCTAAAAAAGGAAGAAAAAAGGATCTTTCTGTTAAAATGAAAATAAATAAGGATCCCACAGGCAGCGGCTGGTGGCGGACAGCTGGAGAGATGCTGGTGAATATTTAATGATAACAACAGACAGGAAGCTCTATGATTGGCTGGAGAAGAACTCTGTCTGCTGCTCCCATCCACCCTCCAATCAGCGATGACGTCAAGGTGAGCAGAGCTCGCGCTCAATCCTGATTGGACGGCGGGGCCAACACCAAACCTTCTCTTGGTCGCTGATTGGACGAACGCCGGACAGGTTGGTAGTATGATGTGATGTCAAAGGAAGGTGCGCTTTTTATTTCTTCCTCTTTTTCTTTTCCTCGAAGCAGAAACTAGTGAATAGATTTTTAAATATCTGCTATCAGACAAGAGGTCTCACTCTGTCACTCAGGCGCACCGGCTGGCTTCAACATAAGAACCAGAAAAAACACAGAGTGGGAACTCTCTCTGTAAAAGTTCATGAAATACCAACCAGAATATAGTGGTGAAATAATGCACTACTATAGTGACAGGATTAGTTTCCTGCTTTTCATTTCTTACCCGGAAGGCTCCTTTACTCAAACTGAGTATAATTTAAATCTAAGTGTATATATTCTAAGTTTACACTGATACAAGTAAAATACAGTACAGTTATTCATAAAAAAAGAAACTTTTGGGTAATAAATTAGCCCATTTTAAGCCTGCTATTTGTCAGTAATACTTATAATTTACTTGTATTAAACTTTCAAGTCTACAGTGTTTATGGAAAGTATGCTTTAAAGTAGCTTTTCAGATATACTTTTTTCTCACCATAAAACTTTTAACCCTAGTTCATAGAAAGTACACTTTAAAGTAGTTCTTCAAGTGAACTTTTGATTTATTTGAAATACTTCAAGTCTACACTCTTCATAGAAAGTACACTTAAACATGTCTTCCAGGTATAATTTTAATTTTCTTGCCATAAACTTTCCAGTTTCAGTCACAGAAAGTAGACTAAAATATACATAAAGTGCTTCAAGTGTACGTTTTGTTTATTTGCAATGACCATTTAAGTCTAGACCGTTTATGGAAGGTATGCTTAATGTAGTCCTCCAGGTGTACTTTTAATTATCTCGCCATAAACATTTACCTCTGGTTCATAAAAAGTTTATTTAGATGTATACTTAAAGCTTTCCTCCAGGAGTACTTTCAGTTTACTTGAAATTAAACTTTCAAGCCTTCACTGAACTTATAGAAAGTACGTTGTCAAGTACACTTAGTCTTCTAGGGATGATTTTGATTTACTCATAAACGTTCAAGTCTAGTTTTAGTTTATGAAAAGTAAACTATGATGTATACTAAAAATAACCCTTTAGTTAATTAAAAAACGACTTTTACTGTTTTCCTCTGTATGCAGAGGGAAAACAAAAAGAATCAAAAAGACAAAGATTTATTGTTATTATACAATTAAACCTAGAAGTCCACATGATTCAAGCAGCAAATTGTGTCGAAACGGCTCTGCTGCTGAAAGAAGAAACCTAAAGGATGCTGTTGACGGAAAAAAACAAAATGTTCTAAAGCAGCATTTGTTTTAAATCTTACAAGAAAGGGAAAGGTCACAGAGAAAAGCTTTAAAAATACAAACTCTGAGGTCTGTGTTGATCCATTGCACTTCTGTCTGAAAAACCAACAGAATAAACAAAAACTGCATAATCAGCAGTTATCTGAGCCGTTCATTTTGTTCTCCAGTCTTAATCCTGAGTTGTGACGTCTGCTGTTTGAGGCAGAGAGATCATCTTTATCAAGTCATGCTGCACTGACAATGAGGCTAAATTTAAACAACAGAATCTATGAAATGTTTATTCATAATAAGACATAATAAAACCCATAAGTTAAAGATCATAGAAAGCGGGCTGAACTTAAATAACATCTTTCCACAGGTTCAACCTGATTACCTGTGCAGGGTGGTGCATGCACACTTGTTAGAGGAGGAGTACCTGTTGAAAACTCATGCATTCACAGAGAGAACAGGCTGCAAAGGATCTTCTTACTGCAAAATATTAGTGCTCATCTTTATCTTCCTGCATTAGTTCATCCCAAATTAGCACTTAGCATATAAATAAAAAGTAAGAAACTACAGCATGGAAAGAATTACAAACCCAACCTTCTTTTATGTGTAAAAAAAAAGAAAAGAAAAACAGGTGAGCCACTGCAGTTTAAGGTCTTTAACAAGTTCTAACATTAAAATACATATTGAATGATGATTCCAGTTGGCATTCCAGATGTTTATTAATGAGATGTTGATAGAGCTCAGGCCAACATAAACAAGACAAGCCTAAAAGAAAAGAACAAGATGATTTCTAGGGAAAAACTAAAAATATACGCCTAGAAAATTCCCCTACTTAACAACCATATAAACAGCAGAAAAGCAGGTAAACAACAAAGCAGCACTTCTTCAAAAAGAGTCCGACCAAAGATTTAAATTAAAGAGAAGGATGGCAGTCGGATGTCCAAAAGGCTCAAAATCTGAGGAGGCGGAGCTTATAGCATTATTTATTTAAAAAACCAAACAAACATCTGCCTTTGGAATGCGACATTAATCTACTGGAGATAAGGTTCATTTAAAGGGTTTGGCTGTGAGGCTATAAACCAGCAAAGGAGCTGATATCTGAGCCTGCCTGGGTGTGTCGCTCATCTGCCTGTTTTACATTTTATTATTCACAGCCAGGAGCTCTGAGGAAATATGGTTATGGAAATAATTTAAAGGAGATTCAGAACTGAATAGAAAATCCCTTTATTGTTCCACAATGGGGAAACATGGGGAGTTACAGCAGCAGCAAAAGCATCACAGGAAATGTGGTCACACATATGTGGCCCTTAAACGTGTACAAAGATAACAATAAGTGACAGAGTTTAAAAATAAACTAAATACTGTACAGTATTTTTACAAATATAATTACTTTGCAGTCACCCGAAGAATAACTAACCAACATTCAGCTGTGGACATTTTTAAAGTAGTCTGTATGGGAAAATAGCAGCAACACCAGATATGTGCAAAAAGACAGCAGTGTGTTATTTAAGTGACTAAGAGAGAAACTGCAAAATCAGCATGAATGGAACAACTTATTGAGATTGTTGGGAACAGTGGCGGTTATAAAGTCTTACAGCTGCTGGCAGGAAGTTTTCTTTAGAAACCAAAGGAAAATGGGATGATGGAGGTTAAAGGAAGAATGTGTAAAAGCAAACTGATGAAGATAAGAAAAAAAAATGTCTCATTGAATGGGTGTCAGTCAGTGGACTAACACCCCCTTGCTGGATTCATAGCTCCAACTGAATGGCACTGCAGTTCGATCATCTCACAGCAGGTGTCACTGTTTCCCTTGGAAAGCAGCTTGTTTTGACCATTTTCTGCTGTCAGCTGAATCACATGTTTGTTTATAGGCAAGGAAACTGCTGTGGTTTATTTTCTGTCCCACAACCGAGACTCAAGATGAAGAAAGTCAATATATTCAAAACCATAAAGGAGCCTAACATACAGTGCTGAGTATCAATGAAAAGCAGCCTTAAGGACAGGTCCACTTTTGCTGTTTGTTTTTTTTGCTGTCAAATAGATATTTGCATTTTCTGCGTTTTTATTGAATATTTGATTTCTTTTCACTCATTTTTAGCCATTTGTCCAGAATGTTTTCTGTGGGTTGGGTTTTCACTGCAGCCTGACCTTTGACCTTTATTCTACAGTATCAGGGGACATTTTTGTGAGATCTTTCAATGTTATGACGATCTCATGTTCCTGTGGCAAATTTATGTAATCTACAGGGATTTAAAACCAACATGAAGTAGTACAGCATCAGAAAGTAGAAGGACTTTTGTTTTGTTTTTTGTAGGCGAGGTTTTTACTTTTTTTTATTTTAAATATTTAACAAAAAATAAAGACAGTTTCCGATCATGTTGTTACCTCTCATTTTCATTTTGATCCATTATCAAAAACTAATAACGGCAGATATGAAAAAAATATACACTTATATTATAAGGTGCCATTCATACAACACCCCAAAAATCATTAAACAAAAGACAGATGATGTTCTGAGAAAATGAAACCTTTATCGACCTCAGTCAATCTCATTTCATCATCAAATATAGCCAAGAAATGATCATATGACCCAATTTATAACATGTTAAATTTGGGATTTCCACACACTGAAAATCATTCAACCAGCTGTGACTTTGTGACTTTATAACCACAAAGTCACATTTTGAAACAGGCGATAGATCCCCTGCACTGCAAAAAATTACACCTAAGTCAATTTTTCTTATAGTGTTTCTTCAATTGTGCAGGTAAGTGAGACACTTTGCCATTTGAATAAGACAATTTACATTTAAAATAAGAAAAAAGTTATTTGCACTGGAAAAAATAGAAATTTAGATAAGTATGTTTTTTCTTAAAATAAGTGCATTTGTTCTTGGATTGAGGAGGTAAAAGTGACATTTTGCAAATGAAACAAAACAATTTGCACTTAAAATGAGAAAAGACAATTTCATTGTCTTATTTCAAGTGCATATTATCTAATTATCTTAGTTTGGCAAACTATCTCATGTACCTACTCAAATTAAGGGTAAATACACTTAATTTAAGTAATTTTTACTTATTTCTAGATCTTTTTCCAGTGTGCTGCTTCCTATTTCAAGTGCCTACCATCAAAGTATCTTAATTCAAAAGTAAAAATAGTCATTCCATTGGGGGATAATCTTTTTTACCTCCTCAGATTAGGATAAAAGACACATTGTGAGAAATTGCACTCATTCTTAGATGATTTTTGCAGCATAATAAGAACAATAGGGGTGACATGGGTATAATCAAGCCAGTCCACTTTTTAATACTGTCCAGTGCTTTTTGCACACTGGAAAAGAATAGAAATCTAGATAAGTCATTAATTCTTAAAATAAGTGCATTTGTTCTTGGATTGAGGACGTAAAAGAGACATTTTGCCAATAGATCAAGACAATTTACATTTAAAATAAGAAAATACAATTGCATTGTCTTATTTCAAGTGCATTTTATCTACTTATCTTATTTTAAGAGTAAAAATTCTCATTCCATTGGCAAACTATATCATTTACCTCCTCAAATTAAGGGTAAATACACTGAATTTAAGACAATTTTACTTATTTCTAGGTCGTTTTTCCAGTGCACTGCAAAAATCTAAAAATGAGTAAATGTCTGAAATTAAGTGTATTTACACTTAATTTGAGCAGGCAAATAAGATGGTTTGCCAATGGAATTAGTATTTTTACTTTTAAAATAACATAGTTAGATATTATGCACTTGAAATAAGACAATGCAATGGTTTTTTTCTTATTTTAAATGTAAACTGTCTTGTTCCATTGGAAAAGTGTCTCACTTATCTCCTCAATTCTAGAAAAAATGCACCTATTTTAAGCAAAAATTACCCATTTAGATTTCATTTTTTGCAGTGTAGGATTATGAGTAAAAACAATAGTATCAAGAAAAAAAATGCACTTATTTTAAGAAAGAAATTAGATTTATTATTATTTTTTTTTGCAGCGTACCAAAAGGAGTCAAATTTCCATCATTCCCAAACAGTTGTAGAAATGAACCTGGATCTGAGCGGCCATTTCCAACGTATATTATCGGGCATAATTCCCATTCTGTGAAGTTCACGAGTGAAAACCCGTCTATGTAATCATTTGGACTGTGTAAATTTATTCCTGGCTTCTCTTATACATTTATTGGAGTGTTACAATTTTTTCCACTCTTCTTTACAAATGACGGCTCAGATCTCGCCATACTATAATGTTCAATTCTTTCCAACTGGTAAAGAGTGCATCAGCTTTATGAAGGGTTGTAGATTTATGAACTTGGGATTTATACTGTTAAATATGTCATATATCTATTAATTTGGGATTTGTACTGATGGATTTGTGGTTCATACTTGTAAAGCTGTGATTTGTATCCATTCATTTGTCATTTCTTCTAGTATAATTATAATTGATACAGGTAAATTTGTAATATGTACTTTTAAATGTATTTTTTATACAAGTAAATATACAATAAATCCTTATAAAGCTGTGATTTGCACCCATAAATTTGTGGTTCACAATCTTACAAACATGATTCATACTGAGAAACTTGTAATTTTGTCTTCACATTCATAAGTTCTAAACTATTCTCACAGATTATCTAATGTCACCTATGTATTCCAGAGGCGTAGCCAGACAAGAGGGGGCCCAGGCAACAACCAATGTACACTGAGGGGTGGCCGAAAGCGGATAGGCACCAAAACATATGGGTCAGGCTACACTGTTCCAACAGGAAAATTAACCAGCAAAACATATTTTCTAAATAAAGACAAACTATACTTTCCCACAGTCTTTGCTAACAAACAGACGCATATATTTAAACATTCATAATTTCTAGATAAAAGGTATAGTGGATAAAACTATTTCCGTTTTGAGTTCTGGGGCGTAAATCTTATCCATTACTTACCTACTTCTCATCTAGCTCCACCTGACCAGTTGATATTGAACAAATCTTACACAATTAGCTTAAAGATGATTTTCTGGCCATAGTGGCCTTTATTTTATTAATTTTAAACATAGACAGTAATGAAAGGGAGATGAGCAAAAGGTCATTAAGGCCGGGACTGTGACGGCTGAGTTGAGGACCGAAGCGTCTGAACATAGGTCCCACGCCTATCCCCCGCACCGCCACCACATCCCACTACATATCCGTTTTTATTGACAGCTATCTTGCCTTATAAACGCTGGGAGCAAACCTGTTTGAGGAGTTTTGAGACAGGAGCCAATGCTTGGAGCACATTGCTTTTCCAACAGAAGGCATAGCTGCATTTCTCTTTTCCTCTTATCATGTATGTGTTTAAAAAAAAAGAAGAGATCTCATAAAGAATCATTTGATAAAACGTTTTTATTTGTAATGATGCGTTTAGAAAATGCTGAAACATAAACAGTAACATAGAAATGACAGACAGTAATAGACAGAAAAAAAAAACATAAATATTAAATTAACACATTTTTGCAGTATAGATTCTATATTACAGCCTTTGGTCTGGAACAGAAGCCAGGTTGAAACACAGATCCAGCGTCTAACTAGGTCTCATCTCCACACAGATTTTAAACAGCTAGTGTTTTGCTATCTGCTACCTTCACCAATTAATAGAGACCATCATATATTCACCAAAGTCCTCCAGCCCTGTGTGATTTTCAACTTTTTCCCCTTTTTTGCATAAGATACAGTATAGGTAGAATGGAAGGCAAAAGAAATCACACCAAGCACCCGGAACTGTACAGAGAGGCACTTGAGCCCTTAACGCCTCTGGTTTGGCATCGTGATGTTTGGCACATGAGGGTGGCTTTGCACTTTGATCTGTGTGTGTGAAGGTGTGTCTGTGTGTGTGTGTGTGTGTGTGTGTGCAGAGGAGAGTTAAAGAAAGAGCCCTGTGCAGCAAAACATTCAGTACCCGCTTTCCAGTTATAGGCTGCTATGCATCGGAAAGTAACCGCTGCAAAAGGAAGGGGGGACTCACATTCCACATATTTACACTGAGAGAGTGACGACTGGACAGCTGTCGGCTGAAGTTTAACATTAAAGTTTTTACTCATCTATCAAGGCAGCCCGCTAAAGGGGCCACGGTCTCTACAGAAGAAAAACAAAAACTTTACTTTCTAAAGTTCATCCAACACTTTGCACCTTCTGTGGTGTTCAGGAGGCTAGTGGAGTTATCCTGGTAGAGGCACATGGGGGCTGAAGCCGCTATGATGACGAGGGGCTGGGGTCCCTCTTCTTCTTCTTCTTTCTGCTGCAGGGCTTGCAGACGCAGCACAGGATGCAGGGCGAGGCCAGCAGGAGGAGAGGGGATGTCACCAGCACGATGAGGCTGGCGCCCATCAGGAGGCCCACCACCTGCAGCAAAAAACAACAACACAGATACTGCAATCGAGAAATAAGTTAAAATGTCTTAAATTAAGTGTATTTACCATTAAATTTCAGTAGGTAAATAAGATGATTTGCCAATGGAATGAGATTTTTTTATGTTAAAATAAGATAATTAGATTATTCCAAAGAAATAAAAAGCAATCCACTGGATTTTGTTTCCAAGTTTGAAGATGTTTCGCTTCCCATCCAGGAAGCTTTTTCAATTCAAAATGTCAGAAATAGCGCTGAGTTCGAGGTTTTACTGTATACAGTAGCCCAACAAAGCCTTGTTTTTGTTTAGGAAACATGCAAATTGGAACGGACGAAGGTGTCCTGTCTTTGATTGGCTGGTAGTTTGCTTTCTAGAACATAGTGTATATTTCTAGAACGTCGTTCCAGTGGGGATGTGAAATTAAATGCTGCATTGCAAAAATGATCTAGAATTAATTAAAATTGCACTTGAAATAAGGTAATGCAACAATTTTTCTTATTTTAATTGTAAATTGTCTTCTTCCATTGGAAAAGTGTCTCACTTACCTCCTTAATTAAATAAAAGACACACTTATTTTAAGAAAAAAAAAGACTTATTTAGACTTCAATTTTTTGCAGAGTAACTCAAGGATCCAACATGACTGCCATAATTTAATGACAGTTGCTGCAAAAAAATCAAATATTATATAATAATAATTCCGTCATGTAAATAAGATGATCTGCCAATAGAATAAGTACTTTTGCCATTAAAATAAGATAATTTAATATCAGGCTTGAAATGAGATATTAAGTTTTATTTGAGTTATTTCAATTTTAAATGTTCTTATTCCATTGACAAATGTTCTTACCTGCTCAAATCAAGGGAAAATAAACTTATTTCAAGAAAATTGGACTGAGCTAGACTTTACACTGCAAAAACGATCCAGAAATGAGTAAAAATGTCTTAAATAAAGTGCATTTACCCTTAATTTGAGCAGGTAAATAAGATGATTTGCCAATGGAATTAGTATTTTTACTCTTAAAATAAAATAATTAGATAATATGCACTTGAAGTGAAACAAAGCAATGGCCATTTCTTATTTTAAATGTAAATTGTCTTGTTCCATTGGCAAAGTATCTCCCTTTCCCCCTCAATTCAAGAACAAAAGTACTTATTTTAAGAAAAAATGACTTAGTTAGATTTATATTTTTTGCGAGGAGTTTTTGCAGTGCTGTGAGTTTTTTGGTTTTATGTGATGGTTCTAATGTTTTAATGATTTCCTGTATACATAATTCATGTTTTAATGATTTTACTGCAATTTGTTCTGAAGTATAATAGGGTAACATGCCAGCGCCTCAAGGCAGCAGCCAAGAACAGCTCTCGACAATTTCATGGAATATGCCGTTTAAATGCTACAAATCAGACCTTGATCCCGCATCTATGACCGCCAAAAGGCTAAAAAGCGCATGGACCTCCTGAGGAGGATGAGGAGAGCCCACCTGCCCACACCCATCCTCACCACCTTCTCCAGAAGCACCATAGAGAGCGTTCTGACCAGCTGTCTCACTGTGCGGTGTGGAGGCTGCAGCGCCTCAGACTGGAAGAAAGTGAAAACAGCAGAGAGGATGATGGGGTCTCCTCTTCCTTCCATTAAAGACATTTCATCTCAGCGCTGCGTGGGGTGAAATGACCCCTCACCCCCCCGCCATGGACTGTTCTCCCTGCTGCCCTCTGGGAAATGATTCAAAGCATCCGATGCAAGTCAAGCAGATTCCAGTTTCTTCCCAAATGGGGTTTAAAAAAACAAAAAAACCTGAATGTTGGAAACTGTAAATCATATACAGTCTTATGTTTATATTTTATCACTGGGAAAATGGATATCTAGATTAGTCATTTTTTTCTTAAAATAAGTGCATTTGTTCTCCGACTGAGGAGGTAAAAGAGACATCTTGCCAATGGAACGAGACAATTTACACTTAAAATAAGAAAACACAATTGCATCATCTTATTTTAATTGCATATTGTCTAATTATCTTATTTTAAGGGTAAAAAAACTCTTTCCATTCGCAAACTCAAAATCTCATTTACCTACTGTAATTAACAGTAAATATCCTTAATTTAAGAACTTTTTACTTATTTCTAGATTGTTTTTTCCAGTCTCCTGCTTACTTTTTTATCAGTGCTGCACTTTAAAAATGGAAATGTCTTGAAAGCTGTATTGAACGAATTTTGTTTTTATATACACTCTGTGTACAAAATGACAAGTTATTATGCAGCAAAGCACCCTGCTGCTAAAATGTTCTCTAAAAATAATTCTTTCTTACTTAATTTCTGATGGCTCATAACTCATGAAACCAAATATCTACATATTGCAACTGGTGCCTTACACAGGTGTGACATCGGAGGTACATTTGTTTTGGAGCTGGTAGGGAGTGAGAAATGAAAACCCTTGCATGCCAGAACCTGCTTCTCAGACCGGCTGTTCTGGAGGCGGAGCTGCTCAAACAAAGACCTCACAGCTGAAATGAACAATCTTCCTGCTTGGCAACCTCACCTGTGTTCTGTTCCACATGACTGAGGCCCTGGAGTGTCCCAGCTTGTTTCTGCAGGGGCCCTTATCGTAATGCCGCAGGAAGATGTCGCCCTGCGTTTAGAACAATTTAAATAGCTCGTTGGGACAGATCAACGTTAGAACAATGCAGGTGTTTATTGCTGTGGGAGGCTTGGGACTCACATCCAGGTTCTGCAGACAGTACCAGCAGAACGTGTGTTTGCAGCTCTTACACAGCATCTGTGCACAGCCCTGGTTCCTCTCGATGTACACGCCACACATCGGGCACTGCTTGATGGACACGTCCGAGTCACTGTTGAGAGCATGAGGGTGCAACAGGAAAACAGTTATTGAGAGCATGAGGGCCGCTTGATTTTCCTCACCGATGTGAGGAATCTGTTTTCAGCAGCCGAGCGAGGAGCTGGGCCTGAACTGGGTAAATTATTCAGGACAGAAGCGTCAGAGAGGGACTGTCCAACTGATTATTGTTCTCAGCGGCTCAAACAGGATGAAACAGGAACCACAGAGTGATAAAAATGCAGGATTTAAAACAATAGGATGCAAATATGTTAAAGGAAGAACATAAAGAGAGGGAATCTGAGGAGGATTTTATTTTCTTTCCCTTCCCTTTTTTTTTTTTTATTTGGACAATGCACATTCATCAACATGTCGCCTTAAAGCATCAATGTAAATGTCCTGAATTAGCACAGCAGCTAATTTGTGTTTGCTGTCCTAAAGCAGGTAAAAAAAACAAACATAAACATTAAACAAGATCCTAATGGAGAGCAGAGTGGACAAAAACAGATAAGGCGGCAATAAAAATCACCTTAAGATTAGGTAAGCAGGGCCAAGAAAACAGATCAATTTACCTGTGAACACATGTCTGGTTAGTTTTCAACCAACGTTAAAACCTCTGTAGGTCCCCCCCCAGACCCTAATATGGCCTGGCAGTGTGTTCTCTGCCCGCGTTCCTCTGATGGACGAAACCATTCGACCAAATTAGGCTCTACACCGCTGAACCTTGCAGTCTCTCTGCTCAAAGCTCTGCTGTTAATTCTATTACTGTTTTTTTCTGTATATAAAATCTGTTAGGGGAGGAGCGATTCAGTTTAAAGCACATCCATAAATATCTGATAACGATTCAGGTCTAAAATGTTGTATTGACTTCAAATGTTACAACAATGATAAATAAAAACTTTTCTAGAATGGCCTGTGAGGTGTGAGACCCTGTGGTGTGGCAGTAGTTTATTTGGCTAAATATCTCAGCATGCATACAAGCTTTGGCTGATTCTATAGTCTAAGAGGATCTTATATGTTTAAAGTTAGAAAGATTAAACTTAATTATATTGGAGATTGTCTTTACATTCTGCTTTAAGTTAGATAAAAGATAAAAGACTACTCTAGATATTTCAAATATTCAATCACATCCTATCTGTATCTATTGATCAACACAGACGGTTCATCGCGCTCTACTGGTTGTCGGGAGAAAAAAATCCAGACTGTTTTACTGATGTTAAGACGTAGACAGTAGTCCTGGAGCCATACCTGTGTCCGTGAGGCAGACACTCTGTCTACTTTTAAGGCTAGGCTTAAAACTTTTCTTTTTGATAAACTTATAGTTAGAGTGGCTCAGGTTATCCTGAGTTGAACTAACCTGAATTGAAATAAACTGGGCATAAACTTCTAATAAAATAATGAAATAAACTTCTAAAAGAAGAGGGAAGGTGGCGCAGAGAGGAAGAGAGACAAAAAAGAAAGGCGCTGGCTAGAGGAGGATGCAGCCAAATGCAGAACAGTAACAGATTTATTACAGCGGTAAAGTTATTGTATATTCCAACCTTAGAAATGATAGTAGGTCCTTCTAGATCAGTGTTTTCCAACCTTTTTTGACTTGTGTTCCCCTTAGGGCATTTTTTTTTACCATGAGTTCCCCTCTCAGACTAAAGTATTGATGATTAGCCAAAAGTGGAACGTACAATAACTGAAATAAAGACTATTTTACTTGATCTTTTAATTTGAGCAATTCATATTAATAAATCTATGTTTTCCTTTTCAAATAAAAAACAAATATTTTGCCTGGAAGTTAGTAAGGAATCAAAATTAATACAAAATAAAATCATATTATAAACCTGTATCTATAAAAATGGAGCTTCCCTATAATCACATTTAAACTGGGAATTGGGAAAAAAATTATAGCCAGACTGACTTAATTTGTTTTGCTTTGTTTTCATTAGTGTTGCACGGATGACATTTTTTGGCCCCGATATGATACCTGATACCTGGCTGTGCAGTATTAGCCGATACCGATACCATACCGATACCATCTTTTTGAAATTGATGTGTGTATATATATGAAGAACTGCATACTACTTGGATGTAAAATAATTGCCATCATGGCTTTGTCAAGCTGCTGCCTACCTTTGTGAAGCAGAAAATAGACTAAAACAAAGATAATCCAGTAGAACGTTTTATTGCCTACCTGGAATGGGTGAGAAGAGTTGAATAAACGATTGACTCTCAGAATGGCATCGGTAAGTACCGACAAATAAGGTATCCATACCATTTTGAGAGCCAAACGTTTATTTAACTATTACCTCCATTTTAGTGCTGGATCGGGGGCCCGTCCAATACTGGTATCGGTGCAACACTAGTTTTCATCAAGAAACCTCAGCTGCTTTGATGAGCTCTGATAGCTCAGTGTGAAAAACAGCTGATCCCAGGCTGTTCTCTACATCCAGGCTGTTCCTCTACTTGGTTCGATGTGTCAAAGCTGAAGGTGAACTCAAACTTATAACAAAAACTTACTTTTTGGTTGATAAAAGCTTTAAATTTTCAGTTGGGTCCTCACAAAGCCAAACAGATCCCAGCCACATTTCATTTTACTACTTAAGAAACCTGTCATGTAACCAGGGTGGCCTCATCACATGACTGATTCATGGCCTGAAAAAAATCTCCCAGCCCAGGCCTGCTGGAGCCATTGACAAACTGATAGTAACGCTGGAGAGAACAGCAGCAGCTTCACTTTAAGTTTTTGCATGAATATATAGTACAGTGTCATCAGCATAGAATAACAATATACAGATTCTTGATACTAGGTAAATAATTGGCATAAAGTCCAAAAAGAAGTGGTCTGAGTATTGATCCCTGTAGGACTCCAGCAGAGTGAGTAATGTGGACTGTGAATTATCTAACTTTTCTTTTATTTTCTATTATTTCATCCAGCAGAGGGCACTTTAAGAGAAATTAAACTGAGTTAATTTAGCCAGCAGACCATTACGGTTGATTATATCAAAAACACGTGTCAAATCAAGGAATATAGCGGCGAATGATGCTGTGGTCAGATGTTAGTTTGCAGCACTGCAGCATCTGACTAACACATCCCTGCTCCCTCCAAGCCTCCTCCCTCTGGCGCTTAGACAATGACATTCCACTTTAACTCAGTGGCGTCCTGTGACATCAGTCAGGCTGGCTGAGCCACAGCTGGCAGATTATGCAGCTCTACCATCGTACACCGAGGAACACCAGGCTGTAAATCCCAAAATCTTAGATTTATTCAGCTCTGTCACTGGTTTCAATGCCTTAAAAATCGCCGTATTAATCCTTTCAGAGTCCAACATCAGATTTCCTGAACTGAACATTTTTTTTTTTTTAGGAATGTTCTAAATAAATTAGAAAAACTATTATTTTCTACAAGGTTTGTTAACAGCAGCATGACGAAAGCGTCTTTGAGAAATATTCATAACCTGTGAGAAAATCCCCACAAACATCAATGTATTTATTAAGATTTCATGGCAGACGGACACTAAGGAATGCAAATGTAGAATAAAAAAAAGATGGTATTCATAATTTTCTTTCACAATTAAAAACTGAAAAATATTTCTTTGCATTTGTATTTCGCATCCTTCATCCTAAATCATATTAGGATTGTGTGATTTAATCTCAGTTAATCTCAGACATGATAAAGACCAAAGAGAGCAGCTAGCTCTCATTGTGTTCGACTAAGATAAAAATCCTAAACTGTGGTCCATCCATCCCAAACATGGTGGTGGCAGAGTCATGTTGTGGGGGAGCTTTTCAGAGTTAACCTGAAACTCTTTGGTGAGACTTATAAACCAATGCTCACCAATCTTATCCATCCAATTAGACTGAATTGAAGTTATTTAGCAAACACTCTCCCAACATTTCAGCTTGTTATTTGTGATTTCATGTTATTGAGCATTTATTTTTTTCACAGTTAAGCTCCACTTCCCTTTGATCCGTCATAAAATTCTTACAAATACATTACAGTATGTGACTGTAACCTGACAAAATGTAGAAAAGGTCAAATCATACAAAAAAGAACTTTTGCAAAGTACTCATTCTTTAAAGAAATGAATCGATACTGCGTTACTAAATGAACCAACCTGTTTTCCTCAGACAGGGAGGGGGCTATCATGGGCTGGTGCTCAAGACAGGTGTGGCCGTCCAGCCAGGGGTCTCTGCAGCTGGAGCAGAAGAGGGTGTGGCAAGCAGGGCAGGCCACCGCAGCCGGTCGGCCCTCGGTGCTCGCCTGAACGCTGCACACCGCCTGACATTCAAGTACCGGGCACCACGCTTTGTTGGGGTCAAGCTTTACGCCTGCAAAGACATTAAGAGACATATATATATATATATATATATATATATATATATATATATATATATATATATATATATATATATATATGTATATATATATGTGTGTGTGTATATATATATACATACATACATACATATATATATACACACACATTTGTTTGTGCTTCTCCTATTAATATTCTATAGCATGTATATATCTCTTCCAGTTAGACTACAGTTTAAATAGTTTTGATTCTGAATAAATATGTGTAATCTAACTGAAAGGTCATTATAAAATGTGTTTTGGTCTTCCAACGGGTTGTTGCCTGTAAGAAATTATTGTAATGTTACTTTTGACTTCTCTTACATGGGATTAAAAATAGATCAGAGGCCTGTACCACGAAGCAGAGAGACAACTTCAGCTTTAAAGCCTGACGTTCTGGTACCAGGAAGCTGGATTTATTCTTAGTGAGGCTAGTTACCACGGCAACGCATTCTGAACGGCAAACCTGCTCCGGGGCAGGCTAGCTTTCTGGACTGATCTGAATCCACCCAGCAGCCAATCAGTGGCCATTCATTAAAGACCAATTTAATTCAGAGGGCAAACAGAACTTAAACAATAAAACAATTTGAAAACCAAAAAGTTATTAAAACAAAAGTTTATTTTTTCCTCCTTTTTGACATACCAACCTGAGTATCATTGTATTAGAAATCTCAGCTAATGGTGGTTACAAATACTTAGATTTACTTTAGTAACTTAGTAAAAAATACTTGTACTTATTTGTTTAAGACTCTTGTAAGAGCATTACTAATCTGAATTAAAACATCTAGTTACTCATCCAGAGGACAGTGTAGATATTGCAGCTAGAAGTTTTTATTGTTTCCCAACATATATGTATTACCTGCAGTAAAGACTGTTATTTAAGTTTATGTTGGGGGGAAAAAAGTATTTAAAATTTTGCCCAAATGTGTTATTTTGTCAACATGCTATCTTTTTATGTTCATTTAATACTTTAAAATACCAAAATTTGCAGAGAATTGTCTGATTACGTTACTTAAACATTAAATCAGATGGTGGGGGGCCAACAGTTACTCACTACTGAAGCTATTTTACCAAGCATCTATTTACTCAATCACAATCACTACTTGTTTCATTAAAATTTATTAGGGGTTTGACTTTAATAATTGTGTCTGGAAACAGCAGAACAGCTGCATGTGTGATTTACAATAACTATGTGTCTGTTTATAGCTCTTTACTACCTTGTTGTCTTCTTCAGAGTGTTTGATAAAAAGCTGAACTATCAAAAGCTAATTAAATAATGCTAACATTCCCAAAGACCTTCATACCTGCAGACATGAGGTGATGAATAACAAGCAAACTGTGGTTAATTAATCTCAACCTTCTAGTAAACTCATATAATTGTCTTAAATGTAATATTTCTGAAGACCAACAAAGATCTATGAGCCACTTAACTAAAACAAACAAAAGGAAAAAATAGAAGCATTCCATACAAGTTAAGGAATGGCAGTTTTTACTTTCACTACTCCACATGATAAATGGAGTCATTGCAGTAAAAGAGTCAGTACTTTGACCTTTGTTTTACTTCCAATAATCTGAATCTCATGATTCAGAGGTATATAATATCTGCTACTGTTCCTGATCAGCTGGAAGAGACACAAAATATACCTGCAGAACAAACCCCATATTGGCTCTAAACAGAAAAATATAAGTTCTCAAAAGAGTCAAGGGGATTTGCAGTTTTTTTTTATTTTTATAAAATGCTAAACACTTTCATGTTAATGCAAAACAAAACAAAAACACTGAGCAGCTTGATAACGCAGCCCTAAGGCCGGCTGGAAAAAACTGAAATCTAACCAAGAAATTTTTTTCTTGAAATAAATTCATTTTCTCTTGAATTGAGGAGGTAAGTGAGACGCTTTGCCAATGGAACAAGACCATTTACATTCAAAATAAGAAAAAAAAAAATGTATTGTCTTATTTCAAGTGCATATTGTCTAATTACCGTATTTTAAGAGTTAAAATCCTCATTCCATTGGAAAATCATCTTATTTATCTACTCAAATTAAGGGTAAATACACTTAATTTAAGACATTTTGATTTATTTCGAGATCATTTTTGCAGTGGGTGTGTACACTGCAAAAAAGCAGATCAAAATAACTATTTTTTTCTTAAAATAAGTGCATTTTGTCTTGAATTGAAGACTTAAATGATACACTTTGCACAAGACCATTTACATTTAAAATAAGAACAAACTATTTCATTGTCTTATTTCAAGTACATATTATCTAATTATCTTATTTTAAGAGTAAAAAATCTCATTCTATTGGCAAATCATCTTATTTACCTGCTCAAATCAAGGGCAAATAAACTTAATTTAAATTTATTTACTTATTTCTAGATTGTTTTTGCTGTGTAAGACATGTAATAGATACCCACCTCTCTCAAACTTTAGACGCTGATAGAGCTCCGCCTGATGTGGAGATGCCAAGCTGGCAATCTGTAATCAAAGTACAGGCAGAGACAAGATAAATAAGGTACATATTTTCAACATGAAGAAACTTTATTCAAAAAACAAAAATACTTTGATTAAATAATCATATACATGCACAACATAAATGGTAAATGTTCTGTACTGATAATAGCACTTTTGAAGTCAGGAGACTCAACAAAAGTGCTTTACACCACATTCAGTCACTCACACTGATGGTGGCAGGCTGCATTGTAGCCAGCTGCTATGCACTGCAAAACGTTTAAATCTAAATAAGTCATATTTTCTTAAAATAAGAGCATTTTTTTCTTGAATTTAGGAGTAAAGTGAGACATTTTGCCAGTGTAGGGCTCCTTACACTGGAAAAAAAGAAATAATTCATAATTTCTTAAATTAAGTGTATTTACCCTTATTTTGAGTAGGTAAATGAGATCATCTGCCAATGGAATGAGTATTTTACTCTTAAAATAAAATATTTAGATAAGTGTGTGAGTGTGTGCGTGAATGGGTGAATGAATGTAGTGTAAAGCACTTTGGTCAAGTCTCCTGACTTGAATAAAGGTGCTATATAAGTACATGCCATTTACCATTTAAAAGGCACTTGAAATAAGACAATACAATTGTGTTTTCTTATTTTAAATGTAAATTGTCTTGTTCCATTGGCAAAGTTTCTCTTTAACCTCTCAATTCAAGAAAAAATGCAATTATTTTAACAAAACTTATCTAGATTTTGATTTTTTCCAGTGTAACAGATGCAGGGCTGCAGTACTGAGGCCCCTATGAGCCCTCTGACCACCATCAGTAGGCAATGTGGATGAAGTGCCTTGCCCAAAGGCACAGCAACATTGAAAGATGATGAAACACCCAGCTGTGTTCTAAGACTTTATAAATAGCGGGAATGAGAAGCAGTTTACATTTAAATGTTTTCTGCAAAAATAAACAAACTTATTAAAAGGTTATTATTGTAAGGATTGTCATCAAACCTCTGTGGTAAATATTATTGTAAAACTCATTAAAGTTTGTGGCTGCAGCATGACCGAATGTAAAAACAAGATATTTTAGCTGTTTTACAACTACAACAAAAGCAATAAGCACTGCAAAGGCTTAACAGGGTTTATTTCCCTCACTAACATCAATCAATCAATCGGAATTGATTAAACAAAATATTGTTGACAATATATTTTAAGGACTTTTTGGTCGCCCTAACTCCAGTGCAGATACTGGCCAGCAGCTGCCTTCTCCACCGCTATCCTCCTTCCTTCTCCTGAAGTTAGCCTCTATAGCTCTCCCCATCCAGCAGCTGGGGCATTTTCTCTCTGCCGTCTCGCACTGATTTTCTGCTGCTCCTGTATGAGCTCCAGAAAACCGTCTCACCTTAACTCTATTTTCCGGGGGATTCATCCCCCCAATGTGGGACAGCAAGGTCTCGAACGGTTAGGTGAAAGTGCCGCTGAAAGTGGCCTTCATCCAGAGAAGGCGGCAGTATTCTCCAGTCTGGAAAATCTGGCGTATCCAGAGATATTGACTGCTTTGTTCTGCTTTCGAAAATAAAAAAGAGCAATGCAAGTTGCTCCGTAGAATCAGTGTCCACCACGTTGAAGTGAAACCCTCAGTGAATCCTGTAGACTTGATAACGTAGGAGCCTTTGCCTGGTGTGTGAAATGCTTTCGCTGGGGTGGCCAATGTCCAGGCGAGCAACAGCAGGTGTATTGGGTGTTAATGCACCGTATGACTTCTTGAGGGCATGAAATATATTCTCAAAACAAGGAGTCTTAAAAAACTGCCATCGTCTTACTGCACAGGCAGATTATTGCACATATTTCTGAGTAGAATTTTCTCCCAAAGAAGAATAATAATCTAACAGACTCTGCTCTTAATTCGTATATCAATTTCAAAACAAGATCAAAAAGATTTTTTGGCAGATGTAAAGCTGCAGTGCTCCCACCTTTGCAGTCCCAGTTAAATTATTACATTTTCAGGTTAAAAAGCACATACCTCTGAGTCTAGCAGCACTCCGCTTTTAGGGCAAGCCATATCTGGGCATGTGATTGGAGCCCCCCCACCCTCCATTATGGCTAGCTGGACATACTGCTGCAAACACTGCAGGGGGGAGAAAAAACAGCAGAGATGTTTGATTATTGGCAGAACGCTAAAAGAAATGCCAAGTCTTAAAAAATACAATAACAAACTTCTCTTTATTGCATACAAAAGGGGACATAATATGGAGGTATAAAGGAAGTAGGCATGGGAATAAGAGTGTTTTGAAAACAGACCGACACAAGCATTCCTTATATCAGCCTCCACATGTCAACAGTCACATGTTGCCTCAGCTGTGAAATCTAGAAAGGAAGAAGGAACTAACTATGCAAGGATTGCACAAATGCTGTGTTTTGAGGAACAGCATTTTACATTTCTGTGAAAAAGACACATAAAAGCCCGGAGCGGAAATCTGAAATGCAGTGGTAATGACACTAAACGGGAGGAGCGACACCAGAGGGCTCCAGGTGTTTCTGATTGACAAAACAGAAACAATCCGCATACACTGTCTTCATTTTTCCTTCTCCTTGCTCCATATGTTGGCGTGTTTTTAATGCCTTCGGTGACCTTGTGCTTCCAAAGCCGGCTACTTGGACGGGGAATAACACCTGAGACGGGAAGAGGCTCTGTTTTGATATTCCTGGCAGGAACAGATGTAAACGCCTGGCCTCCCCTTATAAATATTACTGCTCTGTCTTCCAAAGATAGCACTGCTGTTCTTACAGCAAGGGTGAAACTGAAACTCTGACCATGACTCGCAGCTTTTAAAAACAAGTCAGAAGCTGGAAAAGTCCAAAGACGAATTAAATGGAATGAAGCTGAGGAAACGGCAGGTTTTCATGTCATCATGGGAAAAATCTGATGTTTGTCAACAAAGGGCAGAAACTGCGCATAAGGATAAATGCGTTGGATCCCTTTTGTAAAATCATCACTGCAGAAGATGGAGCTAAGAACCAGCGCTGTAAATATACCCTGATCTATTTACGGTGCTTTTTAAGAAGTTAAGGATTCTTGTCAAATTCCTGAAGGGTTTTTTCTTTGGAGGGTTTAATCAGATCTTTGTCAGGTTGGACTGACAATGAAACAAACAGCTTTAGTGACTTCTTTTTAAAGCAAGACTGGATCAACACAGAGTTAAAAATAAACAGCCAGGTTCAAACTAAATCCTCTATAAATATCCTGGACACACAAACATCGATATTGGTTTTCAAACTGAACACACTTTACTGTACCAATTAAGTACATTTTTCATGAAATAAGTGTATGTTTTGAGCAGGAAAGTAAGAAAATGTACCATTGAAAAAAAGTTTATTCCATTTTAAAATAAGAAAAAAAAAATCTTTATCTTGTTTCAAGTGCTTATTATGTACACTGGAAAAAAATTTATATTTCTTAAATAAGTGTATTTACCCTTAATCTGAGTAGGTAAATGAGATAGTTTGCCAATGTAGTATTTTTACTCATAAAATAGGATAATTAGATCAGATGCACTTGAAATAAGACAATGCAATTGTGTTTTCCTTTTTTAACCGTAAATTGTCTTGTTCTATTGGCAAAATGTCTCTTTTACCTCCTCAATCCAAGAACAGAATGAACTTATTTTAAGAAAAAAGGACGTATCCATGTCTAGTACCATGTCTTTCGGTTGTGCTGTTCTTTTTTCATCTCGTTACAGGTGATGAAGCAGACTGAAAATGTTTTGTCATTGTCTCCTTTCTATCTCTTTCTTTCATCTTTTCTCTTTTTTCCTTTTTCTTCTTCTGTTTTTCTGCTCTATTTACATTGCAGTGTCCATATAAACTGTAAAACTCCCTGCATAATTATAATAAAGCAATTTATATGCATGAAACAAGTGGAGCTATATGGCAATGGCCCTACTGCTCCACTTGTGAAAGTAAAATCTGTTGGGCTCTTTTTGGCATCAAGACAATTATTCTTATTGCCACATTGCCAGACAGGACACTGTAAAAAAAAAGAAAAGAAAAGAAAAAAGGACATCTCTAGATTTCAGTTTTTTTCCAGAGTAATTATCTTATTTTAAAGGCAGAACTACTTATTCCATTGGTAGATTGTCTTATTTTTCTGCTCAAATTAGGGGCTAATACACGTGTTTAAAGAAATGATTTGTCTTTTTTTTTGCACTGCAACACTAAGAATCTGAAATGGATTCAACCCCACAAACTGGAAAAAAATTAAATCTAGATGTCATCTTTTCTTCAATTAAGCGCATTTGTTCTTGTATTGAGGAGGTAAAAGAGACATCCTGCCAATGGAAGAAGACAATTTACAATTAAAATAAGAAAACACAATCACACTGTCTTATTTCAAGTGCATGTTATGTAATTATCTTATTTTAAGAGTAAAAATACAAATTCCATTGGCAAACTATCTCATACCTTTATCTCATTTTACCATAATCAAATTAAGGGTGAATACACTTAATTAAATTTTTTTAACTTATTTCTAGATCGTCTTTCCAGTGCACTGCAAAAACTCATCTAAAATAAGTAAAGTTTCTTAAAATAAAAAGTTTGAGCTGGTAAAAAAGATAATTTGTCAAATAAATGTTACCTTTGAAATGATATAATTAGGTATTATGCGCTTGAACTAAGTAAATTAAACTATTTTTACTTATTCTTCACATAATTGATCTTGTTCCATTGGCAAATCGTCTAACCTACCTGCTCAAAAATACGAAAATACATTAATTTCAAGACAAATTTACTTAATTTTTTACATTGGAATGATTCATATTAATATTAGAAAAATGGATCTAAAAATAAGTCAAAAATAAAATAAAATATGTAAAATAAGTGAGTACTTCTCCCTTAATTTGAGCGTACAAATACAGTTTTTTTTCTTCTCTTAAATTAAAATCATCTTATTCCATTGGTAAATTGTCTTATTTGCCTGCACAAAACAAGGAAAACTTAAATCAAGAAAAATCAGCAGTAAAGTACATTGTCCAGCCTGAGAACAGTAAGAGCATCATTAAAAGTCTAGGATAAATAAAGTGCATGTTTCCATAGAAAACCTCCTTCAGATCTGCTGTGAATGCGAGACGTGTCATCGCTCCTCACCGCTATGCAGAACATGCACTTGCAGCTCTGCAGCTCCCTGATGGCAGCAGGCGGCTGCAGGCTCAGGCACAGCTTGCAGAAGCCATCATCATCAGCAGCAGCCTCGGCCATCGTCTGTGACGAATCCTCGTCCTCCAGGTTAATGGCGGGACTCCTGCTGGCCATGGCGGAGCGAGGCAGGGAAAGAGGATTGGGGTTGTTTCTAGGGTTTCCGCTGGTCATGCCGGCGATCTACAGTCCCCATGATCCTGAAAGCAGAAATGAAACTTTATTTGTTCACCTCTGTTTGCTTCCCCTTCTGGAACTTTGGGCTGATTCTGGAAAGTCTGTTCGCTTTGTATGACAGCTTTACAAACGTCAAGGATTTTCCATCTCTCTGCATTATAACATTAGCATTAAATTCCATATATGATGTCAGAAATCAAGCCTGATGTCTCTGTTGCAAATCCTGAGGTTATTATGGATCAGTTCAACTATTCTGAAAGTAAAGAATACCTGCAGTCTTAATTATTTGACATGGCTTAAAATAAAAATATGTTTATCATTACATCTTAGAAACAGTTTAGGAGTAAAAATCAGACATGAAAAACCAACCTATGGTAAATAAAAGTTGCCAGGTTTTCAACAATCTCATACCCCCATTTTTTTTCTACAATCACCGACATAAACATTATTAAATATCTGAAATCTGGGTCACCACCTCTACTCCTGCTTCACTTTAGATTAGGATGTTAAACCTTAATGTTATCAGAAATTTATTTGCTTTTTTTATTTAAGTTTTACAGTTTTAGAAAATATTGATATCATGATACAATTTTTAAAAACTCAATATCAATACCCAGAAAAATGTTCAATACTCTGTATTATCGATCAATGGGGATAAAAAAAGACAAACAATTTAGGTTATTATAAATATTTTCATTACACTTAAATGCAAACACAAAATAAATGACCCACATATAACACAATTGGACAATATTATTAATTTAAGAAATATAAATAAATAAATAAAAAACCCTGCAAAAATATACAAACAAATCTTGTCTTTAGTATTGATACCAGGCCAATTTAGCATCGCCTCGGCTACAAGCGTGAGTATCAATATTCCAGGCCACCGTATTTTGAATTAAATGGCATTTATGCTCTAAGATGAATAATAGAAACTATGAAAATCTGTTTCCTTTAAATAAAGACAACTCTTGCAAATCATTCTGGGATTATCTGCTCATCTAGTGACCATAGAAGATTACTACTTTTCAAGGTGCATTGTGGGAAATCCACTAGTGCGGGGGTCTTCCAACGTTTTCCAGGCCAAGGACCCCCAAACTGATGGTGAGATGGAGCGGGGACCCCCTAATTATATATATTGTATGAAATTGTGTTCTATCAAACTGGTCCTAAAGTCACTCTATTACAGATGTAGTCATGTAACAAAAGAAATTTCTCCCTGGGATTATTAAAGTATTTCTGATTCCCGGTTGATGGGAGAGGTGTTGTGAATGAAACGGTGCCCAGCTTAAAAGAGCTCCTGTGTGTCGCTGAATGTGTGCATTGATGACTGAAAGACGACATCTGCCTCCATTTATCTGTTTACTACAGTGTGTTGAATTCATGTTAATGTGGATTTAAAGACATTTCGATTAGTGGACAAAATTGAAGGGGGAAATATAAAAAAAAGGACCAATTCTCTTGACTTTATACATGCTCCCAATCGGTAGACAGCATGGGATTAATTTCCACTGTTACGCTGATGATACCCAGCTATATCTGTCTATAAATCCAGATTAAGCTAACCCATTACATAGATTACAGGCATGTCTTGAAGACATAAAAACCTGGATGACTCTTAACTTTCTCCTTCTGAATGCAGACAAAACAGAGGTTATAGTCTTTGGACCAGATTCTTTGAAAAAGAAGCTGATTAGCCAGTCACTTCACTTGGATGGGATTAAACTGATTTCAGATAATAAAGTAAAAAAATCTTGGTGTTATTTTTGATCAGGACCTGTCATTTAAATCCCAGATCAAAGAGGTTTCTAGAATTTCCTTCTTTCATCTGAGGAACATTGCAAAAATTAGAAATATCCATTTCAGGGGTGATGCTGAGAAACTAGTCCATGCATTTGTTACTTCAAGGCTGGACTATTGTAATTCTTTACTATCAGGAAGTCCACAAACTGTAGTTAAAAGCCTTCAGCTGATCCAAAATGCTGCAGCCAGAGTTCTGATGAAAATTAAAAAGAGAGATCATATCTCTCCTATCCTGGCTTCTCTTCATTGGCTTCCTGTTAAATCCAGAATAGAATTTAAAATCCTCCTTCTCACATATAAAGCCTTAAATGGCCAAGCTCCATTTTATATCAGAGATCTGATTGTTCCTTATGTTTCTAACAGAGCACTTCGCTCTCAGTCTGCAGGTTTACTAGTGGTTCCTAGAATTTCTAAAAATAGAATGGGAGGCAGATCTTTTAGTTATCAGGCTCCTCTCCTGTGGAACCAACTACCAGTTTTAGTCCGTGAGGCAGACACTCTGTCTACTTTTAAGGCTAAGCTTAAAACTTTCCTTTTTGAAATCAGTTTAATCCCATCCAAGTGAAGTGACTGACTAATCAGCTTATAGTTAGAGTGGCTCAGGTCATCCTGAGCTATCTCTATAGTTATGCTGCTATAGGCTTAGACTGCTGGAGGACATAGGGACCCCCATTTCATCATTCTGTTTCATTCCATCTCTATTCTCCTACTCTGCAGAATCTGTTAGTTCAATCTCTAACGTTCTGCTCTCTCTGCTTTTTCTCATAGTAGCTTCATCTGGTCTGTTCCTGTTTGGCTGTGACTCCATCCTGGAGAGAAATATCAGCTGTGCTGCTGCCATCAACACCTTTGTTTATAGATTTTGGAGATTAGCCTGTTTTTCCAGTGTAGTCCTGTTTCTCTGACCGTGACTGGCTGGATGTGCTCTCTTCATCCTCTGACACAGGAGCTGGCTCGGAGCTCGTCTGCCTGGCTGTGTGTTTCCTGGACGGTGTTTCCTTTTACAGTTTTCTTTTGTATCCCTGCTTCTGTCTCCTTGAACCCCAGTCGGCCTCAGCAGATGGCCGCTCACACTGAGCCTGGTTCTGCTGGAGGTTTCTTCCTGTTAAAAGGGATTTTTTCCTCTCCACTGTCGCTACAAGCATGAGTCGATGCAATCAATTGGTTTTCCTTAGATAGAAAACTTTGAATCAATGATCTGGTTGAACTATAAAGTGCCTTCAGATGACATGTGTTCTGGCGCTATAGAAGTAAACTGAATTGAATTGAATATAGAGTTCTATATAGGAGGTTTATCCTCCTATATCCTCAAATAACACGTTTTTGTATCAGTGTGAAACGTTGTTCTCTCCTATACATTAACCTTACTTTAAACATGATTTCCCCCTTTTTAACAGTTTTTTTTCCCCTTGAAACTAATAAAAACACAAATAAAACTCTATGTTCTGCTGCCTTTACACGTTACCACATTAATCTTTGTGGTTTTAATACTGGTGGAACCTGATTAAGGTGTTAAGTACTAAGCTAAATACGCCCAACTAGCTGAAAGGATGAGTTTTCCAATCACAGTGATCTTTGCTCCTAACAGCTGGATCCAAATTTGAATCTGATACAGAGTCGGAAAACTAGCCTTTGGGCAAACTCTGGTCTGTTTATGTAAAACTTATACATTTATCATTTGCATTCTGAGTCTGAACATGGATAAATGGGATTAGCATTGAACCCATTGTTATGCCTCATAGCTATTAGATACATAGGAAAATAGGACTGAATATGAACATGGACTATACAAGAACATCAAACTGGTAAAACCCTGTGTTCCCAGACTGCATGTCAAATAAACCTCTTTAGAGGAATTTCTCAAAGGAGGATTATTCTATGGCTGTACGTAAATGGCCTCCACTGTATATATATATATATATATATATATATATATATATATATATATATATATATATATATATATATATATATATATATATACACACACACACACAGGAAAATGATCTAGAAATAAGTTAAAATTTCTTAAATTAAGTATATTTACCCTTAATTTGAGTAGGTAACATGCACTTGAAATAAAAAAATGCAACTGTGTTTTCTTATTTTGAACTTAAATTGTGTTGTTCTACTGGCAAAATGTCTCTTTTACCTCCTCAATTCAAGAACAAATGTAGTTATTTTAAGAATAAAGGACTTCGATTAGATTTTGACTTTTTCCAGTGATGCATATTAGAATATCAGAGTAGTCAATATTAGATCTTTACTTTTAAAAACCAAAAGCAGCGCCTCCTGCCTGTCTGGCTGCAAACTGCGCTGCTCTCAGGAATACTAGAGAGGACAGTCTGAAGGCAATTGGAAGGTAGCTAAATATGGGTTAGCTGAATCCTTTTTTAGTTTAAGCCCATAAAAAAATACAACCTTCATGTTAAAGCACATTAAATTTGACAGTTATGTGGTAACTATTATCGCTTGGTCTTCTTGGGTTTTAAACAGCATGACAAAGATAAATGTTGTGCAACTTTGGCATTAAGACTACTTTTAGGTCCCATTTTCAGAAGGACCCAGATGTTGAGGTAATGATAGATGGAAATGACCCCCTCCTGCATATTTTTTACTCCCGACTCCAGCCTTTCACTGAACTACAGGGTCTGACCAGGAGATGGCGCTTCTCTTTAGATCTTGATGCTTTGGTGATGCTGTGGTTAGCGCACACACCCATGTACGTAGGCCTTAAGGCTGATTTATACTTCTAAACCAGGTCATCTGCGTGTGTGTCACAGCTAACGCAGATATGCCCCCGCCCCTTCTGCAGACACACTACTGCACCTCTCCCAAACTGTAGGTGACCGCAGACAGTGCCACAGACAGGAGGCGTCTGATTGGTCAAATACACGCTCTACACCAGCGGTCACCAACCTTTTTACAGCTGAGGGCTAATTCAGGGGCACTGAGTCACAGGAAGGGCTACCACTACTGACCTATGAATGGCAAGGGTCAATGTTCACTTAAACTTCATATATTATATACATATCTTTATCGTTTCTTTAAATTTATAATTTTCTTTTAGACATTTTCATTTTTAAATCTCTATAAATGCTTAAATGCCATATATGATTAAATGATGAAATGTTCTATAACCCAATTTAAAAAAGAAGAGCAACAGAATACAGTGAAATTTCAAACGTAGCTCACTGTTGAGATGTTCTATTTTCAGAAGACTCTAAGGGCACCCCTTGTGGTCCTTGAGGGCTCCTTGGTGCCCGCGGGCACCATGTTGGTGACCCCTGCTTTACACTGTGCATATTTCCTGTTTGGTACCTTAAAGGCTTGTTTTTTTTTGTATGACCGCTCATGAAGTTGGACCAGGTAGTACAGCGAGGTGCGCAAGAATGCTGGGACCCTTTTTCCACCTGGATCCCCGCTCTTTTTGGCCCTCACGTCCCTCCATTGTCTCACAAACTTTCCCCCACTTCCTCATCGCCTCAACCGTTTCTAGACCCACAGCTAGTTCCTGATTTTCCCCCTTTGCAATGTGGCATGGAGTAAACATAGCGCAGACCACGCTTCAATATTGGGCACAAATCTAAAATGTGGAATCCCCTCATTACATCAAACTGGGGAACTTGGACTTCCTACTTCAAATTTACTGTACCAATAATAAGGAAGTTGTTTTTTAGTGACAAAACACAACAAACGGATCAAGTTTTGTTCTGTTTTAAACGTTTCTGACAGAATTAGCCATTACGGCTGAACCAACAAGTACTTGCTATAAAAAAGGTTTGGGGCTCTTCATGCCTGAACTAACTTGGGAAGCTATTAATATTCAGGAACATCAGCTAAATGACTGTTAATATTCTCATGACAAACCACCATAAGCTGCTAATCTTTGTGCTTTCTCTTCCTCCTCAGTAAGCATGATACTGAGGTTAAGCCTTTTTTACTTTTAAACTGCCTGAAAATGTTGCTGCTCTGCACAACAGCTGATATCAGGTGCAATTTGGAGGTGTGTGTGTCACCTTTTCCCAAGCTAGAAGAACTGCTTTGATTGTGCAGCCCAGGCCGGCATAACCCACTCTAAAGCTGTTAGCCCAACATGTAGGATCAGAGGATAAGGAATGTGCATTGCAGGGCTCATGAACGAGACAAAGATAGACTAGAAGAAGAAAATATTTTGCATGTTATGTAATGGAAATGTTCATTTACTGTCTGAAAGCTGTACAAAACAAAATTTTGTTTTGTAGACACTGTCTACAAAATGACAATAAAAGTTGTCTGAGTCTAAGTGAAGCAATATGACTTTTTAAACAGTTATCAGGAAAGATCGTGTGGTTTTTAGTTTTTCTTTCTACAGATATGTAAAGATTCATTTATAAACAAATATGAACGTTTTACTTGTCGGATTGAGTGCATTTAAGATAGCCTCCTCCTAGAGCTCAAAGACACCAAACCTTTAAGATGTCAGGATTTTAACAGACTTCAGAACTAATCCCTTAAATAAATCTTTGATTTCACACAAAAACCTTTTCCTTGGTGAGAAAACAGTTTTTTTTTAAATAGTTGGGAGAGAGAAAGAGAACCTTATCAAAAATCGCTCCACCCTTTCCCAAAAAACATGAGCAATGAATCCATAATCTGGGATTTGTATTTAATCCTGGAAAGAACGATGGCTGGTCACACAGGAAGCTGTGGTGCTGAAAAACAAACTCTGCAGCCTGAACGGCTGCTGAAATCACAGCCTTTCTCACTCAGTGCTGAGAAAGTTGGCAGGAAACTCTGCAGGTGTCCGACCACTGCAACCACCTTCAAACTTTAATAAGGAAGCCATTTTTTTATTCATATTTATTATGGATTTGCATTTGTCTTAAAAAATGATCTTTGTTGAGCCTGTGAAATAGCAAGATCGGCAGCTTTTTCTGCACAGTCATTGCCTAATATCCTTTGGCACTTTCTTGCAGACCAGCTGAGCCGTCGGCTATCATCATACCACAAGTCTGTCAGCTTGTTCCATCCTGCCTGAGTCCTACATCCAATACTGTGGTCTAACACTGGAAAATAACAGCCTTCCTTCACTTAGGCTCCCTCAATGGAAACTCCCCTGTGTCATTAATAACACAGTGGGGCTTTTGTTCAGGAGAAACTCCACGGTTGAACTTGAGATAATGTATACAACCAGTCAATAGTTCAGAGCAGAATTAATGGAGTGGTTTTACAGACTTGTGCCTGCAGAATGCAACCACGTGTTATAGGTAGATTGGTTTCCCAGCGTAACCAGGCAACCAGCAGTCTGAAGTTTGAAGGATTTCCATCAGAAGGTCTACGAGGCCACCTGACTGCTAGCTTTGCAAACAGTTGCTGCTCAGGAGCAGAGGCGTAGCCAGACATTTTTTATAAAGGTGTCGAGGCACTCACCAATGTACACTGAGGGGCGGCCGAAAGTGGATAGGCGCCAGAACCTCAGGGTCAATCTATACTGTTCCAACAGGAAAATTAACCAGCAAAACATACACATTTCCTAAATAAAGACAAACTATACTTTCCTACAGCTTTTGCTAACAAACAGACGCATATATTTAAACATCTGTAATTTCTAGATAAAAGATATAGTGGATAAAATTCTTTCAGTTTTGAGTTCTGGGGCGTAAATCTTTTCCATTATTATTACTTACCTACTTGTATGAATAAATATTCTGCATAAAAGTGATATTTACAAGCACTAATATCTACATAAATTGATTATTTGATAAGTTTTTATTATGTGTTATTTATCTTTGATTTCACTGAAGACATCTAGATGACTTAATGATAATTTTCTCTTTACCCCATATAAGAAACAATCTAGTTCTGAAAAGATGAATTCTTCACTTATCATCTTTGATGTTAGTATATTGATGTGTATAAGTAACCGTAAAAAATTAAAATGTTTTGAATATTCCACTTGAGAATATTACTGCTGTCACCGTTGTATTAGAGGGAAATAAATGGTAGGGGTGGCCAATGATTGGCTAAAGCCGGGCTTACACTGTGCGAGAATTTTCTGATTGGGTCGACTTTCAGCATGATCGTGCGTCGTGCATCGTGTAGTGGCCTCTCACCACCACCTCCCGATCAGGAACCCGACTGTCGTGGGCAAATCGCTGTGCACAAACAATGATTCTTCTTCTTCCTCTCAGATGAAAACACAGAAGCATGGCGGGGGTGTAAGTGAAACAGAGTTCTCTCCGTAAAATCGACAGACCGTAGTCGCCATGTTTGCTCAGCCATGTCTTTGTCCAAACACGTTGTCGCCTTTTCTTTTTAGGGCTTTCAGCACAAAATTGCACAAATTGCCAAGGCAGCGCATTTCACTCTAGTGAGCTTCATATTCCTCTTCTACTCGTTTGGGATAGACGAGTCCGAATAGCACCATATCACTGCCAAGCTGAGTCTGACGTGTTTTTTTTTTTTAGACGAACAAACCACAGGGTTTCATCATAAAGTATGAGTTCACAGCTGCATGTAACAATTGAAAAAAATCGCACAGTGTATGCCCGGATTAAGGGTAGCCACGCCCCCCCCTGACCCCCCATCTAGCTCCGCCCCTGCTCAGGAGGAGGACCAACGGTCTAGATCCAGGTCTGGATGGGACCAGTGAAGGTGGTTCCTTTTGCTCCCTGCTGATCAAAGCATCATTGTGAACTGGTGAGGCTGCAGATGGAAAACTAAGTGAGGCTGGTGAAAAGCCCCTGCTGTTTAAACACAGACAGCCAGTGTGCTGCAGGAGCAGCAGCTGTGTGTGTGTGTGCAGCACAAATCATATGGCATCACTGCTGCGTTCACACTCCTACCCATTAATCTGAATGTTTTCCTTAATCTGAGAAGGATGAAACACGACTACTTGATACTGACAGAGAGGGAAACGAAAATGCAACTAAATTAGCATTGATATCTTCCTAAATTTATATCCACACATAAATATTTGAATAAAATCACCCTGATCAGAAGAAAGAACACAAAATACACCTAACAGACAGACGTCATGATGATTTTAGGTGTTGTTAAAGATGTTTAAAGGAAAAGGCAGGAGGACCTACCTTGCCTTTGGTGAGGGAGCAGCTTGATTCCAGGTCCGCAGTGGCAGCGATCTTATTTATGAGGCACAGGAACATGTGTGGCTGAAACAATCTGCCTCTGATTAAACAGCTTCACGGCTTTCCTCCCAGAGCCTGTGTTTGGTGAGCGGATAGAGAAGTGTGAGCAGCGGCAGCAGCAGGCGGCTCTACAGGGCTCTCCTGTCAGGCCCTCTCCTCTAGAGGAGCTCCTGTCGCTCACTCTCTGAGCTGAGCTCAACTCTCTGCTGCTCCTGCTGGCTGACTGGCTCCGCTCATGATGCGTTCAGGTGCAGCACGGAAAAATTACACTTCTCGGTTGATTTTAACTTTTCTGTATGGAGTACATGCGGCTGCTCAGTGGAACAGTGGGTAGCACTGTTGCCTTGCAGCAAGAAAGGTCTGGGTTCGATTCCAGGCCCAGGGTCTTTCTGCATGGAGTTTGCATGTTCTCCCTGAGCATCTCTGGGTACTCTGGCTTCCTCCCACAGGCCATAAACAGGACTCTTAATTTAATTGGCTTCTCTAAATTGTCCTTAGGTTTGAGTGTGTGTATGAATGATTATGTGTCTCTGTGTAAGGTGATGGAGGTATGGAAAAAAAAAAAGGTTTTATAGGGGGTGGCCAGGGGTAGCACAAAAAACACAGCCATAATTTCAGGGTTTGAATTTACACTGAAAAAAATAATGCAACCATTTTTGTCATTTGCTTAATCATATTTAGTTGCTTTAACACAATTGTTTTACATTTGCAGGGTAGGACATAAAACAATAGTATTAAAGTAACTACATATAATTAGGTAAATGCCAAAAGCGGTTGTATTATTTTTTTGTGTACTATTGTGGTAAATCTACTCTTATCTTGGTTTATTGTGTGGTTTTTAATGTTACATCACTGGCTGTGCATAATGGGAATAAATGCTAAACTGATGCAGCGAAAAATTTACACTGGCCAGTGGAGTGGCCAAGGCATTGCACAGGGTAGCTGTGGCCACCCCTGGCCACCCCCTGGTGGCACCACTGGTATGGAAGCCCATTTCATAGATGCAATAATTTTTCGCTGTAGGTGTTGCTGAATTTCCGCCATCCTTTCATAAGAAAAAAGAAATTATATTAGAAATATATCATCACAATATTAGTGACTATATATATATATCACTAATGTATATATATCGGGCGGGGCCCCGATCCAGCACTAATATGGCGGTATCAGTAACAGCGAGTACCAACACATAGGGCACTGATACCATTTTGGAGCCAAAACTCAGGGTCTTTAAGAGTTTATTCAATTATTAATATAATTTGACTATTTTACTGTTGCACTAGTATTATGCATGTTCTATAAGTTGATGAACTTCAGATATATTTGTTTGTTGATGAATGAATATATCTGAAGTTATGAATTTAATTGTTTTAGAGACTTTATTAGCTTACAGGACTAGTGCTGAACAACATTATGAAAGATCTGCCCATGCAAGGACAGGGTAAAGTACTTCTAAAGACACATTTTACTTTTCATTGCTTTTTATTTAATCTACAAGGCTCGACAGGTAGAAAACAACCAAGGTTGTGTTGAAACAAGAGGTCTCACTTTAGCATAAGCCGTAGCTCTGGCAGGGGCGCAGCCAGGAATTTGAGGCCCAATGAAAGACATTGATATTGCCCCCACCCACACAACCACCCACCAACCACTCAAAGAAAAAAATTTATTCAAGCTTTAAAACTCCTATAAAGATGCATTGAAGAGTATCATTCACATTTTTAAATTGTTGGCAAAGCGAAAAAGTTAAACATACATTAACTTTAAAACCTTACATTAAGAATCATTGTCTCAAAATAATTACAGCTTAAAGAAATAAAAACATAGCTGTATCTATGTACAAATGAGAAGACAATAGGTTTTGGGTTGTGAAAATATTGCCCTGTAAGGTTTGACTATATCTTTATTAAAGAACAGATTATTTTTATGCTGACCATGAGAACTTTCATGCATTAATATGTGTAATGACAAAACATGTATTTTTGGTGTTGCTGCTTTAGGCTGCTCATGAGATTGATTAAGATTTAGAGATGTCTTTTAATAATTGTGATGTAATTTGAATTTAAATATCTAACTTAACATTTTTTATTATTGACACAGATTTTAATACTATATATTTATGCACACAAGGATAATTTATTTTACAGCTAGATTTTATTTTTATATCTGTAATATATAGCAGGATATATCTTTTCTTCTTCTTTTGGGGCCCCACTCAATCAAAGGCCCTTGGAATCTTCCTAACCCCCCCACAGCACTCCTTATCTCTGTTGTATTTATAGTAACTATAAATCAGTTCTTTACTCGCAGAGAGTACAGAAATAGTCAAAAGTTTTACTGAAGTAAGAGTAGAAACACTTTGTAAGAATATTGCTCCAGTAAAAGCTTATCAGGTTATGCAAAACTACTCAAAAATGTACTCAACTATCTAACTTTATTGCAGAGACAACAGTTTGATCCTGAACGTGGAGAAGACCAAGGAGATCATCATGGACTTCAGGAAGAACCGGCCTAACCACGCTCCATTGGTCATCAACAGCTCAGCTGCAGAGGCGGTCAGCTGCACCAAATTCCTGGGGGTGCACATCACCGACACCCTCACCTGGAATGTAAACACCACCTCACTGCTCAAAAAGGGCACAGAAGCGCATGTACTTCCAGCGGAGGATGAGGAGAGCCCACCTGCCCCCACCCATCCTCCCCACCTTCTACAGAAGCACCATAGAGAGCGTTCTGACCAGCTGTCTCACTGTGTGGTGTGGAGGCTGCAGCGCCTCAGACTGGAAGAAGGTGAGGAGAGTAGTAAGAACAGCAGAGAATATCATCAGGGCTCCTCTTTTCTCCATTAAAGACATTTCATCCCACCGCTGCGTGTCCTTAACCTGACTCTGCCAGATGGATTTGCTCCGCATATCCATCTGGAAACCTTCTGTTGAAGTAATTTTGGGAAGGGGCGAAAATACTGGTTAGCTGATTGGCCTATGTTGGTGATAGACGTGCCAAATAAACCAATCAGATCAACGAAGCATATGACGTACTAACGGAGCGACGACGAAGAGGAGCCAATTGATAGATGAAACTCTTGCCGAAACCAGTCGGGAGAAGAGCAAAAACATCTTTTACTCTTCTTTCAGTGAAGAAATACTATGTAATTCTGATAAAACTTGCTCGATAGCCACGCTAACGCTAGTTTCATCGGCTGAAGCCGCCATGATCTTCAGACTGAACTGTCGCGCTTATTGTTGCGTCACACCTCAACCCGCCTCAAAGCCAACGCTGATTGGACGTTCGTTTGGTGAACGGCTCCAAATTTTCTTTAACGGAGAGTAGCCAGACTGATCTGTGAGTGAAACCTTGAAAGCTTGCGAGATCAGGATGGTCTCATGAGGCTAGCATGTCCTAAGCCCGTAACATAATCAATGACCCCCCCCCCCCAGATTCCAGAACAATTTCTTCCCCACTGCCATTAGACTGCTGAATGTTGTATAAAATGGGGTTTATAAAAAAAAAAAAACCCTGAATGTTGGAAACTGTAAATCATATACAGTTGTATGTTTACATCTATTACTGCGGCACTTTAAAAAATTTAACTGTCTTGAGAGCTGTACTCAACAAAATTTCTTTTTGTATACACTCTGTGTCCAAAATGACAATAAAGTCTAAGTGTAAGTCAGTGACTCATGAAGGCTCATGCCATGTTAGAGCAGAGGCGATTGCTTTGAAGAACAACAAACCATGTTTTTTTTTTTCTTTTTATGAAACTCTGATTTTTCTTTGAACTCGCAGGTGAAACCGCAACTTTGTGGCATCTTGCTGTCTAATACGCCTACTAAGAACAGCCCTCAAATGCGCAGGAATTTTTTTACTTTATAGTTGGCCCAGTTTTAAGATTTTATGAAGTCATATCTCTGTGGGCAAAACAACAACAAAACAAACTAAAATAATTAATGTTTGTGATGCATTATAAAACCATCATCAGTATTGTGGACTCATATTACAGGGTTGAAATGTAAAGGCCTATCAGATGCAAAAACCAAAACCCACAAAACTTTTAGTAAAAAGTGAAAATAAGTTAAAACCATGACACCATTTAAAACCAAGTTTGCATCTCACACGCAGGTCTAGTCAGCCTTTCACACTAGTAAACAGGATTACATCACTTCTTCAGCCCACACTATGGTTTGTGATGAAGAGAAGCTTTCCTGAAAGTCATCTGACGCCAAACCACAGAGCCAGAGTGCGCATGCGCGCGTGTTTCCACTGACGCGCCCCTATATAAAGACTGGCTGCTTTAAAAAGGAGAGTTACTAACGCGGCGGCCACGGCCAGCTTCAACAGGGATTCCACTGCTGAAAAAAGTCTGATAAAAATGAAAGGAAAGTCACAGACAAGCCAGGTAAGCTTCAAGATTTATTACACCTTTCTTAGAGTTCAGCCTGGTCGTCATTTAAAATAGACACTGCCTCAAAGTAAAGGAACTTAAATGTTTGTATTTCTTTTCTCTGCCTCCTGGTTCCAGGCGGTGGCCCTGAAAGTGTTCAGCATGCAGAGATTCATCCAGGGGATGCAGGCAGTGGCTGTGAGAAGCTGCACCAGAGCCTGCCAGCTCTTCTGCCTGCCTGTTGCTGAGAGGAAGACGCTCCCTGCAGGTAAAGCGGTTAAAATCACCATTAGATGCAGGTGAAAAGCTGCAAAACTTTATCTATTTCCTTCTCTTTACAGATCAGACGAGTCCTCTCAGAGAAGGGAAAAGCTCACCAGGTAACCCGTGATTCTCTTTCCTTTGTACACATTCATTAATAATCAATGATTGAGTTAAAATGGAGCTCTGTCTGCTGGATTTTAAGCAACAAATATTAAAAACTGACGTATCTATGTGTGACGCCACAATGGAAGATCCACTTCCCTTATTTTATATTCTCTTTCGCTTTTGCCTTCCTCAGTGACAGACCGGCTCCTGAGTCCACCCTCCACTGTCCTGGTGATCAACATCAGCAACTGCACCCTGGTGGATTGCGTCATTGGGGATTCCCACCCGTCTGCTGCTGTGGAGCAGCAACCTCTCATGCAGGTGGCCGGTGGGTATCAGCAAATTAAATCTCTATTTGTCTTTCCTGGGTTTCTGCAGGTTATTACAAATCATTAAAAGTCATTAAATTATTACTTTTTAAATTAACCCCTTAATTGGCATTACAATTCATTAAATGTGATTATAGTGGTATTTAAAATGCTTTATTTAAAGTCGTAGGGAAATCATATTTAAAGATCAAATCATTCTGGCCTAAACATGTATATAAATGTACTCTTTATCAGACGATATTGTCCCCAAATTAAAAAAAAATCTGTTTTTAAAAAAATCCTCCGATTTTTTCCCCGTTATCTTATGCAGGCCAGTTAGTTATACATCAGCTTGTACACCTAAATTCGGCCAATCATACATCAACGGTCATCTGTCAATCAAATATTTTGGTAATAGCATCTTGATTCATATGTCGCAGCTAATATTGTTGAAATAAGAACAATTTCCTTTACCATTGAGTTCCGTTTGTCATGATCGGTTTTACAAATCTGACCCACATGCAGAGATACCACTCAGAGAACACACGAAAAGTTTAACAGGTTTATTGAAGTAAGAGTAGGGGGGTTGGATCTGGAACTCAGTGAGCTGGTGAACCGGAACTGGAAGTGAGAGGGGAAGTTCAGAGGTCAGTTCAGGTACCGTGAGAATCTTGGATGTAGTAGATTATGATGGTGAGGGATTCACGTTTGAGGAGGGCCTTGTCAGTCCTTGAATTCAATCTGTGTGGGATAATCCAGAGAATAGTGAACATGTTGGAGGGCGGACAGGTAGAAAAACGTTGGACCCGGAGGAGTAATGGAGCGGACTGTCACTCGGATTTCCGATGGGAACTTGAACGGATCATGTGGAGGTTTTCCCCTGCTCAGTGTGAACTTGGCTTTTCCTTCCAGGGGGAGAAGGTCCAGGTATCCAGTTAAACAGGAAGTATTTCTGCCAAAGAAACAACTACAAAAGTACATAAGTCTCAGAGGAACAACGCTAGGTTAGACTCAGCTAATCTCAGCTTGGCTAGAGTACCCAAAACTGGCAAACACTCTGGCATCGAGGTAGTGATAGCCCACTGCTCAAATATGACGTGTTGTGAACTGGCACTATATATATAAACCAAATTGACTTAAAAAGCATTAAATTAGAGTTACACATTCCTGTACAGTATATACCATCTTTCTCTCTTTGCATTTACCAATGTCCTGTTTACGTGTCTTACAGACGAGGTGAGCTGCAGCTGCTGCCACAGACGACAGGGGGCAGCACAATCTTCTCCTCCACCCCCTCCTCATCCAGCTGCGGAGCATTCGAACATCTGCATCCACAGCTCCCACCTCAACAGCGTCATCATCGGAGACAACAACTACATGCAGATCCAGCAGAATGAGCCGTTTGACTAAAAGCCAGCCGAGGTCTGGAGCCAATGGCAGCTGAGCTCACACACACTAAGGCTGCGCTGTAGAGTGGTGGCTGGATCTCCTGCACAGCTGGTTTCAGATCTCCTTTAAACATTTTTGCTGACATCACTGGATGTTTATCGCTCTGATCTCACAGAGCTGCTGTAGAAAAGTCCCAATGAAAGCACAAACTTCATCTTTTTCAAAAGGTTCTCTATGAAAACACTTCCTCATTAGATGAAGTTGTGCAAAGCTGGGGATTCTGCTCTTCTGACATATGGAGGCAGAAAGAGCAGGATGTTTTACTGAGCAGATCTTAGCATGACGCATTTATATGCAGTGGATAATGGAGAAAAAAAAGTTTACTGTTGATAGTATGCTTGTTACAGATACCAAGTTTGTAAATAAAAGTCCTGTCCTGATAATGGATCATGATAAAGTGTATGACCTATGGTCATTAGGAGTAAACCGCTCGGGATTATATATTCCTTCAAACTTTTTATTTATGATTCTTTTTTCTCAAAGGAAAAGCTTGAAGTGTACAAACAGAATTGTTTGAATTACATTTGGTTTATACTGTTGTTTTTTTAAATAAAGAAATGTAGAATGTTAATATTTTTTTCTCATTTTTGCCTGATTTGTTAACGGGCAATCTCTTCTTCTTCTTCCCTTTGGTCTTCTTGCTTTTCTTGCTCGCCCTTTCTCTGCTGAAAGCGCTGAGGCCTCGACGGATCATGCAGCCTCTCCACCAGGCTTGGATCTGCACAGATCAGAACAGGGATATTTATAGATGTTGGAGATCGGCCTGTTTTTCAGTGTAGTCCTGTTTCTCTGACTGTGACTGGCTGGATGTGCTCTCTTCATCCTCTATCATGGGAGCTGGCTCGGAACTTGTCCATCTGGCTGTTTGTTTTCTGGATGGGGCCGCCATTGGAGCTGGTTTAGAGTTACCTTTTGTATCTCTGCTTCTTTCTGTATCTTTGCTTCTGTCTCCTTGATCCCCAGTCGGCCTCAACAGATGGCCGCTCACACTGAGCCTGATTCTGCTGGAGGTTTCTTCCTGTTAAAAGGGAGTTTTTCCTCTCCACTGTCACTACAAGCATGCTTAGTGTGAGGGATTGCCTTTGAGTCAAAGCAATCAACAGGTTTTCCTTAGATAGAAAACTTTTAATCAATTTGACTGTATGATCTGGTTGAATTGTAAAGTGCCTTGAGATGACATGTGTTGTGAATTGGCGTTATATAACTAAACTGAATTAATCGAATTATAAGTACTCCCAATGCCTGCTTTGAGCGTTTTATCCAGCTATGATTGTGTGGATTCTGCTTCTGAATGAAATTCCAAATTTCTTGGAAAAGTGAGCTAAATTTATTTCCCTATATTGAGGCCAGACTTCTACCAGAAGGAAATATCTTATATGCACATCAAACAAAATTCAATCTTTTTTGAGAAAAAGATAGAAACTTCCCAGGAGTGACGCTCAGACTAAAAGTCAAACTGCAAAGAGCTTCAGCAAGCCCTCTAGGAGGTGAAAAGGGGCCTAAATAAAAAGGGGATAAAAATAAACAAACAAAAACCCCCAGAATGGAATCATCACTGAAGATTGTATTTTTATGTTTAGTCAGATTAGATTAGTCTTATTTTCTATCTGTTTGATGATCTGCTAACGCCATTGTATAAGCACTGTTTCATATATCATTATGGAGGTAAAAGAACTGACATCTGTTCAGCTTTAAGCTCATTTTGTCTTTTCAAAAATATCCTTTGCAATAACAATGTTGTTAATTTTACTTAAATCATCACGTTCCCCTTAGCGCTGCATCTAGTCATTCTGTTTAATATAGTCTAAGTTTTTAACTTGCTGATTTTGGTATTATTTGTATCTACATTTATGCTAGTTATTAGAGTGAAAAAAAGAAAGAATTGCCTTGTAAGTTCCAGTTATTATAGTTCCTACATGATAACTATATGAGAACTGTAAGCAGCAGTCAGATTCATTTCCAAGCACCAAATACACATCTTACTTATCATACTGCGTTACCAACCTCGTGTTTATTTGGGAGAAATTCCATAGTCTTAACGTAAAATCTCTTCTCTTCTTCCAAAACCTGGGAGCAAAGGTGAAAATGCATAACATGGCTTTACTTAAACACTTGTATTTAAGGGGTCAACGTGACATGAATGAAACCCCTGGGAGACTGATGTACCTCCAGTGGGTCCATCTTCCGAGCCGTTGGCCAGTTCTGCAGAAGTTTTAGTTCGAAATCTGTCAGTGGAATGGTCAGCTTCTCCTCCTCCTCCTCCTCCTCCTCCTCCTCCTCCTCCTCCTCCTCCTCCTCCTCCTCCTCCTCCTCCTCCTCCTCCTCCTCCCTTTGCTTCTCTTTGTCATTTTGAGTAGAAATTGGCATTCTATGGAAGCCCGTTTCCGCCACATGAAAGTAAAAGAATGCCAGGTAGAAAGTCATATTTTCGACTTTCAAAGTCATAAGTAACATAACTGAAGTCATAATTATGACTTTGAAAGTCGAAATTATGCCTTTGAATCTCATAATTATGACTTTTTTACCTGGCATTCTTTTACTTTAATATGGCGGAAATGGGCTTCCATAGTCATACACTGGCTAACTTATACTTAATTATTATACCTTTTTTTTTTTAAATTTTGTGTTAAACCACAATGATGAATTTCTATGAAAATGAAAAGTTCCACCTTTACAGAGTCAGAATGCATAGGGGCCACATAAGGATTTAGCTCAAGCTTAATTTGTTCTGAAAACCTTTTTAGCTGCTCCAAAAAAGTAAAAAAAAAAAAAAAACACACTGGATTTTGTTTCCCAGTTTTCAAGTTTTTTAGTTGCGCCTCAAATTGTGATTAAGCAAATCAGTCCACATATCTAAGACATATAAACATCCAAAGAAAGACCGCTAGGCTCATAAACTGATTTTTCATAAACTTCATAAACATTTGAGAGTCAGATCGTCATGTTCGTCTCCTTTGGGAACTCTGTTAATGTTTTGAATGACTTTTTACTGAGGGATACTGTGATGGTTCAGCCCTATGTTTGGGTTTATTTTTAGTTTCTTTGTGTTTTTTGTCTTTAAAGTTGGTTTCTACCAGTGCTGAGTTCTTTATTTATCCTTTGTTGCCCCCTTGTGCTTGTTTCCTTTGTTGTTTTGTTGCTTCCTCATCTCTGGTTCCCCACGTGAGTGTTCCCTGACATTTCGGTCATCTGTATTTTGGTTTTCAGTATATTTGCCTCTGTTGCCTTGGACTACCTGATTAAATCTGCAAAACTCACCTCTACCTCCTGATCTCTGCATTTGGGTCCTCAAAAACCTCCACTCAATATGACGGATACAAGTATAAATATTTGACTGACAAATAAAAACATGAGTGAATGAATTCAAATAATTCAGATTGATATATATATATATACAGTATATATATATATATATACTGTATGATCTGGTTGAACTGTAAAGTGCCTTGAGATGACATGTGTTGTGAATTTGGCGCTATATAAATAAACTGAATTGAATTGAATTATATATATATATATATATATGTATGTATGTAAATGGTAAATGGCCTGTACTCATACAGCGCTTTTTTTCAGGTCAGGAGACTTGAAATATATATATATATATATATATATATATATATATATATATATATATATATATATATATATATATATATACATATATATATATATATATATATACATATATATATATATATATATATACATATATATATATATATATATATATATATATATATATATATATATATATATATATATATATATATATATATATATACATATACATATACATATATATATATACATATACATATACATATATATATATATATATATATATATATATATATATATATATATATATACATATATATATATATATATATATATGTATGGTATCAATTCACAACACATGTCAAGTCAAGGCACTTTACAGAGACAATTCAATCAGATCATGTCATGATCAAGTCATATTGGTTAAAAATTTTCTTTTTGGAAACCCAGCTGGTTGCAATAGATATTCATCTGCATTGAGTCGTTGACTCTTCAGCAATCCCTCACACAAACCTCCTGCAGAACCATGCTCAGTGGGAGTGAGATTGAGCGAGGTTGTCTGAGGTGTTCAAGGAGCATTGATCTATAAATACTTTCTATGTTAGTATAGGTAACAGTACATGTTGCTGAGTCTAGATAAGAAACAGTTCAGCAGATGAGCTGTCATCCAATTTTCATGTTGAAAGGGATCACTTAGTCAGAATAAAAGCTGAGCCCATAGATACTGTACAGTAACTCCAGAAGAGAAACAGGATAAAGCACTGAACAACAGGCACAAATCTATCATCCATAATAAAAGTTTACGGACCAGAATCGGTAGAGAGTGGCAGAACATTTGAACTTGGTAACAGCTAAGGCTACTTCTAATTGAACTGTCCATTATAGACAAACAGTGGCTAAATGCTAGCCAGGGTGAACAAATTTAGTCTACAGCACAATTCCCTTCCTCTGCTTATAACTTTTCAGGACCTGCTCTAGACGCACCTCTCAGATTATACTCTCTGTTGTTCACCAACATCTCATCTACCCACTACAATTATAACAAAATTACATTTTCATTCTTAGGACTTTAACACATCCAAACGTGATAAAGTTTATTTAGATTATTTAACAATAAAATACATATAAAACTTAAGAAGTTCAAATTTACAGCAAGTTTCTAAAAAAGGAGGATCATAAGATTATCTACATCAAAGAACCGTACCCCAACATTTCCTTTTATTCAATGTTTTCTAAAACCACAACTAGAACATATTCTGTACCTAAGCAGGTGGGAGATCTCAATTAAAGCAAGAGTCAAATTAAGCTGGATTTCATTTTAAACCCCAGTTGGTACACATTGAAACAAAAATAAACATTTTCTTTGTGTCTTATTCAGAAAAGGACTTGGGAACTCTGGTTGGGTATTGCAGTACAGTTTATTGTCAATGCTTTCTGCAATCTCTGCAGGTAGTTACAGATTAAAGGTAATACAGACCGAGGGAAAAGGCTAACACTGTAGTACATGCATGTTTCTGCCTGTCACGCCGTGAGGTCCCCTTTACATTTACCTCGGCACACTGCACCAGGAGAGAATTCATTGCCGACATGCGGCTCATCAACCGTGTCACTGTCAGCACTGAGACACAACAACCACCTGATTTACATACAAACAAACCGTCACAAAGTATGTACACCGATGCTAGATGACTCTCCGACACATGAGCGGTCATGAAAGGCAGCTTGTAAGGCAGAAATATATCATGTAGATGCGAAACATGTCCAGGTCTGAAGGCAGATATTATCTCCTCGCACACAGACCCTGGATGATGATTAGAAACTGTAAAGGCATTTTAATGATAATCTCTGTGTACATAACAGCTGTGGATTATTTACCGCCTGTACAGTAAACTGGGTTTTATTGTCTGTACATGAGGCATTTAATCTTTACATAATGCAAACATTCTAACACAAGTTAACAAAAAAGAAAAGCAAATCAGTTACGCGTATTATATGCTAGCAAATGTCAAGAGGCAACTAAGAATATGTAAAAACTTTTATGAAAATTACTAAAAGATGGATAAAAAACAAAACAGGTTCTTGGTTACATTTGGTTGCAGAATAACAGCAATGATGTCACATTTAGTAGCACTTTAAAATCTCTGCAAAGATCTTTGTAAGAAAAGGGAGTATTTGAAATGAAGCTTGGGATTTGATTTATTCCTGAAAGGAAAAAAAAAATATAATAGCAATTCAGCGTACATTTAAAAGACATGCAGATTCAAACTAAAATGGTGAGTAAAATCCTGCCTATTGAGACGTTTCTTGATCTTTTATATTTAACATGTAATGAGGAATCATGGAGAACTAATGCTGCTGAAGTAACAACTTCCAAAAAAGGGGGAGATTTCTGAAAAAAATCTAAATGGCTGAGAAATTACTTCCTTTACATCACAAAAAGTAAGCTGAGGTGTTTCAGGCATCTGATCAGGATGCTTCCTCAAGAAGGTTTTTAACTTGTGTGAGAGATATAGGTCCCTTTTGGTCCGGGAAAAGATCAGGTTCCTTCAGAATGGGTTGGAAAGTGGGTGACCTTATCTCATATAACAGAAACCAATGAATGGATGGACAGATTGAAGGCTTTTTATTACCGTGGCAGCAATCCTCCAGGGATGAAGCGTTTTCTTTGGGGGACTCACTGGAACAAACAGTTTCAAACAAAGGATCTTTTTTTTCTTTTAATGCTGGCTTTTTATTTAGAGAAAAACAAATTTTTTTTGCATTTTATGGAATAAATTTTGTTCTGTTTTAGAGCAAAGAACACGTTTTGTAAAGGAATATTTGAAAAAAAAAAGATTTTCAATGTAACTTTGCTGCTTTCTTAGAATCCAATTTTTTCAAAATTTGTGTTCATATTTCATTTTACTTTTAAAAATTTTTTACAGATTGGATTTTTTCAAATGTAATTTTTTAAGTATCTGTTTGATATTAATTGCATTTTACAGATCACATTCTCTTCATCTCTGGGGGCGGGCCTTCCTCTGGAACGAGTTGCGAAGATGCATTTCTATTGGTCTGCTGGACGTTAGTGATAATGTTCGGTGAAGAGAATGTGATCTGATAAAACACGACTTTAAAAGAATGCAACTCAGAAAAATCATTCACAAATTTCAAAAATATAAAATTTGTAGAAAAAAAAAAAAACACAATATAAAAAAAAATATTGAAAAAATAAATAAAATTGGAAAAAATGCTGTGTTACTCTCAAAAAGGGTAAGATTCATTTCTGGAATACATTTTTTTTTTTTTTTCAAATTTCCATTTAGTAAACTCGTTCTTTTTTTCCAAAAATAATGAAAATTATTTTCCCTCCACGTTTTTCCTTCAGAGGACAGAACAACGCTCTCAGGTGGGCTGACAGCAGCAGTGAGGATACATCTTCCTGAGCAACATCAGCAAATCCCAAAATAGTAGGTGGCTTTTCCTTTTTTCTTTTAGAAGCAGTCCTGTGCAGAACACACACATACACCCAATCATACATGTAAAAAACTAAATTATAACCCATATAAAATATACAGCTCTATATTCTGTGTTTTCTGGAGCGTCTCTCTTAGTTTAAGAGAGAATTCCTCTTCCGTATTTGTATTTGTGCTTTAAAATGAATCTGAGTTGATCTGGACAACGCAGTTGTGCCATCAGTGGTGAGATGTCAGGTTTACTTTCACCTCCAGGTTATTTGTGTTAAAGTCAACTGTATACAAGGCTGGGATGGGGTAAAGTACTGACGGAGACTGGTGGTCCTGCAACATGCAGTCATCGTGATGAGGAGGAAAGGAAAACACTTCAGCGGGAGTCACTTGGACCGCCCGGTAAGACGGAGGGGTTTTAGATTTCATTGATGGTCCGTTCAGATGGTCTGTAGCTCTCTGCTCCTTTCGGAGACGACATGTAGAAAGACTGCGTCTTGCGTTTTAAGCGAGCCCTCTTTGTGGCCAGGGACAGGCTGTGCTTGCTGGAGGCGATTATGTCAGAGATGAACTTCTTGCAATCCACACACACCTCCATGGTGGCCCAGTCCTCTGTTAGCTCTGGGGGAAGCTCCAGCTCTTCATGAGACTTTAAAGAGCCATGCTTCGAAAGCCTGCAATAACAAGAGAAAAGGAAATGTTGTTTTAAGGACCTGAAATGTGAGTCAGATCGTCTGCAGGCTTATGCATCCTTACTTTAGACAAAGTTGATCTTTTCACTTTAGATGTGCAGCAGACACGTTTAAAACATGGTGGACTCGGGACTAGAATTGCCAATCTGAAAGTTTTAGTTTCACTGCAAAGCAAAACAATTTCATGACTTGCAGTTTTATTTTTGTCCAATAGATGTCAGTCACGGCTTGTTGAAAACACCACACTGCATCAGCCTCCTAGCTCTATTAGCTGTTAACATGTGGAGTGAGTTTGATCTATTGTCATAAGCAAAGAACACGTTTTATCATTGTCTCACTTTTATCTCCTCTTTCTTTCATCTTTTCTCCTCTTTCATATTTTTCCTTTCTATTTTCCCATTGCAGTGTCCAGATAATCTGTAATACTCCCTGCATGAATATATAAAAATATATAAAGCTATTTATATGCATAAATCAAGCCACATTGCTAGACTACGAAGGAGTGTTAGGGCCAGGCTAGAGATTTTTTTTCTTTCTATTATGAGAATAAAGTTGAATGATTACGAGAATAATGTTGTAACATTAAGAGGATAAAGTTGTGAAATTATTAGATTAACGTTGTAAAATTACGAGAAATAAGTTTTATTTTATGTCAACTCCTAGAAGAAGCACTTTCTTCCCTAGAATGAGGAATGTGGAGCATTATGAGATAGATAGATAGATAGATAGATAGATAGATAGATAGATAGATAGATAGATAGATAGATAGATAGATAGATAGATAGATAGATAGATAGATAGATAGATAGATAGATAGATAGATAGATAGATAGAGCGAGCCCAACTGCTTCGGCTTCACAAGCAGACCAGTGTGACTGCTGCTATAAAATTCTGCTTGATACTTATATAATAAACTTTATTGATTAGGGAGTAAAATCGTACACAACGGACACAGACGGAAAGGGAGGTGAGAAAGAAGGAGGGGATAAGAACTAAGACGATAGAGATAGAGAGAGAAAGGAAAGAGTGCATGAAAGGAGAGACAAAGAAAAACAGCAAAAATAGACAACACAGAAGAAATCTACCTCTATGAGACGAGAGGAACAGAAAACAGAGAGAATAACAGCAAAAAGAAAGACAACAGACAACAAAGTAAACTTGGGAAGAAGAAGCTTGAAGAGCAGTCAGTATCATTTAGACATCCATGTGTTGGAATTAAAACCTATGGCGATTACACATTATTCAGGGTGCTATATTTCTAAATCTAGTACTAGTTCAACAGTAGGGCTCGGCACGGTTCAGTTGTGGCTCAGTTCTCTGATAAAAAGAGCGCATGAGCAGACCGCGTCATCTCCTATTTACAGTCAGTTGACTCATTTTGCGGGTTTTCAGGTGTGTCCGGGTTTGCAATTCATAGATGTCTTCGAAACAGGAACTTTTCGTCGGCCTATTAACAATGAACGGCATTAAAAGAGCGTGGTGCGACCTGGGATGATGCAGAGACCGAGGCTCTCATTGAAAATTAGCCAGAGGATGCTATCACACCACATAAGTTCCTGAATGTTATGTATGCTGCCATTTTCGTTTGCATAATTCCTACCTTAAGAGTTATAGTATCGTGGATGGGGGTAGAGGAACCATGCAAGAATGATTTGTAAATGGTTGTAAGAACCAAGCTCGGCAAGGTTTACTGATTCAAGCTTGGTCCGAACTCACCATGGATAGGTTTCAGAGGGATAGTGTAAATGGGGTCTGACCCAGAACTTCATCCCCGAGGGGCAAAAACCCCAAAGGGGCCTAGTCCCTGAGGGTCCCAACCCTATAAGCCATAGTGTCCTACAGAGGTGGGACTTTTTCTAAGGGGGAATGAAGCAGTTTTGTAGTTCTTACTTGGACATGGTCTTCTGAATGCTGTGGCGCTGTTGGCTCCCGGGCGGTTTGTCAGCTTTGGGAGCTGCTGTTGCTCCTGTAGCTTTTCCAGCTCCTTTAGATGCTGCTTTGGTAGCTCCTTTCAAAGTTGGGGTTGGAGCAACCTCTTCAGGTGCCATTGACGGGCCTGGCCCTCCAGCCACAGAGTGTCCTTGTCCGACAGCAGCCATGGAGATTATTCTGTCTCTGGGCAGAGTGTTGGTAGAGCCGATGGAGTAGATAGGCAGACTGGAATATGGTTTGGATGGAAGCCGCATCTGATTGAAATCGAAGGCAGAAGAGTTATCATTTGGACTGAGACCCACTTTTCTCACAGTAAAACAGATTAATTTTGTGTGACATACCTTTTTGCAGCACTGTGAGCACACAGGCCTAAAAACACATAATAGAGCAAAACGGTTATTTAAAAAAAAACAAACATAAGGATAACTTATATATTAAAAAAAAAATTACTTTTTGCAGAACTGGCAGGTATAGGACCAGGTGAACAAGGAAAACCTTTTGGTTCGACAGCAGAAGCAAAGCTGCAATGAGAGACAGATTTAGGCCACAAAGATTAGTGAAAACCGATTGCACTCAGAATAACAAACATATTTCTGATGTGAAAAAACACACACTCATTCTAAATAATGGGCACTGGGGTAAAAATACATTGGAAAATATATACAGACTCAAATGGAGTAAGATGCTACCTCTCATTCCTACCATATAACACTTTTTGAAAGTCTTCCATGAGAATTTCTTCCTTCAAGACAATTCAATTTAATTTATTAAAGTAGCAGTAGTAGTACTGTAGAAGTAACACATGCAGTTTAAAGGGACTTAATGCATTTCATTTGGTAATTCATTTCATGCATTTCATAACAGTTATTGGATAAAACATGTTTAGAAAAACAAAGATAAGACAAGATCTTCTCAGAGAGATGGAAACAGAACAAATCAATGGTGCTGCAATACCTGGACCTAAAACAAACTTGTCTTGAGTTCTTGAAATCCCAGAATCAGAGAATGTTTTTTTTAATTATTATTATTATTTTAATAGAGGAGAATAAGAATAATCCTAGATATCTTTTTAATACAGTTGCCAAACTCACCCAGAGCCATAGCTCTGTCGAACCGTCCATTCCACCTGCTCTTAGCAGCAATGATCTTATGGGATTCTTTATAAATAAGATTGATCTCATTAAAAATAAGATTAGCTCAAACTATGATTAGTTTATCTCTGGAAGGTGAGGCAGCATCTGAGGTAGCCATAAAATCTGAACCGGGTTTAGACTGCTTTAAACCAGTTGAACTTTCAGATTTTGCAAAACTATTGTCTTCATCTAAGCCTTCAACTTGTATGTTAGGACCAGTTCCAACCAGTTTATTTAAGGAGGTTTTCCCTTTGATCTCCTCCTCCATTTTATGTGTGATTGATCTATCTCTGTTACAGTGATATGTACAGTACCAAAGGCTTTTAAGGTTGCTGTAATTAAACCTTTGCTTAATAAACCCTCTCTTAACCCAGTTCACTTGTTCAATTATAGACCTATATCCAATCTTCCTTTCTTATCTAAAATTCTTGAGAAAGTAGTTGCCAAACCAGTGTGCTATTACTTACACCATAATGAACTTTCTGAAGAGTTTCAGTCTGGCTTTAGAGCTCATCATAGCACTGAAACAGCTCTGGTGAAAGTCACTAATGATATTCTCATGGCCTCAGATAATGGACTTGTATCTGTGCTCGTCCTGTTGGATCTCAGTGCTGCATTTGATACAGTTGACCAAAATATTCTTTTAGAAAGACTTGAATATTTTGTTGGAATTAAAGGTACATTACTCTTCCTCGTGCTCAAAGGTTACCTGTGGAGTACCACAGGGATCAGTGCTAGGACCAATTCTCTTTACTTTATACATGCTCCCAATTGGTAGAATTATTAGACAGCATTAATTTTCACTTTATGCTGATGATACTCAGCTATATCTGTCTATAAATCCAGATGATTACAGGCATGTGTGGAGGACATTAAACACCTGAATGACTCTTAACTTTCTGCTTCTCAACAGAGAAAACAGAAGTTATAGTCTTTGGACCTGAGTCTTCGAAAGATAAGCTGATTAGTTAGTCACTTCATTTGGATGGGATTAAACTGATTTAAAATAATAAAGTAAAAAATCTTGGTTTTATTGTTGATCTGTCATTTAAATACCATATCAAAGAGGTTTCTAGAATTTCCTTCTTTCATTTGCAGAATATTGCAAAAAACAGAAATATCCATTTCAGGGGTGATGCTGAGAAACTAGTCCATGCATTTGTTACTTCAAGGCTGGACTATTGTAATTCTTTACTATCAGGAAGTCCACAAACTGTAGTTAAAAGCCTTCAGCTGATCCAAAATGCTGCAGCCAGAGTTCTGATGAAAATTAAAAAGAGAGATCACATCTCTCCTATCCTGGTTTCTCTTCATTGGCTTCCAGTTAAATCCAGAATAGAATTTAAAATCCTCCTTCTCACATATAAAGCCTTAAATGGCCAAGCCCCATCTGATATCAGAGATCTGATTGTTCCTTATGTTCCTAACAGAGCACTTCGCTCTCAATCTGCAGGTTTACTAGTGGTTCCTAGAATTTCTAAAAGTAGAATGGGAGGCAGATCTTTTAGTTATCAGGCTCCACTCCTGTGGAACCAACTACCAGTTTTAGTCCGTGAGGCAGACACCCTGTCTACTTTTAAGGCTAGGCTTAAAACGTTCCTTTTTGATAAAGCTTATAGTTAGAGTGGCTCAGGTTATCCTGAGCTATCTCTATAGTTATGCTGCTATAGGCTTAGACTGCTTAAGGACATAGGGACCCCTATTTCAGACCCACAAAATTGGTGCTGAATTGCTGCATAGTCCGATTAAAATGGACCTGGGCTCTATCTCGGTCGGATCTACGCAGCCCCCTTGGTTGAAATCGTGTTGGGTATGATCGTCCCCATTGACTTTCAATGAGCGGTTAACGCAAAAACCTCGCCCCGACACGATTTTCTGTCGAAACGGAAATCTGCTTTAGTGTTCTGGCCTTAAAACTATCTGGGTTAGATCTTTGACATATGAGCTAAGCTCTGGTAGAAATCAGATGTTAAAATGATGTGTGGAGAAAGCCGTGAGCATGAGGTAGATTTATTGTTACCTTTCCCTTCTTCATGGCATTGTAGATTTCTTTGTACTGTTGGAATTTCTCCAGCTCTGCTTTCACCAGCACCTGCCGGATGTGCATCACTTCTTCCACAGTCAGAGACAGACACTCCACAGGGAAACAAAACTCCTCCTGCAAACACAAAACACACATTAACCCTCATCCAAAACCTAACTTTTGCACTGCTAAAGGTCTACTTAGACCCTTTCATCAGAGAAAAGAAAAGGCTTGAGTAAACTCTAAAGCAGTGTTTTCTAACCATGGACATCAGGACACAGTGCTGTTCATGTTTTACATGTCTCTCTGTTTTAATTCCCCAGACTGAGGTGACTGAAAGTTAAAAAAAGCCTTTCAGTCATCCATCAATTACAAGATTTCCCGTACCAGGGAAACCTGTAGGGCAGTTTGCCTTCAGCTACGGGGTTGGAAACTCTGCATAGTTTGTAATCTGGCCTTCATTACTGTGACTACACGTCCCCGATTTCCAGGGACAGTCCCAGTATTGGGCCACCTGTCCCCAGGCAAAAGTCGTCCCCGGAAATGTCCCAGATTTTACCGTTTTCTGAATGAAGGGTTAAGTATTACATGTAGACTGTTATAACGGCTGTCATGATCTGGCCTGATTCCTATAACGGCCAGATCAGTTAATTTGTTTTCCTGTTAGTCTGTCAGTGTTTTCAGTTTTAATCCATGGTTCAAGTCCTGAATCCTGGCGGCCAGTGGAAAGAGGGTTTTGTGTCAGTCTCATCTCCTGATCGTCCACTGTTCCTCCCCTGCTGAGTCCTCAGGGTTTTTGGCTCTATATGCGGGGAGGTTCAGTTTTTATCTCAGTAAGCCTGGCTCCAAGGACGAGACCAGTTTAAAGGTCCTGCATCAAGTTCTGGTTCCACGTCCTGTATCGGCTACCCTCTGCCACTGAGCCTGCCTGTCTGCACCTGATCCTGTCTGCTCCTGTGCATGTCCGTCTGGTCACGCTTCTGGACTATGTGAGACTCCGAACCTGCCTGGGAGCTGGTGGATTACCTGGAAGCCTAATGCTGTCACCTGTCTGTTCCTGCCTGATCTGTAACCCTGTCCAGGATCGGCTTCCTTCGAGTCCTCTGGAACTGCAGCCCCGAGGACACACTTGGTGACGCCTGCCGCATCAACCTACAGTCCAGCTGCTGGATTGCGCCACTTTTCAGGGAGATGGACTGGACTGTTAAACCAGGTAAGTGACTAACTCAGATCATCATCTTCTGTCAGATGATCGTGGTCACTTACCTGTGTTTCTCCCATGAACAGAGTGTCTGAACTGCAGTCGCCGCGAGCCACAGATCCAACAGCTCCACTTTAGTTTTTGTTTGTTTGTCTTTATTTCAATAAACATTTTGTACTTTCCTACTGACTGTCTCTCCTTGAATACTGGGTCCATCTGTCCCGTTTCATGAGAAAGGTAGAAAGTGCGAGTAAGCATGTTACACGCAGACACAGCTGTTAGCTAGCTGGTTGCGCTGCTGTTAACATAAAACGAGGAACAGAGCATAACAGTTTTAAACCAGAGGAAGATGTGGAAGTTCATTCACAGCCGGTTGCAGCTGATAGGAAGCTGCCCTGTGTTATGGTGAGTTTGTTAATTGATTCCTTCAATGTGGATTGGGATGATCCCTGTGATAAATATTTATTTAAAGAATAAAATAGAGCTTAATTGTATGTTGTTAATACTGAACACTGGAAATGTGACATAAACCAAGCTAATCAACAAAAATAAGACAAGACCATCGGCTGCAGCAGGCATGAGTAAATAGACTCAGATAAAATGAAGCAGAATGAGCGAAACTCCTGTTAAGGCGCTAATCTGGAACAGTGGTTCTCCAGGGCTCAACAAGGGTTTGCCTAAAGATGTATCGCAACTGATTGGGGACCTTTAGTTTATATTTTCAGATAGTTATCATAAGCAGGGTTAGTTGAAGTAGTTTTGCTGATTTATGGTTATGCTTTATGAGCATATATTTCCAGGCTTAGTTGTGCTTTTCTACCACTCAGTTTGGATAAATGAAAGTTCCTCACGAAAAAATGTAACAGGAAAACTGAATGAGACAAAATCTGCATGATCTGAGAATGATGGTGTCAGTGGTAACCAGTAATTTAATGGCCATTTATTTAGTTGTTTTGGCTTGTAACCTCAAATATTGTGGTAATTAGCTTTTTTAGTATGTAATCAGGTGAAATCATAATAACATATAATAACAGTAATAATATGTGTGATTCCAGAATAATCCCAGTATCTCATCTAAAAATAATCAACTTCCAATAGGTTTGTAAAAAAAAAAAAAATCTTACCTAAACTTTTTGTTTTCAGTCATACATTCTAATGATTTTGGAAGGGTATGTTATTATATTATGTTTCTGTTTTAGAATAATGTAAAATTGACGGAAGAGGAGAGAGAATGACGGGAAGACTGATAGAAAAGAGACAGAATTAGAGTGAAGGAAAATAGGAACTCTGATGGAAAGAACAGTTGAAGAGAAGAAAGAAAAATCTCCTTAGAAGAATAAAACAGAGCAGGCAGAAGTCATAAGAGGGCTAGAAAGAAAAAAACCTTAGTAACCCCACCATTCAGTTCCAACTTTTGTCTTTAAAAATATCTTAAAATTTTAAAGAATTGGGGGGGCAATTAATTGTATGCTTTTAATTTTTACAGCATTTATTTATTTCTGTATTTATTTTTAATTATGGCAGGATTGGTCCTCCATACTGCATGTACCAGAATATACAATCAAATATTTTTTGTCAGCAGGTTTTTAGCATTTTTAGTTAATTTGGGTATTTATACACTGTTGACCATAGTGAATAAAAAAATATTTTAGTGCAGCAATAATGATCAGAGCTCGCTTTCTGTTCCTGTTCCTGAAGAAAACAATCTATTCTTCAGGTTTTTTTGTTTGTTTTTTTTACCTTTCAAATTTAACCTCTTGATATTTGTTTATTTTTCACATGCAGAAGCTCTGCAGAAATGACAGCAGGCAGTGTCTGTTTCTCCCAAAAAAATTTCTGGATCGGCTTTTCAGATTGGTTGACGCTCCGCCATCCAGTGGCAAAAGTTCAATTTTCTAAACTCCAGTGTCAATACTCGGACGCCAGAACGCTCAGATGTGCTGCTCTCAACGCTTGGAAACGCCGCTGGGACTTATGACGGTGTCACTGATAGACTTTGCATGTAAATCAGAAGTTTCGACGGCAACAATGCACCCAGTCGGAACTCACAATAAGCATTACCTCATAAACACAACAACAACCCTTTTGGGGTTTTGGGCGTCAAAGCATGTGATTTACATGCAAAGTCTATGTGGGATGGCATCGAGAGTTCCAACGTGTCTGAGCGTCGTGTCTGAGTATTGGGAGCGGTGCATCCAAGCATTCTGGTTACCGAGCATCTGAGCATTCAATCCTGGAGTCCAGAAAATTTAACTTTTGCAGCTGGACGTCGGAGCATCAACCAATCTGAAAAGCTGATCGTGGAGTTTTTCGGGGAGATAGACACTCACTTCTGTAGAGCTGCATATGATAGATTAATAATTAAATATAAATGGGTTAAACTCCAAAGGTTTAAACAAAAAATGCCAAAAAATGGATTGTTATGTACAATCCAGGAAAAGAGAGCAAGCTCCAATCAATTCATTCAATAAAAGTTAAAGAACAATCCACTGGACTTTGTTTCCAAGTTTTAGGATGTTTCGGGACATTTTGAATTGAAAAAGCTCCCTGATTGAAAGCTTGAATGATTTTTAAAATCTCATAGGCCTTTAGGTTCTCTTGGTCAGGGGAAACTGCGACCCAAACACTGTATTCCTCATCTCCAGTGTACTTCTCGTAGATGTAGAGCAAAACCTGTTGCGGAAAAAATCTTCTACTGTCTCTATTTGGAATTGTTACTTGTTCATAGTCAGACTTAAATATCAGTTGTCCACAAATCAGGTAGGTGTAAAATTGGTTTTCATCAGAAGTTAGCAATTGCCCGCAAATGACTGAGGACAGACGGTACAAATGTGTTCCACATTTTGTAAGGATGTCAGTGGTTGGACAAGGAATCACAGCAGTTGATATTATGCTCCTAGTGGGGGACTGTTCCACACAAAGGGCTATCACATCACTATCACCGAAGAAGCATTTTCTTTTTAGGGTGGAGTTGCATACTTTACAGTGCTTTTGCTGGCCCTTACCAAACCAACGGTTAGGAAGAGAAGCGGTGGTGTTCTATGCCTTTGCCTTTGTGGAAGCATGTTTTTCCTCGGCCTAATTAGGGTGAAAGGAAGGCTAGGAGTGATAAAAGATAAGTGTTTAAAGTTTCATCCTCCTTCATGCCGTGAACAGAAGACAGCTGTTCTAGTATATTGCACGGCTTTACCATATTAACAGGAGAAGCTGCACAAGTGAAGTTAGACACTGTTGTCGGACAACATGCGGTGATTTATAAATGTTTCAAATCAGGTTGGGTCCGGATTAGAAAGCAGGATCCGGACCCACCTGCTAATCCGTGCTAATCCGTGACCCCTGCTCTAAACCTTTTATTCAATTTTATTTCAAAGTTTCAACTCTGGATTATATTTTATTTTTATTTTTTCAAAATTTCAATACAAAAAAAAAAACAAATTCTATGGTTGCAACGATAATGGAGCAAAATTTCTTCCATAATTCACCACATCCTGACCCTGCTAAACTCTGAGTTCATGAAACATAAACAGACATTCCATAAAGTTGGGGTGAACCTAAAGCCACATACATATGAAATGTTACTGGATTTTGTTTCGTCAAGTTTAGACCCAGAGTCAGAATGTTCTGCAAACTAACAAGAAAGCAGCTTTACTTCAATCCACAATCAATGTTCAAAAAAAGCCAAGAAGCCAATGATTCTGGTTAGTAGATTTGTGCTACGTAAGAAGCTTCATTCTACTGTAGAAGACGGGTCTCTAAAAAAGGATTAGGGCGGGATGGCCAGCTTTAGTTAAATTGCCAGGACTGACAGAAAGGAGGCTGGCAAACCTTAACCGATTCTCCTCGTCCGATGCAAACACTTCTGAACAAAAGAAAAAGTGCCTTGGCCAACCCCAACACAAATGCCTCAGTGGGGTGGAAGCTCTGCAGAGAAAGGAGAGCGAACGGAGAGGGGAAGAGGAAGAGGGAATTGATCCAGAAAGGAAACAAGGCTTTCATCCCAACCTGAATATGAAGAAGGTTGAGGGAGAGAAGCTGTTAAACAGTTGGGTTGAATAACTGATTGTATTTAATAGAAAGATTAAGGAAAGATATACTGTATGATAGAACCAGAATGAAGAGGTCACTTCAAATCCAATAAACTTGTAGAAAACCAACTTCCTCACAGCATTTCCCAGTTTAGGAGTGAAAGAATGTGGGTTTCCTCGCTCACCAGAGACTTGGAGTTCTGTTTGGACGGAGGCTGGAACTGTCGCACAGTGGTGGGCGTTTCCTTCTCGATGGAGTGTCTCCTCTGGGGGGTCTGACGCCTCTCAGGCTGCGGTGTGGAGGAGATGGGCAGGAACATGGGAGGGGCTGGTGTTCAGGGATGACAAACGAAGTGATGAGCAGTTAATACTATTATCAGCAGATCTTCTCCAAATGCAGTACTTAAAAGGATCCATCACTAGTTTTAACAATTCATTTTATTTATCGCCACAAACTCGCTTTTAGCAGTTATTAATTGGGGTGTTTCTAACAAGACTCCTCCCTCTTGTTGACTCATTTTTATGGAGTCAACGAGACAATTTTTAGCGTCTTAATGAGTGTTTATAGTCTTTTTGGGACAGTTTTTACAAACACTCAATTTATAGTAGGAGTTTGCCAAAACAGAAGAAACAAGCCAAAGGCCTGTCTTGTCCGAGCCATACCTCTCTGTCTGAGGACGTTAAATAAATTTGAACCTTTTTTCCTGCAAGAAATGCCTCTGTCTCAGCTTCCTAACTCCATAAGGTGCAACATTAAAGCCAGAATAAGGCTGGAGTTTCACTTCCCCAGAGCCACACAAAACATGAAACATTTTATTTAGTTGTGGGGTTTTAACAAAATTTTATGTACTGTGTCAAATGAAGGAGAATTACAATATAACAAGCTCCTCATTTAATGATTTTTAGCTGACACTCGTTTTTACATTAATAGTGTTTTTTAACTGAAACTTGTTTTACGTCAATAATTGTTTATATTGTTTGTATTGGTAAATACAGTTTTGTTAAAAGTCAAAAAAAGTCTAATGGTCTTCTCTTTATTCCTGGTTTCTGTTTGGTGCTACACACTGACTTTCTGACTGTTGTCCCTCCTGGTGCGCGAAATCTGCTGGGTTGGGTAAGTGTTTGTTTTTTTATCATTGGGACAAAGACACAAGAATAAATTACACACAAAAAAAAGAAAAACAACTGGGCAAGAGTGTATTTTTTTGTACATTAAGTGAGCAACAAGCCAAGGTAGCAGACCCCTGATGAACAATAAAAACTGTAACCCTATCTTAACATGGTTGGAGCTTATAGCCCACTGTAATTTATGAATAATTGTGGAAGTAATTTGCAAAGTCAAAATAGTAAACTGGTCAAAGCAATAGAATAGAATAGAATAGAATAGCATAGAGTAGAATAGAAAATCCTTTTATTGTCCCATAATGGGTAAATTCTGGTATTTACAGCAGCAAAAGGAATATAGAAAAAATGGTCACACAAATATTTACCTTAGAAAAAGTGTATAAGAAAAACATAATAATAGTGAAGAGTTAAAAATAAACAACTAAAATACTGTACTGTAAAGTGTTTTACTAAAACTGTGCACCTGGAGAATAAATAAACGATATACAGCTGCGGGCATTTTTACAGTAATGGATATTTGAAAATAGCAGCAACATCAGAGATGTGCAAAATGACAGCTGCCTGTTATTTAACTGACTAAGATAGAAACTGTGCAAAATCAGCATGAATGTAACAACTTATTGAGGTTGTTGGGAACAGTGGTGGTTATAAAGTCTTCCAGCTGCTGGGAGGAAGGATCTGTGATAACGCTCCATGGTGCATTCAGGGTGCAGCAGTCTGTCTCTGACGGAGCTTTCTAGTTCAGCAACAGCTTTATGCATGGGGTGGGAGACATCATCCAACAGAGATTTAGATTTAGATTAATTTAGAGCACCTCCCTGTTCAGCCAAGCCAACAATTCCCTCTAACGACACCCATTTCAGAGACAAAGACAGGTATCAGGTATTGCAGGCTAAAAGAACCAAATGACTGCCAAGAAACCAAGAGTTTGTTACGGTCCACTCTATAAAGCCTCAAACTCAAAGTTTTTTCTGACATTTTAAATTGAAAAAGTTTCCTGGATGGGAAATGAAACGTCTTCAAACTTGGAAACAAAGTCCAGTGGATTGTTTTTAACTTTTTTTGAAAGCAAAAATGGCATTTGTAAATATTGCCTCCAATAAAGTGTTCTGGTTCTCCCCATTTGTAACTCTGAGTTTTTTGTTATCAGTTGTTCTGTTTTGTTTTTTGGTTTATTTTCCATTACAGTGAACCCTCGTTTATCGCGGAGGTTACGTTCCAAAAAGAACCCGCGATAGGCCAAATCCGTGATTTAGAAACCTTTTTTTTTTTTTACAGTTATTGTACATTGAAATACTCCATAAAACATTGAAATCAAGGAACAATAACTTTTTACAGGCCCAAGCATTTTTTTAACAAAAGAAAAGTACTGTATAGACGTTTTTTGCAAATAACTACTGTACTGTACTGTAAAATAATATAGTTATAAATAAATAAATAATAATTTTAATCATCAATACGAACTGAAGGGTTAATATTGCGGGGATCAGCACCGCCCCGCCATGACGGATTGGAACGGGAGAAAATGAAAAAATGATTATGAAAAAAAATACAAAGTACAGTAGGACAAATAGTGACTGACGTGTACAGTACAGTATTTCACTGCTGTTCTGACGGAGCCGCTGCATCCTGACTCTGCTCTGTGGCGTTTTTTTCTAAAAGCCTGCGGTGCAGGTGTGTTTTTTGGACAGAAGAACATACTGTAGTTATCGGTAGTTGTTGTCGCTCTTTTCTCTTCTGGGCCAAAATATCCTTATAAACCGACATGCCACCATCGATTATGTTTGACAATAAAGTTTAACAATGCATGATGCAAATCCGTGAAGCAGCGAGACCGTGAAAAGTGAACCGGTTCCATGTATATGCAAGCAGTCTTTAGTTACTCTCTGTTGCCCCATTGCACTTGTTTCCTTTCCCCTTGGATTTCTTCTTGTTAGTTCCACTCACACCTGCTCCTCATTCAGCTAATTAGTCCATCCTTTGTTCTGTTATATTCCACATCTGCAGTCACTCAGTGCTGGTTCCTTGTTGTTGTTGATTGTCATTTTCTCATCTCAAGTTTTACCCTGGAGGTTTCTGGTCCTTTATATTTTGTATTTTTTTGCATTTTGGATGTCTGCCTCAGTTATCCCATTAAATCAATCAGAACTCATCTCTGCATTTGGGGCAACCTCACCACCCATTGTTGACCTTAAGCCTTTGAATTAATGGCATCACACACAGTTATAATGCAATGACAACTGTGATCTGATATATTGCTCACTTGCAGAGACGTTTATTAGATTAAATCTCATTAATCACAATCATGTTGACTTGATGCAAATAAAGATGAAGAATATGTTTCCTGACTCACTTTTCTTTCCCAGCACGGACTCTGGGGATGTATCATCCATCAGGGATGTTGCAACACTACTGCTTGCTGATATGGGTCCAACCAGCTCGTCCTGAATGAAAAAAATATTATCAATCATCCTTTATTATTCACATGAAAGGTGAAGCTTTTTTACATGGTGATATAAAAGAAGAAAATGCTGCCTTACATCAGAGTCGGAGCTGTCCAGCTCAGCCAGACTGGGAGCCTTCAGGAGTTTCTTCCTCTGAGGGACAGACTGAGACCCTGATGGTTCTACTCTAGGAGACTGTGATCCATTGGTCAGGGACAGAGAACTGGATGTCCTCCTGCCCATATAAGGACTAAACTCATCTGCACAGAACCACACAGGAGGCAGGTATCAAAAAAAGGAAGGAAGAGCAAAGATGAATCTCAGCTCGCTGCCTCTTGTGCTCCGTTGCATCGTTGGATTTTAGCGTTGGACCCCTAAATTGGTTTTCTCAATTTTTTTTTTCAATTTGGAGAATAGCTACAAGATCGTATCACAACCAATCATAAGGAAAGGATGCAATGAAACCTGCAGCAGAGGGCCGAGTCTGAGATCCATTAGAGGGTGGAAGGCTTTTTGGAGGATGTAGCTGAAATTTAAGGGGGTGGGTGGGGCAAAGGTAAGCATTACATAAAGAACAAATACAATTTTTTTACATCAAATATTTACTCTCCCTATGAGATCCTTCTATTTAACTCTAAAGCTTAGCCCCGATATATGTTTTACCAGGAACTGAGTCCCAAAATCCTTATTGGCAAAAGTGTAAAGACAGAAAATGATGCATGCTGCTGAGTTGCCCGAATTCAACAGGGACTGGGATCAGAGCAGAATATTCAAAGCGAAAGACGAAACCTTCAGAGAGTTTAGAGTGGGACAAGGAGTGTGAGAGCAAAAGATAGGCAGAACATAAGGCCTTAGAGATAATTTTACATTCTGTATAGTTCTTTTAGGGACCAACAGTCAAGTTTTGTTTTAGTTTGCAGCCAGGAGGGGAGACAGACAAGGCTAAAAAGGCAAAAACCAAACAAGACTCTTTGGAATCAGCTTTGCTAATACGTTACCTGTTCCTGTACGGAACAAATCCTGAGGCATACTGCGAGTTTTGCCAAAACCTAAAAAGGTAGATACCTCTTTTATTAGGACAGCAGAAAGCAGATAATTTCATTCCACATGTTTTCAGCCTACATCCTAACACTACCTTAAGTATCCTTAACATCTGTTACAATTTTAAAGAGGTCTAGCCATGTACTATGTTCATAAAGAAAGAAAAACATATTTACATCTTAAAATGAGGCAATACATCCCAATCGTTTGTCCTGATACTGTTTATTTAGTCCTTTTTGAGCCTGAAGGAATTTTTGCACTGTAAGCTGGCGCCATCTGCAGGCAGCTTCTGTAGCTTTAGCTCCTTTTTTAAAGGCGTCCATGATTAGTACAGTCCCCCTTGTGGACCACCTGTCCCCGTCTAAAGCTTTTCCTGGAATAGTCCCAGATTTTAAAGTTTTATAAATTAGGGGGAAATGTTGCATGTAGACTGTTATTACGATAGAAAGAGCGCTTAAGCATGTTGTATACAGAAACAGCTGTTAGCTAGCTGGTTGGCAGCTGTGAGTGTACGGATGAGGAGCAGAGCGCAGCACTACACCGAAAACCCACATCCTCAGCAACCGCCCTGTTCCACACCGCCTGCGCAAATCCTATAGCGAGACCGCTTATGATGGGTTCGGATCTGGACCCACCTGCTGGCTATTCTGGACCCAACCTGATTTAAAACATTTCTAAATCACGTTGTCTGACGACAGTGTCTAACTTCACTTGCGGCACTTCTCCTGTTAATATGGTAAAGCCCTCCGGAGCGCCGGTGTTCTGTCAGCTCAGCTTACCCCGTCAGGCCAGCATACCCTTAGTTATACGCATGATCGTTATTACTGGTTATCAGTCCCATAGAATGGCTTCAGATTGTGCCAGTGGGCTCAGTAGGTTGTTATCACCAAGTTAATCCTTATCCTCACCCTAAAGTAATTCCTTACCCCCCGCAGAATTTATTAACCTATTTATGCGTAATCTGAAAATAACTTAATTAGTTCTTCATGAGCTTTAAAAACACAAGCTTCACTGTCATTTTGAACGTTCAACTGTTTATTATCTTCTAATAGGATTTCACGTTAGCTTCTGCTAATGGTGTTAGTTCTAGCTGAAATCATAAAGTTGATCAAAAGCTGATCACATTTCTTTGTTTTAACCGATATCTGATGTATAATGGCTAATTGAAATGTTCATATCTGGACTGTTTTTGGCAGTTTTAGCATAAAGCATTGTCTAGATGAGCCTTTAAACAGCCGACGGTGAATTTTTGATCTTTGATTTGTAGTTTTGCTCTGACCACAGGTGGGGACAACTGTCTAATATATCCCCAGCTTTAATAATGTCTTTCTTTCTTAGTTGGTACAAGTTTTATTTCCTTAAAAACACAATGGACTCAGTCTGTTAATGCTGCAAAGTCATAACAAATGTTGGACTGAACAAACAAAAACACACACAGGTCAACCAGAATAGAGAGCGGGGGAATTAAGACTGTGGAATGATGAGGGACACTGAATCCAGAAGGAGGAAACCTGGACTGGACCACAGCATCATTCTGCCACTACAGAAATATCGATAGTTTCAATCCTTAAGTTTAGATAAACTTTAGATAACTTTAGATAAACTTAACAGTTTAGATAAAACTGCTAATCTATGGAATGAATTTACCAATATTGTTGCAGGCAAAGAACATGTTTATTTTATGGACATAAAAAAAAAATAATTATCAAAAAAGGTACCGGTATTGATAGTAACTTTGTAATTTTTTTTTTCAATTTTGTATCTTCTAGCTTTTTTTAGTTAGTTTAATTTACACATTTAATATTTTCAAATTGTATTCTTTTTTATTTGATTTCTGCTTTTCAGATTGAGATTTAAAAATTGCTTTCTTTTCAAAGTGTTCTTTACAGATAATGTTCTTTTCCCTTGTAGCAGCAAGCTTTACTTGGAATGAGAAGCGAAGACAAACTAGAGTGAAACAGATCTTTGAGAGAAAACCTTCTGGTCCATTACAAGTTAGTACAGTTGCAGTCCCAGAAAGAGAAAAGTATCATTTATTACAGTATTAATAAACCTGCATTTTCTTCGTAAACACATTGGCCACAGTGATGCTTTACAATAAAACAGAGACACTATTCATACATAGGAACTAAGTAACCTAACTACACTTTTACTTGTGAGTAATTCAGAATCTGAGCTGTAATTTTCTTTTAAAACCTCCAGAGCGCTAAAGTCCTCTAAATGTCCCAGACTGCCTGTAAGGCAATCCGATCCGTTCCAACCAGACAGTCAGCCCAGTTTAATCTCCTCCTTTGGGACAACACCATTTTTAATCAGAAGCAGGGGATTCCCTGCTCTTAGGAATAGAAAACAAAAGACAGCTCCATAAACCTTTTCAAACATGTTCGATGGAACAACTATTAGTTGTTCCATCGAACAGAGATTCTTGTACCCAAACAGGATCTAGTGATTTTAAAGAATAAAGTTTCACATTAAGATTATTTACTCTAAAGGTACAGAGGAGGATGTTCTTTTTCAGGGTGGATCACCTAAATAAGTGGTCATCATAATCGTTAATGGTGATATGTTTACGTAAGGCCGCCCTACGTGCTCATCCCCATTTTCACTTACCGGTGGGGAGTCTGACATGGTGGAAAAATGCAAAACTTGTTTTGGAAAGTAAGCTTCTATGAGCGATGCAAACAGCAACTTTTAAACATGTTTAATTGTTCCCTCTCACAGCGTTGTGCATGTGCATTTGTTTTTGTAAATTGTAGAGGGCAAAAATCCTCCACTATACCTTTAAAGTAAATATAAAAGCCTTCAAATCATACATAAGCCTGTTTAGCTAAATTGGCTAAAAAATGAAAATGGTTTTGTTGTGAAAATGAAGCCCAGTCTTCAAGAAAAAAAGGAATCTGGGTATAAGATTTTTGTTTAGTCTAACTGTGTCACAAGCAGCTGCATAAAGTACATATGGCTAATCTGCAACTATGTGTTGCATGAAATTTATTTTAATTTAAATTTATAAATCTAACCCTTCTAATATACAGAGTGAATTTTTGTTTTATTATTGTTGCAAGAAATAAACATGTTGTGTAAATAGAAATATAAAAAAAACACAATCCAGAAATGAAACTTGGAAAAACTTTGTGATAAAAAAATAACTGAAATAGCTTTGCTGTTTTTTTCTCAGATGTTGTTAATATTATTATTTTTTTATACATGTTTTTAATTTCATGTTTTCAGGTTGAGTTTTATAAATTACATTCTTTTCAGAATTTCTTTACACTGTTGGGGCGGGCTTTCATCTGGAGTGAGGAGCAAACATACATTCTTATTGGTCAGTACGGACATCAGCAACAACATTTTAATTGGTCAAGAGTGAGTGCTGGCACTGGTCTAGAAATAAATAGAATTGATCTGTAAAAAAAAAACATTTCAAAAGAATGCAACTCTTCACACTCAACCTGAAAAACAAAAATTTGCAGAAAAGAATATATAAAATATTTTTTTAAAGTTTGGAAAACTACAATTTGAAAAAAATATCTGAAACCAGCAAAGTTGCTATGAAACCTTTTTGATTTAGAACTTTTTTAAAGTTTAATTTCTGGATTGCATTTGTTTTTTTGTTTCATTTACAAAACATGTTCTTTGCAACAAATTGTAAAAATTTCACACCATACAAACAATATCACTGCTGCTGCTGTTAAAAGTCAAATTAAGGGAGATTAAAATTACTAAAACTAAAGGCAATCTGGGTACAAGATCTTTGTTTAGTCTGTGTAACAAGCAGCTGCATAAAGTATGTATATACGGCTAATCTGCAAATATGTGTTGCAACAAATTTATTTTTCATAAATCTAACCCTTCAAATATGTGGAGTAAATTTTTTTTTCTATTATTGTTGCAAAAAATGAATATAAAAAAAAATCCCAATCTCTTTCAAATAAGACTTGGAAAAAAGTTTTAAAAAAGCTTTGCTGTTTTTTCTCAGATGTTAATATAATTATTATTTTTTATTTTTATTTCTCTTTTTATCCCTTAATTTTTTGTTTTCAGGATGAGTTTTATAATTTACATTCTTTTCAGACTTGTGTTTTCTTTTCACTGTTGGGGGCGGGCTTTCATCTGGAGTGAGGAGCAAAGATACATTCTAATTGGTTCGTACGGACGTCAGCAACAACATTTTATTGGTCTAGAGTGAGTGCTGGCATTGGTCTAGGAATTAATGGAATGGACCTGTAAAAAAAAAACATTTGAAAAGAATGCAACTCGTCACACTCAACCTGAAAAACAGAAATTTGAAGAAAATTGAATTTATATAATATAAAATTTGTAGAAAAGAATATATAAAATATATAAAAAAGTTTGGTAAAAATACAATTTGGAAAAAATATAATAAAAAAAATCTAAAAGCTAATGTCAAACCTACGAAAGAGGATTAGGGCCACTGAAAAAAAAAAAAGAAGTTTACTGATTTTTAAATTTTATTTCAGTTTAGTATGGGAATACTGAGAATTCTGACTTTAATCTCAGAATTCTGACTTTTTTCTCAGAATTCTGACTGAATTCTGACAATAAACGAAATAAGTATTCTGACTTTTTTCCTATACTAAACTGAAATAAAATGTAAAACTTTTTTTTTTTTTTTCAGTGGCCCTAATCCTCTTCCATACAAAGCTTCCTGATTTAGAACTTTTTCGAAGTTTAATTTCTGGATTGCATTTGTTTTTTGTTTCATTCACAAAACATGTTCTTTGCAAAAACAATTGTAAAAATTTCACACCATACAACAATGTCAGTGCTGCTGCTGCTAAAATTAAAATTCAGGGAGATTAAAATTACTAAAACTAAAGGCAATCTGGGTACAAGATCTTTGTTTAGTCTGTGTAACAAGCAGCTGCATAAAGTATGTATATACGGCTAATCTGCAAATATGTGTTGCAACAAATTTATTTTTCATAAATCTAACCCTTCAAATATGTGGAGTTAATTTTTTTTCTATTGTTGCAAAAAATGAATATAAAAAAAAATCCCAATCTCTTTCAAATAAGACTTGGAAAAAAGTTTTAAAAAAGCTTTGCTGTTTTTTCTCAGATGTTAATATAATTATTATTTTTTATTTTTATTTCTCTTTTTATCCCTTAATTTTTTGTTTTCAGGATGAGTTTTATAATTTACATTCTTTTCAGACTTGTGTTTTCTTTTCACTGTTGGGGGCGGGCTTTCATCTGGAGTGAGGAGCAAAGATACATTCTTATTGGTTCGTACGGACGTCAGCAACAACATTTTATTGGTCTAGAGTGAGTGCTGGCATTGGTCTAGGAATTAATGGAATGGACCTGTAAAAAAAAACATTTGAAAAGAATGCAACTCGTCACACTCAACCTGAAAAACAGAAATTTGAAGAAAATTGAATTTATATAATATAAAATTTGTAGAAAAGAATATATAAAATATATAAAAAAGTTTGGTAAAAATACAATTTGGAAAAAATATAATAAAAAAAATCTAAAAGCTACTGTCAAACCTACGAAAGAGGATTAGGGCCACTGAAAAAAAAAAGAAGTTTACTGATTTTTAAATTTTATTTCAGTTTAGTATGGGAATACTGAGAATTCTGACTTTAATCTCAGAATTCTGACTTTTTTCTCAGAATTCTGACTGAATTCTGACAATAAACGAAATAAGTATTCTGACTTTTTTCCTATACTAAACTGAAATAAAATGTAAAACTTTTTTTTTTTTTTCAGTGGCCCTAATCCTCTTCCATACAAAGCTTCCTGATTTAGAACTTTTTCGAAGTTTAATTTCTGGATTGCATTTGTTTTTTGTTTCATTCACAAAACATGTTCTTTGCAAAAACAATCGTAAAAATTTCACACCATACAACAATGTCAGTGCTGCTGCTGCTAAAATTAAAATTCAGGGAGATTAAAATTACTAAAACTAAAGGCAATCTGGGTACAAGATCTTTGTTTAGTCTGTGTAACAAGCAGCTGCATAAAGTATGTATATACGGCTAATCTGCAAATATGTGTTGCAACAAATTTATTTTTCATAAATCTAACCCTTAAAATATGTGGAGTTAATTTTTTTTCTATTATTGTTGCAAAAAATGAATATAAAAAAAAATCCCAATCTCTTTCAAATAAGACTTGGAAAAAAGTTTTAAAAAAGCTTTGCTGTTTTTTCTCAGATGTTAATATAATTATTATTTTTTATTTTTATTTCTCTTTTTATCCCTTAATTTTTTGTTTTCAGGATGAGTTTTATAATTTACATTCTTTTCAGACTTGTGTTTTCTTTTCACTGTTGGGGGCGGGCTTTCATCTGGAGTGAGGAGCAAAGATACATTCTTATTGGTTCGTACGGACGTCAGCAACAACATTTTATTGGTCTAGAGTGAGTGCTGGCATTGGTCTAGGAATTAATGGAATGGACCTGTAAAAAAAAACATTTGAAAAGAATGCAACTCGTCACACTCAACCTGAAAAACAGAAATTTGAAGAAAATTGAATTTATATAATATAAAATTTGTAGAAAAGAATATATAAAATATATAAAAAAGTTTGGTAAAAATACAATTTGGAAAAAATATAATAAAAAAAATCTAAAAGCTAATGTCAAACCTACGAAAGAGGATTAGGGCCACTGAAAAAAAAAAAGAAGTTTACTGATTTTTAAATTTTATTTCAGTTTAGTATGGGAATACTGAGAATTCTGACTTTAATCTCAGAATTCTGACTTTTTTCTCAGAATTCTGACTGAATTCTGACAATAAACGAAATAAGTATTCTGACTTTTTTCCTATACTAAACTGAAATAAAATGTAAAACTTTTTTTTTTTTTTTCAGTGGCCCTAATCCTCTTCCATACAAAGCTTCCTGATTTAGAACTTTTTCGAAGTTTAATTTCTGGATTGCATTTGTTTTTTGTTTCATTCACAAAACATGTTCTTTGCAAAAACAATTGTAAAAATTTCACACCATACAACAATGTCAGTGCTGCTGCTGCTAAAATTAAAATTCAGGGAGATTAAAATTACTAAAACTAAAGGCAATCTGGGTACAAGATCTTTGTTTAGTCTGTGTAACAAGCAGCTGCATAAAGTATGTATATACGGCTAATCTGCAAATATGTGTTGCAACAAATTTATTTTTCATAAATCTAACCCTTCAAATATGTGGAGTAAATTTTTTTTTCTATTATTGTTGCAAAAAATGAATATAAAAAAAAATCCCAATCTCTTTCAAATAAGACTTGGAAAAAAGTTTTAAAAAAGCTTTGCTGTTTTTTCTCAGATGTTAATATAATTATTATTTTTTATTTTTATTTCTCTTTTTATCCCTTAATTTTTTGTTTTCAGGATGAGTTTTATAATTTACATTCTTTTCAGACTTGTGTTTTCTTTTCACTGTTGGGGGCGGGCTTTCATCTGGAGTGAGGAGCAAAGATACATTCTAATTGGTTCGTACGGACGTCAGCAACAACATTTTATTGGTCTAGAGTGAGTGCTGGCATTGGTCTAGGAATTAATGGAATGGACCTGTAAAAAAAAACATTTGAAAAGAATGCAACTCGTCACACTCAACCTGAAAAACAGAAATTTGAAGAAAATTGAATTTATATAATATAAAATTTGTAGAAAAGAATATATAAAATATATAAAAAAGTTTGGTAAAAATACAATTTGGAAAAAATATAATAAAAAAAATCTAAAAGCTAATGTCAAACCTACGAAAGAGGATTAGGGCCACTGAAAAAAAAAAAGAAGTTTACTGATTTTTAAATTTTATTTCAGTTTAGTATGGGAATACTGAGAATTCTGACTTTAATCTCAGAATTCTGACTTTTTTCTCAGAATTCTGACTGAATTCTGACAATAAACGAAATAAGTATTCTGACTTTTTTCCTATACTAAACTGAAATAAAATGTAAAACTTTTTTTTTTTTTTCAGTGGCCCTAATCCTCTTCCATACAAAGCTTCCTGATTTAGAACTTTTTCGAAGTTTAATTTCTGGATTGCATTTGTTTTTTGTTTCATTCACAAAACATGTTCTTTGCAAAAACAATTGTAAAAATTTCACACCATACAACAATGTCAGTGCTGCTGCTGCTAAAATTAAAATTCAGGGAGATTAAAATTACTAAAACTAAAGGCAATCTGGGTACAAGATCTTTGTTTAGTCTGTGTAACAAGCAGCTGCATAAAGTATGTATATACGGCTAATCTGCAAATATGTGTTGCAACAAATTTATTTTTCATAAATCTAACCCTTCAAATATGTGGAGTTAATTTTTTTTCTATTATTGTTGCAAAAAATGAATATAAAAAAAAATCCCAATCTCTTTCAAATAAGACTTGGAAAAAAGTTTTAAAAAAGCTTTGCTGTTTTTTCTCAGATGTTAATATAATTATTATTTTTTTTTATTTCTCTTTTTATCCCTTAATTTTTTGTTTTCAGGTTGAGTTTTATAATTTACATTCTTTTCAGACTTTTGTTTTCTTTTCACTGTTGGGGGCGGGCTTTCATCTGGAGTGAGGAGCAAAGATACATTCTTATTGGTTCGTACGGACGTCAGCAACAACATTTTATTGGTCTAGAGTGAGTGCTGGCATTGGTCTAGGAATTAATGGAATGGACCTGTAAAAAAAAAACATTTGAAAAGAATGCAACTCGTCACACTCAACCTGAAAAACAGAAATTTGAAGAAAATTGAATTTATATAATATAAAATTTGTAGAAAAGAATATATAAAATATATAAAAAAGTTTGGTAAAAATACAATTTGGAAAAAATATAATAAAAAAAATCTAAAAGCTACTGTCAAACCTACGAAAGAGGATTAGGGCCACTGAAAAAAAAAAAAGAAGTTTACTGATTTTTAAATTTTATTTCAGTTTAGTATGGGAATACTGAGAATTCTGACTTTAATCTCAGAATTCTGACTTTTTTCTCAGAATTCTGACTGAATTCTGACAATAAACGAAATAAGAATTCTGACTTTTTTCCTATACTAAACTGAAATAAAATGTAAAACTTTTTTTTTTTTTTCAGTGGCCCTAATCCTCTTCCATACAAAGCTTCCTGATTTAGAACTTTTTCGAAGTTTAATTTCTGGATTGCATTTGTTTTTTGTTTCATTCACAAAACATGTTCTTTGCAAAAACAATCGTAAAAATTTCACACCATACAACAATGTCAGTGCTGCTGCTGCTAACATTAAAATTTAGGGAGGTTAAATGTTATTAAAACTAAATATTTTGAGGAGGAAATGGCATACACAGCTTATAAAACCTTTAGAAATTAGGATTACTGGATCCTCCTGCTGATCAGTGTCCATCAGTCTCCATGTTTCACCTCCACAGGGAACAGCTCACCACCACACAGAAGCATGACATGAAATGTTTACGCAGTCAGTACCGAGCAGGTGTGTGTGTCTGTGTTTGTAAAGTAGATGAACAGCCACAACATGGCGGAGAAAAGAAGGGGATAAAAAGCCAGGTAAGCAGCAAGGGAAACTTTACCTGACGCATCAAAACTGAAAGACATGCTAAGTGGCCGAATTACTGCAAGGAGAAACAGTCACGGCATGGGGCGGTTACAGGTGATCAAATAAAGCAGGACTAAACATACAAGAATAAACAGTTTGCATGTAATTGGCAAAGAAAGCTGGCAGGTATCCATAGTAATATATACAGCTTTCACTTCAGACAGGTGTTTTCTCTTTTGTTGTTCAACAGATTCCTGATAGCTGTGTCCGCATGTGACAACCAGGTGGGACTAACCCTAATGCTAAAGAAGTTAAGTCATCATGATTTTGGTGGAGCCTCCTCTTAGAAAACACCCTTTTTTCCTGTGCAATCTGCCCAAATTTGTAATAAGTTTTAAATTCTTTGCAGATTCTAGTTTCTCTTTGAAGCAACACAGTGTAACATTTAGCCAAAAGGGGCGCTTAACCTAGAAGTTACATGTCTTGCGGCCCCTGTGTTGCTACATGTAACCGTCTCCCCCTATGTTTACACATCTGCTGGGAGACCACTGTGGACCAGCTGATCGAGAAGACATGAGGTTACTGGTAAAGACAAGGAAACATCCCTCCTCTAGCTTGAATCCTACACCAGACAATCAAATATATGTCTGATCTAGGGATGCGTGATTTATCTATTTTATTGATTACTCAAATTTTCTGTCTATGAATATTTCATTTTTGGAAAATATTTTCTTTTTTTCACCAAGGCATCACTCAGACATCATTTTATCACTTTTTGTTGCTAAAATTGTTTACTTAAATTGATAAAGTAGCTCAGGGGCAGCTAAGAGGACATAAGAAATGGCTAAAAAAATCGGCAGAGGAAATTTTTTTTTCTTTTTTCATTATCACGAAAAATATAGATGAAAGGGGGATTTCGGCATTTTCTAATGATACTGACACCTGTGATGCAAATACAGAACAGCAGACGTTAGTGCTGCGCTCATTTCCTGACATACAGTATGAAGTTTTTGCCCAATATCACATGTCATTCCTGTGCTGGTAGTGAAATAACAGTGGGCATTGTTAGTTCAATCTATGCTCTCTCTGCTTTTTCTCACAGTAGCTTCATCTGGTCTGTTCCTGTTTGGCTGTGACTCCATCCTGGAGAGAAATATCAGCTGTGCTGCTGCCATCAAAACCTTTGTTTATAGACGTTGGAAATCTGCCTGTTTTTCAGTGTAGTCCTGTTTCTGCTTCTGTCTCCTTGAACCCCAGTCAGCCTCGGTAGACGGCTGCTCACACTTAGCCTGGTTCTGCTGGAGGTTTCTTCCTGTTAAAAGGGAGTCTTTCCTCTCCACTGTCGCTACAAGCATGCTTAGTGTGAGGGATTGCCTTCAAATCAATGAGTCGATGCAATCAACTAGTTTTCCTTAGATAGAAAACTTTGAATCAATTTGACTGTATGATCTGGTGAACAGAAAAGTGCCTTGAGATGACATGTGTTGTGAATTGGAGCTATAGAAATAAATTGAATTTGATTTAATTGAATTGAATTTGAAAAAGATCATTTTTTATGTAAAGGCATGATATTTTTTTAAAGAGGACCTGTCAGCGGTTACCTAACATTATAAATCTGTCCTCAAACTACAATTATGAATATAGTATTAACTGCAGAAAGTGCTCCTTTCAGACATTCAAACAAAAAAAGCTTAATGCAGCTCATTTTAAAGCATCTATACATGGCGACACATGAGAACGGACGCAGTAACCATGAATTTGTCTTTATAATAAAAAAAAATGCAGACAGTGATCTACATTTTCATCCACAGAGCATTAATAGGCATCAGTGGCAGCACAAACATGACAGGTTAGGAAGCAGTGGCTACAGCAGCAAAGATCAGAGGCTGCCATATTAGTGGCATGTAGAAAAGAACGAACTGAAACAGCTCAAAGCAAAGAAGGCTGCAGTGCGTGTGATAAGCTTAGACCTTTGAATGTTAAGTAAACTATATGTTCATCTGTAGTGTGTAGAAGGTACGATTGGTTTCCTTACCCAGCCTTCCTCTGCGGATCACGTCGGGGGATACAGGTCGAAGTTTCCTCTCAGACTTGATCTCCTCCAGGATTCGCTCATGCAGGGTGGGAGGAGGCTGAGCCTGAGGCTTCAGCTTACGGGCTGAAACCTAAGACAGTTTAAAGGTGGATAGGAGATGAAGAGTGAAAAGGAAAAAAAAATACTGACATAAAGTTTCCATGGCTCCCTGACAGAGGAGGACCATTCCACGTCTGTCTCACCAAACAGATGATCGCTGACCAGTCACTAGACACTAATCTCTTTCCATCCACCAATCAAAAAGGCAGCCATGAGGAGTTGGCTTAGCTGTACTGGGACTCTAACTTGTACCGTTTCAAACTTTCCAGGAGGGATGCACAAATATCAACATAATCGTCAGAATATGCTTTCCGCTTGTAGCAGTGGCGGCTGGCCAGTAAAGGGCTCCAGAGCGCCGCCCTACCCCCTCAATGACCCTGATTAAGGCATAAAAATGTTTTTTTTAATAAGTTAATTTTAAATCAACATTTTAAATATTTCAAAATATATCAATATGTATTTTTTTAGATTTGCAAGATACATATTTAATCTTTAATGACTGGTAAAGCGCCCTAGGTCGCAAAAATCTTAAAAGTTCTACATGTGCAGTAGCTGGTCTGCAATACAAAGGTATAGGAGAGCTGTTAGCTGGTAGGAAGTGTATTTGTTCACCATCTCCTGCCACAGTGCAGACGTTTTGCGGTTGTTGGAGACGCATTGGAGGCAGAGAGAAATGGAGCAAGAACCGTCCTTTTCCAGGACCTGGTTTAGCAAGAAGGCTTGGCTAACTGCATGCAGTGAGGCTAAGGCTTTATTCTTCTTTCCCTGCCTCCTTTTTCAATCATCAGGATCTGACCCAGCATGGATAAAGACAGATAGGACTGATTTAAAAGACCTTTTAGAAAAGGCAAAGAAGAATGAACAATCTGGAATTCACATGGAAAATAATAGAATATAGTGGGCTTTTTCTAGATGTTTGTTAGTTTGCATAGTTGCTCTTTAATAAACGCATTCTCAGAAAAGTTTTTATATATCAAAAAATTATAAAGCTGACACCTCCTACAGCTCTGTTGGGGGAAGCCCTAGGCGCGGTGTGTGACACAATATTGGACCATGCAAAACACAGATTTGCCTTCACAAAGCCTCAGAAGGGCAACATAAACCTGTTTTGTTTTGTTTTTATAAAGTGCTTTTATAATGTTTTTTTGTTTTTGTTGGCATTCGTGTGAATATACTGGTGTGATAACTGTGATAACTATACTAACTATACGTCTATCATGAATTTATAGCCCCCCCCTGGAGAAAACTCCACCAGCCACCACTGGTTTGTAGACTCCATCACTGAAGCGTTAGGGGAGAAAACTAAGCTTAGCAAAAAGGATCATTTATTAATAATGGAGGATAAATGTGCACATATGTTTGTCTTTTTTCCCCCACACTGATTAAAATTATTAAAATCTAAAGTATTTTTTTATTTGCAGTGTATGATTGTATTGGCAGTAAAACATAAACCTACATTTATATCAATAAATGTGGTAAGTATAGATGAGGTCATTTATAGGCCCATCCTCTCTGTCTCAGGGCAAGAAGCTGGATGTAGTGGTTCCACACGACTGTTTATTGTTTCCTAAAGATAAAGACTGGCCTTTTCTTCCCCACAAAGTTTAATCTGTTTAATACTGAAGTCCAGAGCAGTTATTGTCAGGACTCCTGTCTTTGTGTTTGTGTTTCTGTGTTTGTCTCCCGTCCTCCACCAGGAGGCGCCTGGTTCTGGTCCACCTCCTCACACACCTGCGGATGGTTTCCTCGTTAAACGGAGTGTTCTTAAGCTGCTGACTGCCACTACTTCGACACCAGAGTGTTTGCCAGTTTTGGGTACTCTAGCCAAGCTGAGTTTTGCTGAGTTAAACTGAGTTTTTTGCCAACCTGAGTTTAACTTTGTTTTTGTCTTTGCCTCTCCTGAGGAAGTCATCCTGCAAACTGGTTTTCTAGGACCTTCTCTCCCTGGAAGGATCAACTGAGCTTCAAACTGAGCTGTGATTCAAACAGGAGGTTTGGATCCACTTTCCCCAAGAGATCGTTTGAGCTTTCACTGAGAAAGGGATTATTCTCCACTAAGACCCATTCAAGTACCGCAGGAAATCTGAGAGGCAGTCAGTTTCTCCGTTCCCCAACAAACAACCGCATTCTGGGTAAACCCTGTTCCGCCCTCCCCGAATCAGACAAACACTGGAACTACAGCACACAGACAGGAGTCAAGGATTCAACAACTTCTCTGGAAACGTGAGTCGGCAACCAAATCCTCTTCTCCAAGTTCCCTACACAAATTCCCCACTGAGCCTGAACTAACCGCTATGTCTTCCCCTCACTTTTCAGTTCCGGTTGAGCAGTGTTCAGAGCAACACTTCTCCCTCTGTTTAACCTTGTCAATAAAACCCATTAAACCTTTTCCCTCGTCTCTCTATTTGGTTTTCTGCATTTGGGTCTGAACTTTGTAAAATCATGACAGTTATTGATACTCACAGGATTAAGGGGAGGTCTGGATCTGATGAACTCCAGGATAACTTCATGAGCACTTTTCTTTAACCTTGGTGGGATGTCTCCCTTAACCTGATCAAATAAAGCAGAAACATCTGCTAATGTACAAACTTAACACAAAAAAATGCTACTTTAGAAATGCTGTGAATTTAACAGGCTAACTCTCAGAGGACTGAAACAATAAGAGGACGTCTCATGGGTTAATCTCTGATGAACACTACCAGGACCAACCATGACTTTTCGCAGCTTGTAGCGTTTGGACCTGATGTCATCCATGAGCATCTCATAAGGAGTCAGCTCGTACTCGATGGGCAGAGGGTTGTACTGACGCTCCTGCACCTTTTTTAGCTTGACTCCTTCACGGAGGTCCCTCATGACCTGAACCCAGAACCGGGCCTGGGAGAAAAAACACATTGATGTCTTTCATTTGGGATACAGATCCATAATGCAGATGCTGGTCTGATGAAAGATGTCAGCTGCTCACCCAGTCCGCATTCTGCAGCTCGTTCAGGTCTCGGACTGCGTCTCCCGAGGTTTTCTCCTCCATCTTTCTGAGGTTCTGTTAGAGGATGAGAGGAAAAGCTTGATTTTAATCCCTCATGAAAGAACATCTATCCTGATTCCTGTTACTTTGATGCTCAATTAACCATTATTAAATCTACATTAATACAACAGAAAAGAGTTTTATATTTGAGAACACTTATTCAGTGTAGAGAAAATTAACCCAGTGAAAAATTATGAACACCACTATGACTACTGGAACTCCATATCCTTAGAATAAATATAAAATAATCATTTTTACTTTCCTTTTTAAATTAAGAGTTTTGAAAAAAATTCTAATTATCCATTACTATCCCACGAGTTGAACTGGCAGAAGAAAGACTTATTTTAAAGGGTAGCATCGGGTCCTCACAACAATTAATGGCAAGATGTTAACTGGGGGTTTAGGAAGAAACAATTTTTCTCTCCTATATCGATAAAAGAACACAATTAGACTACAAAAGTCTACTTTAGACTTAGGCAACTTTTACTTTCAATTTGTATACACAGACTGTATACAAAATGAAATTTTGTTTTGTACAGCTTTCAGAACATTTCCATTCTATAAAGAGCAGCAGTGATCAGATGTAAACAGTGAAAAGACAAAAAAAACATGGTGCAAAAAGAAAACTGATACGGAAGTTCAGAGCATTAAATATATATGATGCAGATATGCAGTATTTTGGTTTGGTGTTATAAGTGTGATGCAGAGTCTGTGACATGATTTAGAGTTTTTTTAACAGTTCAGCAGTCTGATGGCGGTGGGGAAGAAGCTGTTACAGAATCTGCTGGACCTGCATGGAATGCTGTGAAGTCTCTTCCCAGAGGGCAGCAGGGAGAACAGTTCATGGTGGGGGGGTGAGGAGTCATTTATAATGTTACGAGCTCAAGATACGTAGCGCTGGGATAAAACGTCTTTTATGAAATCTAAGGGAACTGTGTGGTTTAGTCAGATGAGACTAAGACTCTACTTTTCAGCTGAAAACACTACAGACAGGTCTGATTTAAAACTGAATGTGATGTGAAATATCCCCTTAGGTCTACAGTGAGGTGTGGTCGAGAATCTGTCATACTCTGTATATGTTTCTCTTTCAAATGCTATGAGAAATGTGTATGGTATCAAAACTATTTAAAAAGCAGGAGGGTTTAGATCTAAAAATAATATTTGGAAATAAAGTATCATTGGTCAATAGAATAATCTCAACTATTTGGCCAAAAAACAAACAAAAAATGGTTTATAAGAGCAGAGGTTCTCATAGTGAAACACCAAGTGGAGGGTAAAAGAGTTTTGATTTTGATAATAGTAATCATATCTTGGTCTCTAAGGTATAAAAAAAGAAACACAATACAAAATAAAAACATAAATATGGAACGCCCAATAAGAGATAAATGTAACCTGAATACCTGAATTTAAAGGCTGAATATACCATTAAATTATACAATGCACAAATAAAGAATTAAAATTCCCATCAAATGATCAAAATTACATTTGAAGTGGTGAATTCAATTTTTAAGTGTAATTGAAAAAAGAACTTTAAAAAAAGAAACATTTTTATTCAAAATTTTAAATAAAGACAGAGTAAAATAATTTAGTGTATTTTAAAGCAGTGACTGTAACACTGTTACCTTTAGCATCACAGGCTAAAATATTGGTGTACTTTAACCCCATAGGAAAGGATAAAAAAATACCATAAAAGAACAATCAGTGAGATTCTATTGTTAAAGAGAGGGTTTGTATATATATATATATATATGTGCAATTAATATAGAGGTTGATGTATTTATTTTTTGTTTTTAATATTCAGTGTCAATATATTCTACATCTATGAAGTATCTATTTATTTCTAAGCTTTTTATTTACTAAACAGGAGTGGCAGTTCATTTATTGGCATCTGGGTAAAGTGAGTAGCGACACAAATTTCTAAGTAATTTTTTTTTTTTTTTTAAATAAGTGTTTTAAACATCTGCAGTATAAAAGCATCTGGTAAGGTTTGTAGAAAACCAGCATAAATACATTTCTTCAATTTTGTGATTTGATTTGGATCCAGATGTGGGCAATGTTCTCCTGACTTCCCAGCAGATAAAACACAACCAGATCCAGAAGCGTTGGTAAGAACGTATTTCCTATCAGCAGCACCCTGCAGCGTTTTCTGCTGAGGATCAATCTGTCCCATCTGTATGAATCCTGACATCCACAGAGAGCTGCTCGCTGTGTTAACTGTTCTCATTGTGAGCGTGTTACCTAAAGCAGAATTTATTCCTTTTGCACTATTTGGATAAAACTGTCTACTTCAAAAACTGTGTTTTTGAAGTAGACAGAATTAGACTTTCTAATTCTGTGGACTGTTTCCTTTACTGTTGTAGCTCAAATAATGCAGCAACAGATTACCTTATTTGAATCACAGCTTGTTCCACTTTTGACCTGATCTGTTTTCATGGCTTCTCAGGACATAAAACTATTATTTGTAGCCTAAGGGAGGTATATGCCTGTTATATCTCACATACAAATATAGACAAAGGTTATATTTATGTGAAATAAATATTACTATCTTTTAGAGTTAGAAATAAACTAGTTACAACTAAAGTTCAGTTGATTTATTTTGAAGAAAGGTAACTTTGGAAGGTGATAAAAATATAACTTTTGGATGTGAAAACTAGAAAACAGGCTAAATCGATGTGCCAGGGAGGAAAAACTGATGAAAGAACGTTTTTAAATACTGCATGAAATGTTTTTACAAATTATACAATCATTGTTTTTCATATTTGAATTTATTTTTAGCTTTATTGGTATATAAAAATTGCGTGCTGGCTTCTTGGCACATTTGCTCCATTGCATGCATAAAAGCTTGCAGTTTGGGTTTAAAATTAGCTTGTGACCAGAACCAACCGACCCCTGATAAAACACTGCAGCGCCAAAGTATTCTCCCACAAGATAAAAGAACAGAATAAGTTGAAGCGACATCCAGCTGCTCCATGTTTCTAGACAGTCATCGGTTCACTTGGCTCAAATCTTCCTTCCTGACACTTGTGTGAAGCTGCACAGCGGGAAGCATTACAGTTTTGTGAAATACCGCCGACCTGACAGCAGTTCTGAGGCAAACAAGGAGCTAATCTGCATTCCTCTGCTGTCTGCTCTCTTTCCAGCAGGAGAGGTCACTGTTTGTTTGTGCATTTATGTGGGAAAGACCGAAAAAAAAAGAGTTCTAGAGCAGCAGGCAGAAGTACAATGTGCTGCCTCCAGTTAATATTTGTAGAGAGGGACTGTTCGGGTCACATAACAACACAGCGGCGCTGGATAGAGTCACAAGGAGCTGCCCAGCTGACTGCAGAGTAAAACTTTGGTTAGCCAGAAAAATAACCTGTCAGCCTACCAGGAAACAGCTGTCTGTCTCCACTTCCCAATCACATAACGTCACTCCCAGAAGCAGAAAGAAGCATCTAATAAAAAAGATCTAATCCAAACAAGAAGCAGAAAGACATAAGCATTTGCTACCTGACATGAAAGCAGTTTCAACAATCCTAAAGGATTAATTAAAACAGTATTCAATGCTTTCTTTGCTGCTTCAACTCTTCGCATATAATCCTGTTTTTTTTTTTTTCTTTACCAGAAGCATGATTTAAATATTTATAAATTGGTGGATTTTTTTTGTGCAAACACAATCTAACAATCTGTGATTCACATTTAAATCAGCTGCTGGGAGCTGAACACTGAGGGAGAAATGAGCTGAATGAGACTGATAGATCTGAAAAAAGCTTTGCTGTGTCTAAAGGAGGCCATTTGCATGCTTGGTATGAATTAATCTAAGTTTCTGCTCTTTTCTACAATTTATTTACAGGGACAAGGAACCTGCAGAACCAAAATGATGACCTGGTATCCAATTATCTAGTTCTCTATATTTGTTTTAAACGTAAAACATACTCTTTACTTTACATACTCTCTACCCAATGTGACTGAGCCTGTACCACATTGGGTAGAGAATATGTGAAGATCGTTTTGAAACAGATTTAGGTTGAAATTTGACTGGATTATTCTAACAGATAATTATGCTCTGATGTAAATCGGTTCAATGGAGATCTGCTGCATTTTAAGGAGACAGACCACCTGAATGTGGTTTTCCTCTTTATTTCCATCCTCCATTGCATTAAAGGTATAGTGGAGGATTTTCACTAATTTTTTAAAAGACCCGCTCTCTTTAATAAAAAAAAATGCACATGCACAACCCTGTACCCTATCCTGAAAGTGCAATGCCTCTTAAAAGCATGCGAGAGCATGAACAACTTCATTTCTCCTTGTGCACGCCTGTTTAAAAATTGCTGTTCTTATAGCTCATAAAAGCTTACTGTGCCAAAATGCCAGCCCTAACCCCTAAAACCCTCAATCACCATATAGAGCAGGCACTATATAGTGGACTTCATAGCGAACTCAGTTAGCTTAACGTTGATCACTGCTTTTTGCTTCGTTTGTCAGGTAACTCCTCTTTCACCACGGGGCCATCTTTGTTATTATTCGCCGCTGTCGTCTAGTGACAGCCTATGTCAACAGCTTTCTTTGAAGCTTTCCCTTCATAGACACTTTTTCTCTTACAACCCTCAGAGATTTCAAAGAACCGCGGTAAAAAAGGTGAGCTTCAATGACTGTCTGAAAGATCCCCATAGATGTACGTCTGAAAGTGCGCATGCACAGAAAAAGATAGCTAACGGGACGAGCACATAGGACGGCCTAATGTAAACATATCACCAGAACGATTTACGAATTGGAGGACCACTTATTAAGATGATCCTCCCAGAAATAAAAGATCGTTCTCTTATACCTTTAAAAGTTGCTGTTTGCATCGCTCATACAGGCTTACTTTTCAGAAGAAGATCCAACCTGAAAAAGAACATCTTCTGCTATACCTTTAACTCTGATCAGGTTCCCCACAGCATGGTGCTACCCCCACTATGTTGCAGAGTGAAGATGATGAGCTCAAGCTGTGCAGTGTTCCTGTTTGCAAAGCCATACCTGCGTTGTTATCCACCAATGTTCAAATTTAATGTCATGGCTGGTGGCATTACCCACACTCATAGAATAAGATACTCCTGTTTATATCACATTAGATTAATATTGGGAACATATTGGAAAGGAAAAGTCGTATCCATTTTTATCAGGATACAATATCTAATCCTATTGTTTGGATGACATCACAATGTTTGCCAATTATAAATGTGTTTACTCTCTTTTAACATGCTTTTTCCTTCATTTTAAAACTTTTGAAATGGCACAGTGATTATTTCAAAAATCTTTAGTTTGCAGCGATGAGCACTTGGGCTGTTCCTGAAATATATAGATGTATCTCCTGTGTTTGCATCAACCACCAACATGTTGTTTTCAGGAGTTTTTGCATTAACAAAGGCATTCACGTCCCATTTTAATTATATTTGTTATTTAATTTATATATATTACAATTGTGAAAAATTGCATTTTGAGAATTAGGAGAATGTAAAAACAGTTTTGTGCACATTTGTAATGAAAATCCCACTTATGGAGGCAACTGCTGTCCAATCCATTTTTTTCCCTGTTAATATGCCATCACATTTTATCCCAGCTGGGGTCGCGAGGGGTGCTGGTTCCTCTCTCCAGCTGTTTACAGGTGAGAGGCGGGATGCACCCTGGACAGGCTGCCAGTCCATCGCAGGGCAACACAAACACAAACAACCATTCACGCACACAGTCACACCTAAGGAGAATTTAGAGAAGCCAATTAACCTGGAGAGAAACACGCATACTCAGGGAGAACATGCAAACTCCATGCAGAAATCGGGATTTGAACCCGGAACTTTCTCGCTGCAAGGCAGCAGCGCTACCCACTGAATCACTGAGCAGCCTAACAACTGCTGTACATAGAGAAAAGCTGATTTTACATTTTGGGCAATTCTTGCCTGGATGGGGCCACCTCTTACAGCTGCTTTTTCTATCGCTGCTTCTTACCCCATTTACACTACCCTTGAAAAACCTGCCGAGACCGGTCCGAGCTCAGTAACTGAGATAACTTATCGTGTGTAAATGGAAAGCAAACTAAACTGAACCGAGCTAGACACAACCGAACCGAGATAACTGCAGACCAGTTCCAGAGGTGGGCTCGGCTCGGTTCTCTGATAACAAGAGCGCATGAGCAGAACGCATCATCTCCGTCTGGCTGCACATCGAGATTCACACTCCATTCCAGTAGTTGGTGGTAATGCTCCTCCAGAAACAGAAGGAGAAGAACAACTTCTTCAACTATAAACAGCAATCGAAATCTTCTCCACTCAACATTTTAAATAATTGCATTTTAAATAATAACACTGAAGTACAGCAATAATAATAACTTTCTGAATGTGACGGGTGCCGCCATTTTGATTTGCTTGATTCCCTCCTTCTTCGACTTCTTCTTCTTGTGTTTTATGGCGGTTGGCAAACAACTTTTGGTGCATTACCGCCACAGACTGCTTGATTTCCTCCTTTAATAGTGGCAGTAATACCGCAGATCGTCACTAGGAGGCGAGGAGTCGAGGAACCGAGATAGCCTGATGTGTAAACGGTCGTCAGAACCGAGCTGGGCCTGGTTAACTGATCCGAGCTCGGACCGGTCTCGGCATGGATCGGTTTTTCAAGGGTAGTGTAAATGGGGTAATTGCCTCCTGCAACCCTAGTCTGCCTCAGCAGATGGCCGCTCACACTGAGCCTGGTTCTGCTGGAGGTTTCTTCCTGTTAAAAGGGAGTTTTTCCTCGCCACTGTCACTACAAGCATAGTGGGAGGGATTGCCTTCAAGTCAATGAGTCGATGCAATCAACTGTTTTTTTCTTAGATAGAAAAGAAAAACTTCATAGAAAACATCTGGTGAACTGCAAAGTGTCTTGAGATCATTTGTGTTGTGAAATGGCGCTATATAAATAAACTGAATTGAATTAAATTAAGGGGATGTATGGGAAAGAAAGAAAAAATGATATTTGGCTTTTAAACTTTACTTTGGACATCCTTACATTGGCTTTCTAACAAATCAAATCTCAGAGATCTTCAAAGGTAATATGACCCAGAGACAGAGTTAATTTTCTCATTCTGGAGGCAGTTTGTTGCCTTAGATTACAGAAGAGGTGCTCCTACTTTTAAATTTAGTTTATTGTCAAACATGTTTAAAACTATGTATCAGTTTCTTCCTGCCTAACAATGATGCACCACTTAGAAATGGTCTACAGCATAAAACACTGATAAAATTCATCTAAGTTGGTCTTTGTAATGTGGTGAAATTGTAGCAGCTGTGTTTACTTTCAAAACCTGCAGAAGAAATGCTCTGGGATTTATACTGTACTGTAAACACAGCAAAGGTGATTACTTCAGTGTACGATTGCTGCACTCCTTGACTCCCCTGCCTCTAAAGCTTCTTTCTCATATTGTTACGCAACCACCTAAATCCCCTTCATTCATTCAGATGCATTACAAGCACTGAAATGGGCAGCAGCAGTAGCAGAGCATGGCACACACAACTTTGTTTTCATGACATATGGGGACATTTCATTGACTTACATTCATTTTATAAGGCCTAACCCAGACCCTTACCCTAACCCTAACTATTACCAAAATGTATCTAATCCTAACCTAAACCGAATTCACACCTTAGTCCTAAACCTAACCCCAACTCAAAGAAAAGAACTTTACCATATAGGGACCAGTTGAATGTCCCCATATGGACCTGTAAGTCCTCACATGTAGAATATTTTTCAAAATACTTCCCTCACATTGTAGGTAAAACAAGACCACACACACTCATTCTGCTATATGTAATGAGGACCATGAATTTACTCCCATTGACTTTTATTGATTTTCAGTCATTTTCAATCCTTTCTGTGCCCTAACCCTAAAACTAACCCTAAACCTAACAATTACCAATGCACACTTCACCCTAACCCAATTGACAGCAAAAATAGCATGTGAGGACCTGCAAAATGTCCTCACTTTGTAACAACAATCCTCAATCTGATAGTGAAATTGGAAAAAAATGGTCCTCACTCTGGACGCTAGACAGGTACACACACACACGACTCCTCATGCGCAAAGTTTTAACACAGGAGCTCCAAATAGCCCCTGGAGAGAAACAAGGGCCTAAAATGGCTCCATAGGCGTTTTTTTGTAAGGAGAAAGCAGAGTAAGAGGCAATGAGACATGGCTTTTTGGTTGAATGAAAACCTGAAGGGAAAAAGGGATGTTTCTCTGATAAAAGGTTTGCATTGTTGACTGTTATCTATTTTGCTGGGACCTGGTTGAGCAGAAAGCATTTCCATGTGACTGTGTGACCCTGCTGTTTACAGATCACCGTCTGTGTATCAGGAAATCACCTTCCCTTCCTCTATAACTGATGATACACCCTGGAGCAACCATCCTCTGTGGTTTGTGGACAAACCGTAACGTGTGATTGATTTAATCACATCCGACTCAATCAGGCACAAAAACTTGACCTATGCCCTTTTTGTCAGGATGATAGTCAGCATGTTGGAACGCTTTGTCATTTGTGGTCGTCATGAACAACAGCAAGCGTCACCACTTATTTGCAGACGTAATTTTTTAGCCAATCAGTTTGGAACTTTAAACCAGTGTGTCGTGTCAGTGAAAAGAAGTGAAGTTCACAAACAAAACCATTTAAAGCCAACTGAGAGCATAAAACTCTCTAGGGAACTCTAATGAGGGTCACACCTTGGAGACATATACGTATATATATATATATATATATATATATATATATATATATAATAAACACAGACATGTTTGTATGTAGAGGTGTTTTTCCTTTTACATTTGCATATTTCAAGTTTTCAGTTTGCACGTTCATGTTTGCTAAAATATATTTAATAAAGATAAATCATCTTAATCTGTGGTGGATTAAAGATATTTAATTATGCAGAAAATAACAATCTGATTGTACAATTTATCTATGACGCTTTATAATAATAAATAAGTGCTATAAAATATTTGCTTACGTGATTACATTAATTGTGCCCATGCTTTTTTGAAATAAATAATTGCCCAAAAATGTTTTGCTTGCGCACTTTGCACGCTCGCATTTTATTTGGTGCCCTATTGTGCTAAAGTGTATAGTATTGGATCAGCTGACGCCTCTGGCCCAGTCTGCTCTTTTCTGTAGTTTCAAGCTACGTCTGAACCTCTGCGCAGCTTCAAGATTGATTTAAAATTCATGCATATATATATATATATATATATATATATATATATATATATATATATATATATATATATTCCTACATGTGATTGATGAATAATGTGCTAGAACAGAAAATAAGTGTAAATCAAGTTAAAGCTGCGAGTATCTGAGTGTTATGGCACAGCATGAATATTCTAGGATAAGTTCTTCTGCCCACATTCCAGTCATTTCTGTCCCTGCAGTCATAGATGTTTGTCTTAACATCAGCTGACAGCCATCGTCAGCAGCCGTGTGACTGTTGCCTCTGAGTTAATCTGTGGAGAGTCTATGGCAGGGAAAGTGGATGGAAGGAAGTAGGAAGAGGAAGTATTCCATTCCGAGACTGTTTCCTTGGCTGAGCCTTTAATGCAAGAGTGCTAATTCTGCATAGAATAGTACAAAAGTATGTAGATAAAACAAAGCATGTCTTTTCTTTATGTTTAAAGAATAAAGTGAAACAAAATTAGCTTTAGTCAAATTTTGAGATAGCGCATTGATATTTTCCTCACTGGTATGACAGGGTCTACAGCCAACCTCGCAGATCTTCCTGACAATGCAACTATTACGATACGGACTCACTTCCTTGGCACTCCTGATCTTCTCCAGAAAAGTGCGCAGCTCCCTGGTTTCTGTGTAGAGAGCTCGGCAGACCGCCTGGTAGTGACTTGGGGCATCCGACACACTGGGAAGATGAGCCGTGCAAAGCTGCAAATGAGGGAGACTTTTAGTACTCGGGTTCAAAAGTAACACTGGACACAAGCATGGTGGAGGCGTCTACAGATGCACAACGCATATTTATTTCAGAACTTTATGCAGTACCTTTAAAATAGTGCAAACAGTTGTGTTCTGGATCAGCTCTTTTCTGTTCATTTGTTTGTTAGCGGAAGGTTTTTAAACCAACAAATCATTTGCTCAGGAAACTAAAAACAAGACGTAGTGAGATACAAAAAAAAAAAAGAAGAAAAGAATGATACAAGAAAGGGGGCAGGATTTTAGAAAAACCAAGTAATGCGTTATTATTCCTATAGACTATGATCATGGCGCTATTAGCACCGGTTTTTGTTTCACTTCTAACATCATCATGTAAATGAATACTAGATTAATTTTCACTAAAATCTACATCAGCTGTGGGGATCATATGCAGAGAAAGTCCAAAATACCAGTAATAATATGGAGAGAATTTCAAATCCAACAGAATAAAGCAGGATTTTTGCTCTTTGAAGCATTTATTTGATTAATGCTCAGTAATGTCTTAGCAACAAATTATCCACTTCTCCAAAACATATTCTTTTTTTAAGATAAAATATTGTGAAAAACTGAACTGCAAGTCATTTGGTTCTTACCCTGAAAAGCTAACCCTTGGATTTAGAAGTGTTAGGTAATATTCAATTTATCATATTCAGTGTCCATCTTTACAGCATAATCTGACTTAAAGAAATTTTGTTTGGTGAAACTATCTTTCAGCAGGCACAGATGATTTTCCTTTTTTAGTTACATTTTTCATAAGATTTAGTGTTTTTATATTGGTTTATAAGGGTATCCCAGTTAAGAGTTGCTAATAATTTTACCAAGGAACGGGGTTAGTACAGTAGAACAAGGGCAGAGATATTGTAACGTCTGTTGGAACGATTTAAAGTGACAGCTGGTCAGCCATAGCTGCCAGCATGTCATGCTGCTCCAGTGTGGCAGAGCAGTGTTGATGTATTAGTTTGCTTTTTTATCCAAACAAGAGGCCATGTAAGGAAAGAGAAAGTGACTCAGTGCTCCAATGGGAACCATAGCTTCACCAATCTAAGGGGGGGTGAGCAAGGTAGCACTCATGTTTTACTAATTTCTATGTTTACAGCCATGTTTCAAATGATGTGGACAGAGTTACTGATGAAACATGACTTAGTGTAGTCTCCCTTTAAAATCTTTAAACCAAACCACAGACATGCTACTTGGAATTTTCACTACCGGATCTGTACCAGAAGTATAATCAGAACAATAAGCTAATTTGTACATGTGCAACCAGAAACGAATACAGGTTGGCATTAAATAACGACATTATAGTGTCAAATTTACTTATTTCTATCCTTAAATCATTAAACTAAGTCAAAATACATTGGAAAAAAAAATTTAATAACAACTCTGCTGAGAGAATGGATACGTTTACTTTGTTTCCATCATGTTGCCTTTATAACGTTGCCATCAGACATGCTCAGATCAATCTGCTTAAATACAATTGCAACATGATTATCTGTATCTTAATCATGTAGTTCTTAAGATTATGTACTATATAATATACAGGTATGTTGAAGTGGAAACATTAACCCAAAAATTACCCTATTTACAAATCAATAAGCGGCAAATGTGCTGCCTGAAGTAGGCCAGAGATCGCAATTCCCAGGAAAGATGTGGAACAGATGAACGATATGTCAAAAAAGGATACAATTTGATATATTTTCCCAGCACAGCTGTTATAAACTTTTTATGTGATGTCGTTTTATAATTAGTGATAGAAATAAGTAATTTTGGTCCTTTTTCATAAAGTGTAAGCAATTGTGACCCGCAAGTATTTCTGATAACGTATGTTAAAATGATCTGATTGTCATGATCTGGCCTGTTTGCTCTCCCTTAATTAGTAATTCCTCTCACCTGCCCTCTTCCTTCCCAGCCTCAATTATAATTTATTCCTCTCACCTGTTTCCTGTGGTTTATATTCAGTTCAGCCTGAGCATTCAGTGCCAGATCATTGGTTGTCTTTTTGTTAGTCTGTCCAGTTTTATTTGGTTCCTGTCCTGGATCCTAGCTGCCAGTGGAAAGAGGGTTTTTGTGTTTGTCTCGTCTCCTGATCGTCCACTGTTCCTCCCCCGCGGAGTCCTCTGGGTTTTTGGCTCATTATGGGGGGAGGTTCAGTTTTCATCAAAGTAAGCCTGGCTCCAGGGTGGAGACCAGTTTAAAGTCCAGCTTCAAGTTCCGGTTCCTACGTCCTGTCTCGGCTACCCTCTTCCACTGAGCCTGCCTGTCTTCACCTGATCCTGTCTGCTCCTGTGCGTGATCTCCTGGTCATGCTTCTGGTCCCAGTCTGACTCTGAACCCTCCTGGAAGTCTGTGCATGCCTGGAAGTCTGGATCCTGCCACCTGTCTCTGTTCCTGTCTGATCTGGATCCTGCCTGTTCCTGTCTGTTCCTGTCTGTTCTGGATCCCTCACCAGGATCAGCTTCCAGCATGACCTCTGGGACTGCAGCACTGGGGACACTCGTGGTCTGGACTTTTAAACCAGGTAAGTGACCAACCCAGATAATCATATATCAGTTTATCGTGGTCACTTACTTGTGTTTCTCCCCCAGAGTGTCTGAGATTGAGCGGTGATTACTGATTACGTAAATCTTTTAATAAGATATTATTTTCATCCTATTTTGTAAGAAAAACATTGGGATTCAAGCATAAAAATCAATGCTCAACTATGATAAAAATCCACCATTTTATTGATAATGGTTTTCATCCCTCCTCATTTTGCTTTTTTTCCATTTGTAAATAGTACTTGCTTAGTTAAGAGCTTTTAACTTTAAGAAGTTGTTGTGAATATCTGTGCAGAGTTAACTGTTTGAGCATGATTTAAGGTTGAATCAAAGTTTTCTGTAGTCCTAACACACAGCCAAATGGGCGTGTACTCACAAAACCAAGTCCAAAAATTATTTGATTAAATAGTCACAACAATAATACATATCATAACAGTCATAAAGTCTTACCTAGATTGGTAAATTAACAGTTATCAGCCCCTTGCCAATAAACTCCACCATAAAACATGCATACTGTATATGAAACAATTTGAATTCTTCAGCCACCAACCTTCAGGATATCTCTGTAGCTACGAACTCTGGAGATGCTGTTAGAGTCCTGTTGTGTTTCGTCTTCTTCTTCTGTTGCCTCATAGCCTTCATCAAGGCAGGCTTCCTTCTCAGCTTCGGCTGAATTGGTCATAAGATCAATGAGCTGCTCCAGCGGAGGACTGAGCTCCCTCTCCTCATTCTCCTTCAGCCCATAGTCCAGAGCCTTGTAGATCATGATGCCCAGAGACTCAATGACCTGCAGGAGCAAACAAAACAGCACCTGAATGTTTTACCATCATCTATAGGTTTCCTCTACATTATAATGTATCATGACACTCTTATCTTCAGTAATCCAACTGTTTATATAATCTGCATCCTGGTAGCCCAAATGTTGTTGTCATTGTCTTGCAGAAAAACGGTTCTTGATTGGGTTCCCTGCCAGGGGTCTCTCTCTTCATGGATCTTGCATGTTGTCTCCATGCAAGCATAAAATCTCTCTGGGTACTCTGGCTCCATTGCATAGTCCAAAAACATGATTGAACTCCCCTTAGGAGTGAGTCTTAGACTTAGTCAACTTTTATTATCATTTTGCATACACAGAGTGTACTGTATATGAAACAACATTTCGTTTTGTACAACTTTCATGACATTTCCATTTCTTAAAGTGCAGCAGTGATCAAATGTAAACAGTGTGGGAGAAAAAAAACATGGTGCAAAAACATGCATTGATATGGAAGTTCAGAGCATTAAATATATTATGGTGCAAATATGCATTGTTTTGGTTTGGTGTTGTCAGTTTGATGTAGAGTCTGTGACATGATTTAGAGGTTTCTCAACAGTTCAGCAGTCTAATGGCAGTGGGTAAGAAGCTGTTTCGGAATCTGCTGGCCCTGCATCAAATGTTGCGAAGCCTCTTCCAAGAGGGCAGCAGGGAGAACAGTATTTTTGTGTTCATAGTTGTGTGGCTTAGTCATAACTGGGTATACACACACCAGCCACTTTATTAGGTACCCCATGCTAGTAACGGGTTGGACCCCCTTTTGCCTTCAGAACTGCCTCAATTCTTCGTGGCATAGATTCAACAAGGTGCTGGAAGCATTCCTCAGGGAGTTTGGTCCATATTGACATGATGGCATCACACAGTTGCCGCAGATTTGTTGGCTGCACATCCATGATGCGAATCTCTCGTTCCACCACATCCCAAAGATGCTCTATTGGATTGAGATCTGGTGACTGTGGAGGCCATTTAAGTACAGTGAACTCATTGTCATGTTCAAGAAACCAGTCTGAGATGATTACAGCTTTATGACATGGCGCATTATCCTGCTGAAAGTAGCCATCAGAAGTTGGGTACATTGTGGTCATAAAGAGATGGACATGGTCAGCAACAATACTCAGGTAGGCTGTGGCGTTGCAACGATGCTCAATTGGTACCAAGGGGCCCAAAGAGTGCCAAGAAAATATTCCCCACTCCATGACACCACCACCACCACCCTGAACCGTTGATACAAGGCAGGATGGATCCATGCTTTCATGTTGTAGACGCCAAATTCTGACCCTACCATCAGCAGAAATCGAGACTCATCAGACCAGGCAACGTTTTTCCAATCTTCTATTGTCCAATTTCGATTAGCTTGTGCAAATTGTAGCCTCAGTTTCCTGTTCTTAGCTGAAAGGAGTGGCACCCGGTGTGGTCTTCTGCTGCTGTAGCCCATCTGCCTCAAAGTTCGACATACTGTGCGTTCAGAGATGCTCTTCTGCCCACCTTGGTTGTAACAGGTGGTTATTTGAGTCACTGTTGCCCTTCTATCAGCTCGAACCAGTCTGGCCATTCTCCTCTGAGCTCTGGCATCAACAAGGCATTTCCGCCCACAGAACTGCCGCTCACTGGATGTTTTTTTCTTTTTTGGACCATTCTCTGTAAACCCTAGAGATGGTTGTGCGTGAAAATCCCAGTAGATCAGCAGTTTCTGAAATACTCAGACCTTCTGGCACCAACAATCATGCCACGTTCAAAGTCACTCAAATCACCTTTCTTCCCCATACTGATGCTCGGTTTGAACTGCAAGAGATTGTCTTGACCATGTCTACCTGCCTAAATGCACTGAGTTGCTGCCATGTGATTGGCTGCTTAGAAATTAAGTGTTAACGAGCAGTTGGACAGGTGTACCTAATAAAGTGACCGGTGAGTGTAGATAACCGATGGATGTTAAATATGAAATGTGGATAATGCTTTGTGCTTGGTTTTGCTGTTAAATATTTTCCAGGTGTTTAGTGAGTTGAATTTTTATAATAAACTCATCCTGTGACTCTGCAAAGAAGTATTTGTACAGTTTACACTGCAATCTCAGTGGGCATAGACACGCTCTGTCTGGCATATATGCTATTGGAGACAGTTCTTTTAAAAATTCTGATTAACGTGTACTTCAAAAAATGTAGGTGGAACATTTCATTCATTTTTAGATCCTCTCAAACTGAGACTAAAATCTTGATGAGTCTTAATGTCTGACATTTATTTGGACCTCTACATATCATAATCTAAAAAAACACAAGACTTTGTTTTGTGAAATCAGATTCTCCTTGTGACTGAGCTACTTTTTTAATCATCCCACTGTGTGTGAACAGAGAACTTTTCAGAAAAAAAGACGTTTTGGTTATTTGTTTGTAGCCTGTTCTCATGATGTCATAGTTTGGCCTGAATACAACTACAACATCATAGTACAATACTTGTCAGTCTAATGAAGAGCTTTTTTAATCCAATATTAAAATAATAACACATTTCATAAATAAATTCTTAATTAACATCCTATCAAATAAATTCATATCCCAATGAAATTAAGGTAAATATATTTTGAAAAATAAATATTAGTGCTTGTTTAATCATTTATTTATTTTGTGATGCTTTTATTTAGTATTTCCGGTACTTCTTTTTCAACACAGTTTTTATATAATGTTTTTTTTTTCAAGTTCTTAAAATTAAATAAAGGGGCAGATGAAAACACCTCTAAATAAAAATAAAAAACATAGATACGCCTTGAAGCAAATATATGGATAAACAAGTGATAAATATTTAAAGATGTTACCAATTTTCATGGGGACGTTTCTTGCTTTGGTGGAATATGTTATAATAACTTTTTAAAAACTGTATTTATTTAGATTCACATGACATTTCTTTCCAGAATTAGCTTGTAACTTTGGTTCTAATTATTCAGTTAGTGTTGGAAATGAATGAATCCAAGCATTAACTGCAGCGTTAATGCCTGTGTAGATGCATCTCTACATGGGTGTGTATGTAGACATCAATCCAACAGATTTCAGCCATGTGTTGGATATATATTGGATAAAAATGGTTGTTCTTTGGGCAAACCGCTTATAAAATATAGAATATCCTGCTACTAAAAAACTTTATTTTGTCTTTCTTGAGACTTCGTTTTTTTAGACGTCCGTTTTGGTCCCCTGCACGTTTTACTGTCCAAAAACAATGTTACGCTACAATACAAAGACAAATGTTGAGCACTAGGACCAAGCAGAAAACCGCAGCTAAGGCTGAAGCCTAATTCCCTGAGTTCAGACCGCCCACGAGCTCCTGACTGGCCCACCGTCTTTTCTTGTGTGATTGGCTGTCAGTGCCATCACTCCTGAGACGCTGAATTTACAAACATCTGATGCGCCACTGAATCGGGTCTGTGATTGGACGGTCAAAGACGCTGAAGTTAGTTATATTAAAAAATACTTTGCCCCCCCCACACACACACACACTTCTGAAATCAAAATTTCGTCCATGTATACAGTAAAACTTAATATTTAAGGATGGAGGTCATACACTCCCAAAGATCTTCCTGAGGAAACGTTTACAGAAAATTAAATATATTCTAATCAAAGCAAGTCCCTGATAAATAAAAACTTAAAGCAACGTAAAAATCTGTAAACCATGCTGCTTCTTTATAATCACGTACCCAATGTGAATATGAAATAGTTGAAAGGTTCATTAAACACATTTATCATAAACCACAATTTTATTTCTCCCTTTTGTTCTTTCAAGATGTTATAGGAGCCAAGATTGGTTACCATAACTAAGATATTCTGCACCACTTCACAGAACAAACCCTAAACTACTACTTATTAGACCCAAGCAGCGACAGCGCTGCAAAGGCCTATTGTATCTGTACCGTTTATTATTTTTCTCCTTACAAAAGAAGTGGCTTTTTGTGAAGCTGTAACATTTTCAAAAACTCACCAAACTTGGCAGCAAATTGTCCCCCTGCGAAAATGTACGTATCTTAATGAATTCAAAGTGGGATGGCCAAATGGCTCTACAGCGCCCCCTAAAGTGAAATGGGGAAAACCATAAGTCGCAGAGATTGGAGATTTGGCAGGTAGGTAGATATCAACGAATCATGACAAAAGGTCTATTGGAGGTATGCTCTAAAACCTACAGGAAGTCGGCCATTTTGGGTCAAAGGCCGATTTTTGGTAATTTTTCAATCTTGTTGACGTCAAACTTTAATTAACTCCTCCCAGGGGTTTTGAGCCATCGGCTCCAAACTTGGTGTGAGATCAAAAATTTTCTTTTTTATGTTGTTTTCCTTTTTACTGAAGGGGTCCTCTGGCGCCCCGTAGTTAGAGTGTCATGAATCGATCCTGGTGAGGGATCCAGAACAGACAGGAACAGGCAGGATCCAGATCAGACAGGAACAGAGACAGGTGGCAGGATCCAGACTTCCAGGCATGCACATACTTCCAGGAGGGTTCAGAGTCAGACTGGGACCAGAAGCATGACCAGGAGATCACGCACAGGAGCAGTTAGGATCAGGTGAAGACAGGCAGGCTCAGTGGAAGAGGGTAGCCGAGACAGGATGTAGGAACCGGAACTTGAAGCTGGACTTTAAACTGGTCTCCTCCCTGGAGCCAGGCTTACTTTGATGAAAACTGAACCTCCCCCCATAAAGAGCCAAAAACCCAGAGGACTCCTGGGGGAGGAACAGTGGACGATCAGGAGACGAGACAAACACAAAAACCCTCTTTCCACTGGCTGCTAGGATCCAGGACAGGAACCATGACAAAAAAAAAACAAACAAACAGACTAACAGAAAGACAAGTAATGATCTGGCACTGAATGCTCAGGCTGAACTGAATATAAACCACAGGAAACAGGTGAGAGGAATAAATTATGATTGAGGCAGGGAAGGAAGAGGCCAGGTGAGAGGAATTACTAATTAAGGGAGAGCAAACAGGCCAGATCATGACATAGAGTACTTTTCCAGAAATTTGAAATGGAATAACTTTTACAAAAAAAATCCAAATCCAACTAAGTTTGGCAGTAATGAGCCCCTTTGGTTGCTCTACGATACTGGCTGGTCAAATGATGACATCATCAAAGCCCTGCCCCCTGAGGGAAGAAAGTCACTATATCCCGAATGACTGTAGTTCCCAACAAGATCATCTCACTTAATACCTCCTACAAAGTTATAAGCCTTTTTGCTGTAAGCATATTTGCTTCAAATGTTGTGTCTTAACATAGATCGCTGATAGCAAGCTTACGTTGTCATGTGGCAACATTACTTTAGATCCACCAACTGTGATGGCCGCAGCGTTTATCCGACGGATGAGATTTGTCCCAGTTATTGTCTTTTTATCCTAGTTTAACCCTTCCTGACCAAAGCTGTGGTTGTCTCCAGTTAGTCCAGAGGTGAAGTGTGGAACTTGTTCTGCTGGCTGGGAAGGAGCAAGCAGGCGTCGGTTGCTTGGCTCCGGCGGTTGCGATAGGCCGAGCGGTGCTGAGCTGCGAGGGCCGCCCACGGCCGTTCGCAGCTTTAATTTCTGTTGTTTATCTATAACAAAGGATTAATTCTTATCAAATTAACAAAAAAGCAGATGTTGTTTCTCTAAATGTACATGTGTAGGTCAGGAGAAGGGGAGCTTGTTTACAGCATTCAAGCCTTCTGGAATCGAAGAGTCATGGTGGATAGAGCAAGCATTCCAAGGGAAGACAAAGGACAAGAGTGGGTCATAACAGACGGCATTATTTTGCAACCTTAAGTGCTCAGAAATGACTGGAAGGGAATGCATAGCATATAAACCACAACTGGAAATAAAGAATAATTCATGAAAGCGGAGGAAAGAATAAAAATGGATATAGCTGTTGTAGACATAAGAGGAGAGAGGTTTTAAATAAAGCAGAGAAAAAAGAGATAAAAAATAGCTGATTAACCGGTGAGGCCAGCGAAAGAGGTGAGACATCAAGGGACGGAAGATCGTCACAAGCATTCATGTGTGCGTTTGTGTGGATAAATGTGTTTATGTAAACATAAAGGTCAAAGGCAAACCGAGGGGGAGGAGTCATGTGAGCACTCGGCTCCTCATTTAAAATCTCCACATCCCAACTGGGTTTCCTCAGGGGGATCAGCACAAAGATGACAGCATTATACAGTGGGGCAAAAAAGTATTTAGTCAGCCACCAATAGTGCAAGTTCTCCCACTCAAAAAGATGAGAGAGGCCGGTAATTTTCATCATAGATATAGCTCAACTATGAGAGACAAAATGAGAAAAAAAAATCCAGAAAATCACATTGTCTGATTTTTAAAGAATTTATTTGCAAAATATGGTGGAAAATAAGTATTTGGTCAGTTACAAACAAGCAAGATTTCTGGCTCTCACAGACCTGTAACTTCTTCTGTAAGAGGCTCCTCTGTCCTCCACTCGTTACCTTCATTAATGGCACCTGTTTGAACCCGTTATCAGTATAAAAGACACCTGTACACAACCTCAAACAGTCACACTCTAAACTCCACCATGGCCAAAACTAGAGAGCTGTCAAAGGACACCCGAAACAAAATTATAGACCTGCACCAGGCTGGGAAGTCTGAATCTGCAATAGGTAAACAGCTTGGTGTGAAGAAATCAACTGTGGGATCAATTATTAGAAAATGGAAAACATACAAGACCACTGATAATCTTCCTCGATCTGGGGCTCCACACAAGATCTCACCCCGTGGGGTCAAAATGATCACAAGAACGGTGAGTAAAAATCCCAGAACCACACGGGGGGACCTAGTGAATGACCTGCAGAGAGCTGGGACCAGAGTAACAAAGGCTACCATCAGTAACACACTACGCCGCCAGGGACTCAAATCCTGCAGTGCCAGACGTGTCCCCCTGCTTAAGCCAGTACATGTCAAGGCCCGTCTCAAGTTTGCTAGAGAGCATTTGGATGATCCAGACGATGACTGGGAGAATATCATATGGTCAGATGAAACCAAAATAGAACTTTTTGGTACAAACTCTACTCGTCGTGTTTGGAGGAGAGAGAATGCTGAGTTGCATCCAAAGAACACCATACCTACAGTGAAGCCGGGGGGTGGAAACATCATGCTTTGGGGCTGTTTTTCTGCTAAGGGACCAGGACGACTGATCCGTGTGAAGGAAAGAATGAATGGGCCATGTATCGTCAAATTTTGAGTGAAAACCTCCTTCCATCAGCAAGGGCATTGAAGATGAAAGGTGGCTGGGTCTTTCAGCATGACAATGATCCCAAACACACCGCCCGGGTAACGAAGGAGTGGCTTCGTAAGAAACATTTCAAGGTCCTGGAGTGGCCTAGCCAGTCTCTAGATCTCAACCCCATAGAAAATCTTTGGAGGGAGTTGAAAGTCTGTGTTGCCCAGCGACAGCCCCAGAACATCACTGCTCTAGAGGAGATCTGCATGGAGGAATGGGCCAAAATACCAGCAACAGTGTGTGAAAACCTTGTGAAGACTTACAGAAAACGTTTGATCTCTGTCATTGCCAACAAAGGGTATATAACAAAGTATTGAGATGAACTTTTGTTATTGACCAAATACTTATTTTCCACCATATTTTGCAAATAAATTCTTTAAAAATCAGACAATGTGATTTTCTGGATTTTTTTTCTCATTTTGTCTCTCATAGTTGAGGTATATCTATGATGAAAATTACCGGCCTCTCTCATCTTTTTAAGTGGGAGAACTTGCACTATTAGTGGCTGACTAAATACTTTTTTGCCCCACTGTAGATTTGGGTTGGGCTGCCCTGCCCAAAGCAGAGAATAGTGTTTAGTGATGGGCAATTACATTTTCAGGCTTCCGTTTCTTATCTGATCGTTTCCAAGGCCGTTCCAAATCCGTTTCTAAGACTTTACTGACTCAAATTTCTAAACAATGGCAGGATTTAAGGGAAATCCTCGTGACCGCAAATATTCAAGCGTAAGATCTCCCCGACTGGTTCCCAGGCTTGAAAGCGTCAGAGCGGAATTATGGGATAGAAGGGAGGAAGGGGTGAGGGAAAAGAAAAGATGACAAGACATGAAATTCGGAAGAAAAAAAAAAAACAGGCAAAGGATGTTGAATCAAGGGGATTTGGTATGGTGTTAGATTAGCAGCAGCAACAGCCATCATGTTAAGAACCAGATCAAAAAAACTTAGCTTCGGAATCTTTCTGTTAAGGTGAAGAGGCAGTTTAGTAAATAAAATAAAAAAAAACAATTTCACAAAATGCGAAGCATTATGTCGCAAAACATCGTATAAATCTGGTTAGACATGTTGTCCTGAAGACTCTTTTCCACTTTAGATGACCCTGCAATATAGGGGTGTAAATAATAAACGTTTTTTATTGATGCATCGATCCAACAGCCAAATTCTGACTCCCGTGCTGCGCCTATTTTTCCCTCCTACCTCGCTTCCTTTAGCCACCACCCTCTTTCGCATGCACACACAAACTCAAGTAAACAGTAGGCAAGACATACATGGTGGAGGAAAAAGAAGATGACTTACACACCCCAACCAATTAATCGATTTGAATCGTATCATGTTGTATTCTTGAGTATCGAGAATAATCGAATCGTTGGGTCAGGAAATTGATACTGAATCGAATCACCATGATGGGTGTGATTTACACCACTACTGCAATTCAGCCATTCATCTCTGTCAAACACTTCTGCTTCTTGTGACAAATGAAAACATTCCTTTAATCAGATGCAGCAAACAGATGACATCTCTATTTTTGACACATGTAAACACTGTTACTACACTGTTGCTCCCTGCTAGTTTTTGAGGAACCTGAAAGGTCCTGACAAACAAAAAGCTGATAGTAAATGATGTGTTTTAGGAGAAAAAAGATTAAAGAACATAACTCACTGGAAGATCTTGGCAATTAAATGAATCAGAACGGTCAGAATTACAGAAAAATGCTCCCCTTTCACCAATTGCAGAACGTTTTTGTTTAAATGTTCATGGAATACCGGAAGTTACTGGCCGGATGTGATGCATGGGACTTCCTGTTGCTTGTCGGTCCTGCCAATCAAGCTGGAATGTTGTCAAAGAAAGTGTTTGTTTAACTGCATTCATCATAATCAGCTGTGCTAAAGCAGGGAAACCTCCTAAACCTGGAGGACCGACCGACTTTGGTGATGCCTGGGTTGGAGGATCATCAATGCACTGTTGTGTACCGAAATGTACATGTTCTTCGGTACAATCAGAGTGCGAAATACAGGGGGGTCCGGGGGGGCTCGACCCCCCCGATTAACCCATGAGACCCCCTGAAAGCCTCAAAAGCAAAATTTAAAGGGGGTCTTAAATTGTGTCAAAAAAATAAAACAATTAATATTTTTTGTCACTAATGGTCACTAAAATGTTTTTAAGCTAAACATGTCCAGTATTAAAATTCAAAACCTTTATTCACAAATATGTTCTGTTTTTTGCCAAGTGGAGCCAGCCAATCCTGCTTGCGTATGCAAATTAGCCATGTGCTTTTCCGCAGTTAATAACACAGGCAACGCGGAACAGATTGCGCAAAGACAGCAGGTCTTCACTCCTGTTTGTGGACCTCAACAGAAATCCTCTAGACAAATTCGACCCAGTTCCATTTGTCAGAAGCTGGATTAAAGCAGGACATGTGCGTACATGAAAGAGAGAGACAGACAGAAAGACAGTCTTTGTGCATGTGTGTGTTTTCATAGACTGACTGTCTATTCAGGCTCTTGCCCACTCTACCAGATTCACAGAAAGCTTCATTCTCCAGGCTGTCAGGAAGCTGAGCCCACATCAAAAAAAAAATCACTCCGGACAAACTGTCTCCTGCACTACTATTAATACTATATTTATTTACTGTTCTTTTGCACTTTTATTGTTACAAATGCTATATCTTACATAATTGGTAATAATAATAATAATAATTTTTCTGCTGCCATTACCATCTGCCTTTTTGCACTAGCATATTTTAGTATATTGGTTAAGTATTTTATATTATTGTACATTTTATATTTTATTGTTAAATGGAATGTTTAAATTTTAGTATTAGGAACTGATCTTATCTGTTGTGCCTGTGCACTTTATCGGTTTCACTGTTGGTGAGTGAGAAACGTCCTCTCCAGTCCTTGTATGCCTGGTGAATGTGAAGAATTGACATTAAAGCTGACTTTGACTTTGCAATGTTGTAGGCCTACTGCATATTGAGAAAATTTAGATCGGTATTGCGCAACAATCCGGAAATGGGGACTCTCACAAATATTGACAGGTATTTCGCACACTGGGTACAATTCATGTGTCATAAGCTACGTTCACACCTAATGCAATTTCAGCAGCAACAAAGCTTCTGCATCAGTTTTGAAGCTTGTCCACAGTAAGGTCAGGCGCGCCCCAAAGAGCGTCTTTGATGCTCCTGAGGTTTGTCAGGTAAAGTGTCTAAAGATGTTTCGGATGCTTGTGCTGCTGCTGTGTTCAATAGCAGAGAGCGGCTTTGCTATATTTGCTGTGTGGAAAAACTACTTTTAATATATTTTAAGTAAGAAAGTCCAACTCAAAACATTGTCTGTGCAGTCACTTCATTAGGATTACAATCCTGCCTTAAAATATGAATTTGCTGTCAGAGCAGCTCAGAACCCCACATAGCGGGGGTGGGCTGTCCCTAGCAGCAGCTACCTCAGGCCGGGTCATCTGTGGGGGGTTTCCACTACTGCTGTGGCGGCTGGAAGTAGATGTTGCTGTTTTTCATTTAATAAAAGTGAACATTCCAGTATATATCTGCTCGTCTAGAGACACTGGATCATTCCTACTTTTCAAGGTGCATTGTGGTAAATTTTGAGTCCACTGCTTTTTTATCCATTAGACGTTCAGACACTCATTTAAAATGGCGCAACACTATACAGTGCCCTATATAGAAATTAGGGAAGACATTCTGATCCTGATCCATTTTGTGTCTCAACCTCTGAGTCTCCCTGTTTCCGTCTGATCTGTTTGCTTGATCTGTCTTCTGACTCCTGCCTGATCTCTGCCTGCTTGTGTACTGACCAGAACCATTTCCTGACCACTGAGTCTGTCACAGTGTGTGGGAGGTTTGACAGGACCCATATGCAGACACTGACACTGGTTTCTTGAAGATTTAACAATAAAAGGGTAAAAGAAGTTAAAATCCAAAACATAAATCCACAAAAACTGAGGACCAGGAATACTCACAAGAAGGGGGCAAAGAAATTACAACAAACCACCAAAGAGTGAGACTGGACTGGGACTGCACTCTAAGACCAGGTTAGTGACCGACACGTTTGTGATCATCCACTTCCAGAAAGACATGGTGTCTACACATGCTGTCTACACCCGCAGAGGTTCCTGCCTTATACAGCATGCCGTCCACCCGATTCTGTTGTTAATAAAACATTCTGAAAAAAATCTCTTTTCTTCACCTCAAATTACTAAATAATTCTGCTCTGAGCCTTGGCAAACTTATATTTACGCAAAGCGAATGCAGAAATTCTAAATGCACAGCAAATCTGTGTGTAAAGAACATAAATTGGGGAAAATAAAAAATTATTGTTGCTCTTCATTTTATACGTTTTTCTTTAGTTATGTGGATAAAGTCTCGATTACTTTTGTGTTTTGTCGTCAAACACCCAATGTTTTTTTATTCCATTTATACTCACAAGAAAACATGTTTTCAAACAATGTTGCAAAGTAATTTTGCCAGTGGTCACATGCTAGCTATGTGACCTTAAAAGAATTTCAGTGTAATGTTCCCAATGTTTCAAAATAAAGAAAGAAATGAAGGCTTATAAAACATAAATGTTTAATGGATATAATGTTATATTATGGTTATTAAGTTACATATATAAAAAAAACTTTAAAAAATGTTAATTAATTCTTCTGCATATCCATGCTGTATTTACCTCCTCTTTAAAAAAAAAACTTTAAAAGTATATTTTTTTGCCAGTAATATTTCTAGTAAGTATACTGAAATTATCAGGGAATTTATATTATCCTCAAAGCAAAATATGCCAGTGCAGGAATCTTTCAATGTAAGTTATTTTCTCTCAGGCAAAAACAAATAGCGTCTCATATAATTCCTCCTAAACCCCTGAATATACTGCTGTGACCCTCTGTCATATGAGCGGTCATGGCGGCTGTTTCTGTTTTCCTAACCTGACCCACACACTAACCTCTGAAACATTCAAACTCAATAATCATTCACTATTTCAGTTTGGCTCAACAAGCACCTTTTAATGAACACTGCTTAAAAAAAGTTTTTATTCTCCACAAACTGTTTCATACTTTGTGACTTAAACTTGGTTTACAAAATATCCCTCCCACTAGAGCAGCATTTAATAGTGCAAACAAAAACAGAAATTGTAGCTCTGCCCACCTAAGAGGCGGCTAATGGAGGAATTAATCAGAGAGGAGTAATGACTAACTCTGGAGGAGCTGCAGAGATCAGCAGCTCCTTATAGAAGGGAAGCAAACAGAAACGGTTTGAAAGGAAAGTCATAAGAAGTGACGAGTGAAGGGTCGGCTACCATGGAGTGGGTTTTGTCCCATTATTGTTGTCAGCAAAGAGCAGGTTTTATAAATGGAAATTTTAAAATAATAAAATCCAGAAAGAAAACTTTGATAATTTTCATAATCAAACACAGGATTTTGAGGATAACTTTGATTTATTCTTATAATGATAAATATTTTTTCCTCTTTTGTAGATTGAGCTGATGAACAGCGAGATGAGCAGTGCAGAGCAGATAATATTTGTCAGCCATTTCTAAGTTCTCCTGTTCATCCAGCTTTGGGTGGATTCCACTCTCACTGCCAGCCAAGCGCCTTTAGCTGTCAGCCATCAAGCAACTCCACCAACTTGTCATTTATCTGGTCAGCCGTTCTGCAACAAACAGTATTGTGAGAACTGATTTCTGGTGCAAAGCTGCTTAGCGGGGATTTGCCTGTACAGCTTCAAATTCACTGCTTCTCCGGCAGGGTGTGTGTATGCGACCACATTATTCACCGGCTGCCTTTCTGTTAGCACAGCAATCTGTATCTAGAGCTGCCTGAAAGCTTCTGCTCATCGGCTACGCAGAACCAGGATGAGATCCTCTGCAAAAATAAAACATCGAAGAAACTAAATATTAACAGATTAAACCTGTGATGTTATAATTTAGTTCACGGCTGGAGAGATATTAGAAATAACTTATATTGATCACTGGCACTGGTAATTTAGCTGAAGAAACATTTATTTAAAGATGGTAATTTAATTAACATCCTTAAATAGTGAGAAGATAACCTCTGCAACACAGATAAATAATTTGGTAAGCCATTACCACACTCATTAGCAGCATGTTTTCAAACTAGACAGATTTATGGAGGTCTTTAATTGGTTCTGTAACTTTCCCCTTAGCTCTTATTAATCAGGAAGCCCTACTGGGCGAGACCTCTAACCAGTTCATCAGAAATACCAGCTTGGGGCTCTAATAATGAGGGGGAAGATTTCTAGATCTGTATTCAGATGACTTATGCCTTGTTAAGAAACAGTAGCTTATAAGCTTGTGGTAAATAAACCCACGTGTTACAGTAAAAGTGTATTAACTTGATTTGTATTTGAAACCCTTTAGTTTTTTGTTTGTTTGCTTTTTCCCCACTAAAACCACTTAAATTGGCTTGAACTTCCAAATATGAATATTTAAAATGTAACAGATATCCACAAAACGTCTACAAGCTCTAAATGAAGTATGTCACTGGGAGTGGTGAGTCTAACTATTTGTATTGATCTAAGCATCAGTGTCTGTAACATCTACCACTCTGATTGGTTTTCCTTTTTAACTGAAGGAAAAGCATCATAGGCACAACCAACCAAACATTATTCCTGCTGAAATGGGAAAATATGAGTAATTCCTGTAATTCACAGAGACCCGGCTAACAACTAACACCCCTACAGCTTTTTGCTTGTGCTGGTCTCCTCATACCATTTAATCTAAAAATAAAGTGTCTTACTGACTTCTTTTATTAGCAAAAATCAAGAAGTGCTTTCATGAATACATATTCTTCCAAAGTCTAATGACAATAAAATCAGAGATTAAAACGTTCCCATATAGAGTGATTTTGTCCCAGTAGTGTTGCAAGCAAAGAACAAGTTTTGTAAATAGTGTCAGGTTTCTGTTTCTGTTATGTTTTTCTTTTCAGTCTTTCTTTACTCCTTGTTTTCTAGTGTTAGTGGTTGTATTTTTATTTTGCTGTATTCTTTGGTTTTTTCCAGTTACTGTCCTAGTCTGGGTTCTGTTATGTTTTCTTTTGAGTGTTTAGTTTTCTTTTCTCCATGTTTTATAGTCCTAGTAATTGAATTAACATTTTGTTGTTATTTTCAGTCTTCCTGTCATGGTTTTGGTTATATTGTTTCCTCTGTTTCCTAGTTTATTGGCTTAATTCCTTTTGTTGTAATTTCTAGATTTGTTAGTTCTCATGTTTTTCTGTTGTCCTCTGTAGCCCTGTGTGTGTGTTTGTTCCTGTCCCCTTGGCTCCCTCGTTGTCTCCTCTCACACCTGTTCCTTGTCTGCTCGTTAGCCCTCCCTTTGTCTCTGTCAGCTATATATGCTCTCCCTCTGCTCTCACTCTTTGTTGGTTCCTCTGTTGTTGCTGGTCCTGTCGTCGCCGTTGTCCTCTCACCTCGTCTCTCCCTAGCTCCTTGTGCGTGTTTCCCTTGATGTTTCCGTGGTTCTGGTCTGTTACATTTTGGTTGGATTTTTGGACTGCCTTTGTTAACCAATTTATTTATTAAATCTACAAGTATTCACCTCAGCCTCTGCATTTGGGTCCTCCAAACCTCCACCAAGACGTGACACTTCCAGGTTTCTATTTGTTGCTCTCTGCTGCCCTCTTATGTTTTCCTTCCTCCCTAGCTCTTTCCCTCTCTTGTTCTGTGCACACCTGCTCCCAGTTTCCTGATTAGCCCCCTCTTTGTCTCAGTCTCCTTTAAAAGCCCTCTCTCTTCAGTTCCCCTTTGCTGGGTCCTCGTCAAACACTGCCTAACTTCGTCAAACTTCCTCCAACTCCATCTTCCTGAGTCTTCCTCGTTGTGACAGTGATTCCCCTGATGTCTCTATGGTTTCTGGTTCGTTTTGACTAGTTTTTATGTTTGATTCTTTTGGATTTTTGGACTCCTGGTTTCATGTTAGTTTGGACTTCGTTTTCAATATTGGATTTTTGGATAATCTGCCTTTGTTTCTCAGTTTCCCTTTTATTTAATCTAAAGAAATTCACCTCTGCCTTCCTGCCTCTGCTTTTGGGTCAACAATCCATAACCAAATCCTGACAAATAGATATTTGTAAAAGAAATGCAATCCATAAATGAAACTTTGAAAAGTGTCTTCTATCAAAAAAGATTTTGAGAGTCAATGTTTCTTTTTCAGACTAATTTTTAAGAATTGCAATTTATTCCAATATACATTTATGTCACTTTAAACCCAATACAAACTCTCACTCTTAAATGTTGTTGCTAATGTCTATTCAGACCATTAAAATAGCTTCTTTAGTCCTCACTCTAAAGGGAAGCCCACCCCAAGAAGTGAAGAGAATCTAATCTGTAAAATGCAATTTGAAAACAGAAATTATCTTCATAATCTAATTAATTTCTTGTTGGCAAAAAGAATTCCATTGTCACAATAGCAAACTTTTTTTATTTTTATCTTTAAAACGGGAAACATTGTTGGAGAAAACACAGGCAGGGCAGTTTGGGAGTGAACATAAAAGAAAGATGAGGTTCATTTATTTTTTCCATACACTGCATTACCTGTCTTAAAGTGCTACAAACAAAGGTAAATGTAAATAAAAAGTAACTATACTTCATCCGTAGTTATATTTTATTTATTTAAGGGAGAAAAACATCCCTGTTGGAAGGAGATACGCACTTTCAGGTAATACCATGTCTCTTTGAAGGCTCATTTGATGTTTATTTTATAAACCTGCAACACTATTTAGGTTCAGTCCTTTTTCTTTCATTTTGATTTAATTTTATAAAGCTTGTCTACCGTCCTGTTGCACCTCAATATTATAAGACTGTTGTTATTTTTGATGGCTCAAATATGTTTAAATACACGAAGAATATCTCTCCATCCTGTCATTTTACCAACGCTTCGATTGTGGCAACAACAGCTGATTTTTTTTGTGCCAGTTTGCACAAAACATTTTTGTAGTAGTAATATAAACGCAAAAACTGCGGCCTCAGTTGTGATTTATATTTAGAAAATCACTTGGCACGTGGTGAATATTTACATTGCATATCCTCTACCAATAAATTAGATGTTTGATTATTAGAATTTGATCTGTATATTGATGAAGGCAAAACTTGGTTTATCTACCCTGTCTGCTGAATTGCAAGCGTAAATCACTTTGTCGTCTTTGAAGGTCGGCTCTGCATGTACAAACACGCTTGTAAAGATCAGTCCCAAAGTCCATCACAAACTCGTTTTATAGATAGAGCCCAGAAGTCCAAACATCTATTACTTTCTGTTCCATGTTTTAAGCCAAAGTTAAAAAATTGTACAGAAATCTGCATGTCTTAGAGAGCTGGTAGACAAAAGCCTTTGTTTCTGATTAACTAATTTTTATTTAACCTCTAAAAGTGGCATGGGTGTATTTCTCAAACTGAGAGGTTGTATTTTACAGCTGGATTCTCAAAACTCTACATCCACATTTTTCCTGGGCTAAGTTTTTAAAATTGATGTTTCTTATTAAAGCTGCAGCACTCTTGTTCAGTTTTGACAATATAATGCACTGAAAAAAATTATGCAACTGCTTTGGGCATTTACTTAATCATAATTAGTTAATTGTGTTAAAGTAACTTAATATGATTTATATGATTTAGTATTTGCCAAAAACGGTTGCATTATTTTTTCAGTGTGTGTTGTATATATGTATATTACTGCCGACAACATGGACTGCAGAGATATTTGTTAATGTACTCATACTGGCTAAAGTGTATTCTCAGCACAGCCTCCATTTCTGTGGTTTACTGTAACATTCAAACACAGTTTTCTCAGTGGTGTATTTGTAATGGAAATCCTGCCATTAGTGGTTGAGACAAACTTATATATATAAAATAAAACTCTCAACAGTCAAAATGTTGTCATTTAGCAAAAAAGATTTCCTTCCTTCAACCCGCAGTTGTTAAAGTTCAGGAATATAAATCAAATTATTTGAGAAAAAAAGATTTTAGAAGCAGAATTACAGACATTTATCACATATTGAAATCAAAGCTTTCTTTTCTATTTATCAGTGTGTTAATTGTGGAGTAAATACAGCAGTACAACAGTGAAGTTACTCACCTCAGTTGTTGTGCAGGGGCTGAGTTTACCTGCAAGGAAACAAGATAGAAGTGTAAGCTGGGTTCTTGTGGCAACAAAGCCAATATCGGACGATTACTATAAATTATTAATCTACGCTAAGCTACAACAGTGTCAAAGCATTCAATGTGTTTGCATCAAATGTTAGCAGCTAATACCAACAATGATTTAGGTATACATGTAAGGCTCAGGAACAAACCCTAATTATGCTAATCGATTAATAAGATAACAGATGGTGCATTATAGTAGATCTTTTACTGAATTTGAATCAGGTGAAGCTTATACTGCACCATCTGAGGAGTTCTGGTTTTCACAAACAAGGACGTTTTTTCATCAAAATGCAAAATATAAACAGATTTTTTACAGTTTTTGGTTGATATTTTTGCTCTGACTTGATAGTTTTCTCAGCAATTTGCATGTCTCAGCATCTGTATACTACACTTAGCAAGTACTCAGCTGCTAAATTTGTTATTTGATTCTTGGCGATTAATCAGATTATTTGTCTAAGCCCTAGTCTAGATAATCTGGTTACATGATATATTAAGTGAGCTGTTTACTTGAAAAGTGATGTACAGTACAGACAGACAGATAAATTGGTCGACCGATATTTTTGGCCGATATTAACATTTTTTCTTATATCCTATTGGCCGACATGCATGCTTTGACCCATTCATCAGTGCATTTGGAAGCCATGCATTGGGATCATGTAAAGCGCACGCATTGCTGCATGGACGCTAGCAACAACATCGTATTGACCAATGGGCATGTTAATGGTCAGCGGTGTCTAAAGTACACACATTTGTTACTTAAGTAGAAGTATAGATACTGCAGTTTAAAAACACTCTGCTAAAAGTATCAACTTGATCTCTTTACTCAAGTAAAAGTGAAAAAGTATGTGCTCCAAAAACTACTTAAAAGTATATAAGTATAAAGTAACCTTTAAAAAAAACAGCCAGATGCCACTATATGAATTGAAAGCTCAATTTTTCGACTATTTATGAAAATTATTTGACATAGGGCCAAGGATGAGGGAGGTCTTGTTGGTCTCCGTCTCCCGATTCGCTCCCGCCTGTGTCCGACCTTTCAGACATTTCAACATCTTTTTCTGAATCTGACATTGTAGCATGGCATAGACAATTCACGTTTACAGTTTGAAGAACACCTGCTTTCTTCTGATGATTTCCTTTAGCTAACCAATGAGTGTTTGCGTTATATGACTCATCCAATTACACTCGTTTTCACTATATGTGGATGGAGCCAATGATCTGCATTGGATGGAGCACATGACGGGAAATATATATTTATAAACAATAAACCGAAGCCAAGAGTAACGAGTAACATTTGTTTTAAAAACGTAAGGAATAGAAAGTACAGATACTTATGTAAAAATGTAATGAGTAGAAGTCAGAAGTAGGAAGAAAAATAACTAATGGAGTAAAGTATAGATACCTAAAAAGTGTAGTTAAGTAAAGTAACAGAGTATTTGTACTTTGTTACTTGACCCCTCTGTTAATGGGCTTGAAGTGAAGAGAATATGATCTGTAAAACGAAGTTTGAAAAAGAATGTAAATTTGTAAAGTTTAATCTTACAATGAATATTTGGGGAAAATCTGTAAAGAAATGTTTGAAAAAATAAAATTGGAAAAAAATATGAAAGTGTAACACCTGGAAATTTTAAATTATGAAAAAATAAAATGTTTTTTTTTTCTCCAATTAAATATATCTGACTGGATATTGGTAAATATTCATTCAATTCAATTCATTCAATTCAATTCAGTTTATTTATATAGCGCCAATTCACGACACATGTCATCTCAAGGCACTTTACAGTTCAACCAGATCATCCACTCAAATTGATTCAAAGTTTTCTATCTAAGGAAAACCAGTTGATTACATCAACTCATTGACTTGAAGGCAATCCCTCTCACTAAGCATGCTATTGGTAAATACTAGACATAAACAAAGCACAAGTATGGGATCTGCTGGTTGTTTCCTGCTTGGTGCAAATGGTAAAATTAAGTAATTTAGTTCTAATGAACAATATAAATAACATATACGTTTTTCTTGCAGTATATTTTGTTCTGGAGTTGTGCTTCTGTACGAGTTTTTAGCTATGTGCTAACAGGACTCTCTTGTAAATGGTAATGTGTGTTTTAATGATACTACCTTTTTTGACCGATACAGATTTATTTTTATAACTGACACTGTCAGTTTTTATAAGATCACAAGATACATGATATTTTTATCTTATCCTACTGAAGAAACATTAATCATTTTCAATAACTATTCTCAAATATAAATTAAAGTTTTAGGCATTGACTGTATGTGGTCTTTAGACCTTTACAGAAGTAGATTAGATGAGTGGAAAGGATCAGTTTCATATCCAAGTATCAGCTGATCACAGATCTCCCAAAATTCAGGAAATCGAGGCCAATCGATCGGCCCGTCGATAAATTGATGCACCCCTACTACTGTATAGGTAATAGAATGAATAAAGAAAAAAGAACAAATTCCTTAAAAATATTTATTACATAACCTCGCAAACTATCTGAAATGTTTGTTTTTCTATTACAAAACTCTTAGCAGAGATTTATCTGTCACATCAGTCAGTTTCTAAACTGATAAAACAAGACGATGTTTCACTCAATCTGAGGCTACTTGGATAAGCTCTTTTTCTAAATAAGTTAAGTCTTGTAAAATTGCAAATCATAGCCATTAAATTTCCTAAAAAGACAATTTTCAGATAACTTCCATTAATGGTAAAGCAAAAAAAATATTTCCCAAGTTTATTTAGTTTTTCACGTGTATTCTTTAGTCATTTTTAAACCCTCACTTTGTTGTGATAAAGTTAGATCAGAGAGCGTGCAGGTGGCGCAGTGGTTAGTACGCACGACCCATGTACGGAGGCCTTTGTCCTCGACCCAGGTTCGACTTCGCCTGTGGTCTTTTGCTGCATGTCTCCCCCCCTCTCATAAACCCTTTCCTGTCAACCTACTGTCGAAAAAACGAGCCACTAGTGCCGTTTCACCTCTCTTACATGCATAAAATTCCACCGGTAACATTTTTTCCACTATAGACATGTTAGACATCATTGGAAAGCTTAGATTCCCTACAATTCAACCACCAAGATCATTTTATGGACACAGCGAGATCACAATTAAAACAGATATAGCATATTAAACATATCCAGACTAAACTATATAGAAGCATCAGAAAAATTGTTGCTGAATTTCTTAAGTATTAAAAATTCTGTACTGTTCAATGTGTTTGTCAAAGTATGTTGACTTCTGCACCCCTAGCAGGGAGTGTTGGCCTAGTGGGTCGGAGCAGTGCGCTTGTGCTCCTAAAAGGTTTGCAACTACCCAGTTCGATCCCCACAGCATCCACTCTGGGTCCCTAAACAAAAGACCCTTAACCCCACACTGCTCCCCTGGCGCAACACAATGTCAGCACATTGCTTCCCAAGGATGGGTTAGGTGAGCAGAATCCATAATATATTAAACCTAAAATTATAGTCTATTTGATAACACCATTATTATCCTTCCATTTTCCGTCACACTTTATCCCAAGTGGGGTAGCGAGGGCTGCTGGTGCCTATTTCCAGCTGTCAACGAGCGAGAGGCGAGGTACACCCTGGACAGGTCAACAGTCCATCTCAGGGCAACACGGAGACAAACAACCATTTAGGCACACACTCACAACTAAGGAGAATTTAGAGAAGCCAGTTAACCTAACAGTCATGTTTTTGGAATGTGGGAGGAAGTCTGAGTACCCGGAGAGAACCCACGCATGCACAGGGAGAACATGCAAACTCCATGCAGAGAGACCCAGGGCAGGAATCAAACTTGAAATTTTCTTTCTGGCATCATTATATTAGTAAAGAGGTTCATAAATCTTTTTAAGCAGAAAATAGAGAGAAGTAGGGAGAGCTGCAGATTTAAAAGTGAAACTGATTTACTGGGATCTGCAACATGCAATAAAATATATCTCCAAGATCAGCAGAAACTTTACAAAAAAAAAAATATGCTATGCTATATTCAAAATGCAGTATATCCATATTTTCTGGATGGATGGATGGAATTGAAATCGCACTTCTTGGAATGGATTGTATATCCATTCTGGCATCGGAATCGGCTGTTATTAGTTGTTTTTTTTCATACATTAATATTTTTGGGCCCTAGATATATATAATGCACTAAAAGGCATCACTAACTTGCTATAAATATCAGTGTTTTATAGTTGTGTTCTCAACAATAGGAAAGTATTCAATAAATATATGTTTGAGCTCATTTTTGGAAAATACAAAAACCTAATGAAAGTGTTCGGGTCGAGTAACTGTAGGTCCATCAACCCCCACCCCTTAGGGCCCCCACCAACTTTCATCACAAAGTTACACCCTTGATTTGTACCTTCTTTCTAATGTTGCATTTTCCGTGTATAACTCCTTCAATGAAACCTCAGCGCTGTTCTCGTTGTATTAACCAGATCATGCATGTGATCCATGATGACAAAACTCCTACCAAGAACCTTTTGTAGCATGAATGTCCCTCCTTGAAAAGGAGAGCCACTCGACAAACTTCTCCAGGCTACATCCGTCCCGCCTTTCACTTCATGACCAAACCAGCAGCTGATGGATGTTCTGCAGAACAAATGGCTTCTTTATATGATAACCGGCAGTAATGCATCACCATGTCGTCAGGGAAATCGTCAGGATTGAATCAGCAGATTCACAGGTCAAACTGCTGTAAGGTGAAGATGAAGAATTTTCTGTTTTAGGGTTGGAAAATGCGGAAGCAGATTTACAAACGAAAAATTACAGGAAAGGCCTTAGGAGGTTCCAGTTTCTTAACTGTTTGGTAAAAGATAAAAAGTATTAAAACAAAAAAAATACAAGGGAAAATGCCACAACCAGGCACAAATCAGAACAGGAAGATCTCATTCCTCTATCTACGGAAGCATTAAAACAGATGGGAAAAAAAAAAAAAAGACTCACTACAGCATTTTTGACCATCAGTAGCAGCTGGTTAATCTGAACAGTGGTGAATGCGATTAGCTCTGTAACCACAATTAAGAACACAGAGGTCATGTCTTCAGTTTTTTCACGTTATTTTTTTTATTATTATCATTATTTTATTTTTTTCAGAGAAATGTCAAACTATATGATGAAAACTCCAAAATCGCCTAATAAAATCACATTATTTTAAAACTGAGCCGAAACTGCATTCGACATTGCATTCTATCATATTACGCAGTTCCTTCGAAAAAGTCAGCCGCCCACGCTCTGAACACCACGAGATAGAATCGGCCACCAATTTTTAGTGATGGAATCTGGAAATGGAGGCAAGATGAAGAAATCTACACTGAAATAAACTAAACTCAGCTTTGGAAAGCCAACAGGTCAGGGGAAAAGAAAGAGAGAAGGAAGGGAGTTCATTTCGCCAGTAAATATATCATTCAAAGCATGGCTAGGAATAGGATGCTCATTGTCCTCAGCAAGCATTTCAAGCAACTGTCACTAGGATTTCATTTTAAAGTCAGATCCTACTTAAAACTATTGATCCACACTGGGCAAAATAATAGAATAAAATAGTACTATATTTTTCTTGAGGTAGCCTAGTTGTGTTGCTCATGTTGCATTATGAAGAATAAAGATTTGTGCTTCCGCTATTTCAAAGCTAATGATGCACACGGGACAAAATGATGTAATAAAGATTTAACTCTCTTTATTCACGAACTCACCATATTAGGATGTTTTTTTTGTCAAGTAAGATTTATCGCAATATTTGACCTTGGTATTTCAAAAATCGCGGTTACGACCCGGCATAAGTATCACGGGGCATTGAGAAGTCCTGTGGAGCATTGCAAGCATCGGGTGCAGCGTGTTTTTCAGCTTCCAAGCTTTGACATGTTTCAGACTCTTAGATTTGAAAATCTAAACTTTTGCTGTCTAATATGACACTTCTACAAATTATAAAAGCTGATCTGGGATCTGGCAGGGAGATGCTGCATCCAAGCCATCTGTGTAGCAAACTCAAAAAATTAAACAAAAATGGAAATTTTAAAGGTGTAACACTCTACTACATGTATGAACAGAGAATATGGAAGCCCGGTTCCGCCACTCTGTAAAAAAAAAAATTAAAAAAAATTATCTCATTATAATGAGATAGTAACTCAATATAATGAGATACTATCTCATTACAATGAGATAATTTTTTTTCTTTTTTTACAGAGTGGCGGAAATGGGCTTCCATACAAAGAAAAGGGAGAGGTGACTCCAGTAAAATATTTTGATGCTGTACTGAAGCAAAACATTCTATCAATACCCACATGTCCTTGCAGTTTTTACCACCCAGAAAAATGCTTTTATTGACTTCCAGCTGCCAAGAAGTCCGTTGCTCCACATGCGTTAAGGGCGTCAAAATGCTCTTGACACACATCTGACTTCAAAGTGCACAAGCATCCCAGATGATTTCTCAAAATAAATTCGCTCTGAATCCAGCATGGATTCCAGTCAACAACAAGGAAAAAATCATTTAATAAATAAAATTTAAAAAAGAGAAACAATGAATCTTTGTAAGTATAACCCATCAACCAAGCCTCCTTCAAGAGGGCAATGATAACTCATCCAGGAGGACTCTACCCCTAAAAACATCTACAGCACTGCAGATCTCACAGACTATAGTTAAAGGCAATGTTTTCAACTCAATGGTAGAAAAAGGGAAAAGAATTGACAAAATTTAAGTCAAGGGGGAAAAAAAGCTAAAAGGAATAAGAATGATGCGACAAAATGTGTGGAAGATGTGCATCCTCTTATGTCTGATAGCATTTCAGCTTAAAGTACTGAAAGTCTTTGTGATAGTGCTGCGGTTGGGGATGCTAAGCTCAAGAGCACAAGGGACATCTACTAAGACAGTAACCTGAGGAACTTTAACACTTCCATATCATCATTTTAAAAAGGTGCAAAAGAAAAAGAAAATAAGAAAAAATACTGGCTTTATTAATGGTCTAGTCAAAGTAAAGACTTGAATCCCACTCAGATGCTCTGAGATGACCCAAAAACTCCCTAATGTTGGAATTTTCCTCAAAGACCCAAAAATGGCACAAACACTTAACAAAGATGAGGAAAGTATGTATTGTTTTGTTTTAAGCATAGTGCTAATCTGAAATATATAAGGGGGAGGAAAAATGCCATAAACACAATAAATCTGTCAGAAGGGAAATGCATTTCCACAGGAATTTAGAGAAACTGGGTAAACATTCGGGTTTACAAAAGATCGTTTTGGATATATAAGTTCAGTTTAGCAAATAAGAGCTTTCTCTGTATTGATTTTTTTCTAATTATTTACATGGCTGACTCTGATTAGCCAAGCTCCTGCATAGAGAAAGAAAAGCACAGCACTACTTCACATCATCAATAAGAGGCCATTAGAACAAGCACTCAGGAGATGGTGAGACTTTACTGACCAATATACCTTAAAAACACATGATAACAAATAAGGGATTTTCATGTATTTCATCAATATTTAACTCTTATTATTCTATATTCTATATTATTCTGAGCATTAATGGACCAAAAGGAGAAAACTATTATATTACATTATTATATTACAATCCCTGGTAGGTTTATTGCCAAAAAAGGTTTTTCCATTTACTGACGGGGACTAAATAAATGGTGAAAATGCTAAATACTTCAAAAATTGATTAAAAATACTGGAATGATTCAAAAAATCTAAAGAATGTGCATTTTCATTTTAAATTATTTATCAAATAATAATCAGCCCATAATATTTGTTTTTTATTTATTCAGGAAAAAACATTAAAATAAAATGTGGAAGCTAAGAGCTCAAAGTCTAAAAAACAAAAGTATATTTTAGCTTTTATATCTAGGTTACATTGGTCTGTCTCCCAGCAAAATCAGATCTTTTAGAATGCATGGAGTTTGTAAGAAAACAATATGAGCCACTTTCACCCCTGCCGACAAGTGAACTTATGAATGACTCCAAAATAACGTTTTATTCAGTGGCCTAGTCAAAGTACGCGCTAGTGGCATTTCAAACTCTCCAGTCTTTCTGAATTAAACAATCGTGCAAAGAAGAGTGGATCATCAGTGGGTTTAGATGGGAATTACTTGATTATAAAAACCACGGTGCTTTTATTTCCCATCAACAATTCAAATATTCGTTTCTGGATCTGCTTATTCTGCTGATATCAGCATGCAGTTCATGATCAGAAACGTTCAAAGATGACAAAAAAGATTTTAAAAAACAGAATAAATCTGGAAGGATGCAAACGTTCTCATGTCTTAAACTGTTAAACTGAGGAGTCAGAAGGCTCAAAAACAACTAAATAGAAAAGCCACCTGTTCGTTTGACTTTATTACGTAACAAAGAAATAAAAGATTGACCTCCCCTCCTCAGTGGTTCCTTCCTTGAATCTAAAAATAGACCATTCATTCTACCCATATAGACATAGAGGCCAACACTAGCATCACCATCACCATCACAGCTGGGCCTTTCAGATTCGCTCCAACAAGTCGCTTACACAGGACATGAGATGCATCCAGTTAAAGGTAACAGTGCATAGAGTGCATAAATAGGTTGAAAGCACCTCTCCTGGGCTTTTGGGAGCCATTAGACTGATAGGCATTCACTTAGCCTCCAGCCTGGTCTGCAAACTATCAACACAGGTAACTAAAGCTAAAAATGTCATAGATTAGTTCAGTAAATTAAAAGAATGTTTGGTCTGTCAAAGATGCGCCCAACACATAATAGAAACGCGTGATTTCATTTCTAGTTTCATTAAAATGATTACATCAGAATGCATGAACTTACATTTAAGGACTGCAGTGGCGGTTCTAGACTAAATATACCAGGGGGCCAGGAGGGGGGCAGCGTGTTTTCATGGGGCCACAGAAAAGCATAAAATAAAAAAACAGGGCAAGGGATTCATATGAAGTAAGATAGCTGCATGAAGTCAAATTTCTATTCAATTAGGTTTAATTACAATTATACTTTTATTAGGTCAATATACATTCATAATTTAGAAATTTTACATATTTTTAACTTAATTTAAGTTAAAATAGATTTTTTTTAAACTGATCAATTCAGCTATAAAAATTAGAGCATTTTTTAAATTTGTTTTGAAAGAAAAACATTTAGTAGATGAAAAATGGGATTCTACCTCAATACCACGCATGCTATCACATTATTGTTTCTTATCTGTTCCAGCGCATATTATCATTATCAATCAATCTCTTTATTTAGACACAATTATGGTCCATAAACAGACAAGAACAAGAATAATAAAAAAAAAAAAAAATATATATATATATATATATATATATATATATATATATATATATATATATATATATAATAAAATAATAAATCACTGAAATATATAAACTAAAGCGCCAATGATTCCACAAACTGTATTATGACTTCAGTACAGGGGCCATAAAAGGGGCCAGAACATGATCTACAGGGGCACCAGCCCCCGTTGGCCTCTGTCTAGAACCGCCAATGTGGGAATGCAGCACTGGTTTTATTTATTTGACAATATTTTTACCTTAAAATGTAAAAAAAAAAAGGAAAAAAAAGGTAGTTAAGGTGTTGCACGACTTTACACGAGTGAATAAAGTGAATGTGATTGGTCCTTTATCAAGGGGGCGGGATTGTTGTGGTGGAAGGTTCGCAAGCAGTTTAGTTGAGGCCGGTTCATTGGAAGCATCTTGCTAACCAGTTAGCAACTTAATGCTAGCAGGTTCCCAATGGGAAATTCCATTGGGACCAAGTAGCACTAAATTGGTGGCTTAGAAACGACACTGTCAATGAACACTATGGGCAGCGGAAACATGCAAGAGGAGGAGAGTGTAGTGTTGGAGGTCGTGGATGAGTCTCCTCCTACATTTTTTATTTAGAGGAGGAAAGCGGGGACGAAGATGTTGTGGAAGAGGACGCCAGGGCGTCAGAAGCTTGGTTTGGTGTAGAAGGCTTCCAGCCGTACATGTTTGAGCCCTTGCCTCGCAACGCTGCCAGTTCTGTTAGCTCTACGCCTGCTGAAGACACAGACGTCCATCCCCGTGAACACTGGGACGGAACTCAATGGGAAAGGAAATGATTCTTATTCCAACCGTTGTGTATATTAGCTGCAACATATGAATCAAGTTGCTATGACTGAAAAAATTTGATTGACAGATGACCGTTGATATATGATTGGCCGAATTTAGGTGTTCAGGCTGATGTTTAACTGACTGACCTACATAAGCTAATAAAAAAAACACTGATTTTAAAACAGGATTTTTTTTTTTTTTACAGAAATTTTCTAAATATGTGGGGCAATATGATCTGATAAAGAGTACATTTATATACATGTTGAAGCCAGAATGATTTTGCATTTAAATATGATTTCCCTACGACTTTAATGAAGCCACAGCTGATAAGCCCCTTTAAGGATCACTGGGGGAGCATCACTCCGTGTCAGTCCCTCCTCAATTAGATCACTGCCCATATTTCAGCTCTTAATCGCTTCTTCAGACCAGATAGAATCATGGTTATCTGATGTAATAGGAAAAACTAGCTTTGAGGCTCTTGGGGGGGAAAAACTTGGGCAAACACGTGGAAAGGATGGAAGATGGAGGAGTGGATGGAGGAGAGGATGGAGGAGTCTGAGGGAAATCAGTGAAAGCCCCAGGATGACTGAGGTGGCATTCCTTTGTGTGTGTGTCACATATCAGATGGAGCAGAGGAACATTAACCCATGGGGTCTGATTTATCCTCAAATCAGATTGAACCTAAACAGGAAAGTGTTTAAAAAAAAAGAAAGAAAAAATATGTTGAAATGGGATGTATTTGAGACAAACTTAGGCTTTTCATGTAGGCCTGCCTGCAGCCTGCCCCCCTCATGTCCAACCTGCTCCTCATATAAGCAATAAATAAACCTTCATTAGTAAACACTAGGAGTGCTTCTGGCTTTATTTTGTTTTTATTATGCTGATAGCAGCCAGAGCAGCTGAGCCTAGCCTGCATTTTAAATGGATCCCAGCTGCTCAGCTATTTTACCTTGTCTGCTGCGCTGATCCACCTTCACCGATCCGTCTCTCTGTATCCTAACATCCTCCGGTCCGCAGATCCTCCGCGGTGATGCGGCAGCGGAGCCGCCTTCGCCGCGGTGCGCCTTCTCCAGGCTCCGGCAGCACTGATAGCACACCGCCCATGCCTGCTCCTCATTCACCGGCTGGCTGTAGAGCCTCAGTATCTCCTCCAGAGACAGATCCTCGGCAGAATTCATCGCGTCATTCTGTTCCCCCCGGTGAGCCGCAGCCTCCGTCAGCGCTCGGTGGTCTCCGCCGGAGCGCCGCTCCGCCATCCTTTCATTCTCTCAGGTCCAGGCCGACAGCAGGGAGGCGCTCTGGGGGCATCGGTGCTTCCTTTCTTCACTGGGCAGCAGGGATACAAACACCGGGCTTGTTTCCCCACCCGTCCAACCGTTTGCCATCAGACGTCAGTAGGTGGCGTATTTACGTCCTCACCTCAGCGCGCGCCTACGCACGCGCGCGTCTGGGCTGAGTCTGAGCTATGGAGTGAATTTTGTTCCATTATTTTTCCAAAAAACATGTTTTGTAAAACAGAAATGCTGAAAAAGGCTTTAATCAAAAAATAGATGTAAATGTAAAACTTCTCCCAGGTTTCAGGCTTTATTTTTATTTTTTATGCTCCAAATATCCTTCCCAAAATCTCAGACAGGCTTTCTTGTCTCCAGTGTTAGCTCTAGTCATATACAGTTTTTTTTTTTCTGATTGCTTAAAGCTACAGTGTGTAATTTTCAGCGAGATCTAACGTCCAGACTGCAGACCGCAGCAACATGAACACCCCCCCCCCCCCCCCCCCCCCCCCCCGCCCCCACCACCACCACCACCACCACTTCTCCCCCCCCAACAGTTACGGGACAAAATGTCTTCCACGACGTCCGCATCACCTACCTTCTCAAGTGATAAGGTTTGTTTACCTAGATAATTTTACAGATAGTATTTCATTAGTCTGTGTGTTCAGTACCGTCTCAATTCATCTCTCTCAACTTTCCGTAGTTACTTTCGAGCGTAATGGGCGATCTCGCAATCGCTAGTTTGTTGGCTCTGCGCTGCCGTAGCGCAAAGATGTCTGCCTCCATGGCTGCGAGACCCGCTCCTATGTAATTATAAATAACGAATTCTAAGGCAAAGCAAATATTAAAGTTAAGAGGCTGAGCTCGTAGATGATGATAAATAACATAGTTATGTATAATATATTACATTTATATATCCCTGTAATTATTACACACTGTAGCTTTAAGCACATTTTTTGTAACTATTGGGTATTTTTGCAAAACTCTACACACAAATAAGAAAACCTTACACACGCTAATAAATCTCTTCAAACCTTTGTTTTGTATCAAAATATTAACAAAAGCTGTTATATTAATAAATACAGAATGTGGCTACTGGACAGTGATTGTATAAATAAAAAACACATCTGCCTTTTTGCTTTCTCTGTGCACCATGTAGGCTATGTCAGTTTCAGGTCGTGCTTTAGTCATAGTTCTGTAAACATACAGGGATCACAACTTCAATTATTTCAAACAATTTAAAACAATCTACTGGACTTTGCTTCCAAGTTTGAAGACATTTCACTTCCCATAGTAATAATAATAATGAATTTTATTTGTAACACACTTTACATTTGACTTAAAATCTCAAAGTGCTACATTTAAAAAAAGGGAAAATTAAAACAAGTTTAAAAGACCATAACATTAAAAACAGAGTAAAAAGACAATCATTAAAATCAATACATTCAAAGGCATATTAAAAAAAATGTAAAATCAACAATTGTAGGCATTTCTAAAAAGGAAGCTTGTTTCAATTCAAAGGTCAGAATTAGCATTGAGTTAAGGCCTTGTCTTGGCTTAGAAAACATGCTAATTGAACTGAATAGAACTTAAAGTATTGGTGTTTCTTTACACAAATCAAAACTAACAAATGTGTTTTTTGTTGTTTTTTTCCCCAAGTCAAAACACAAAATTACTGATAAGAAAAATCAGCCGACATTGTGTTGCCTCCTGCTACAAGACTTCCTCCACATCACATGCTATGTCCTCTATATCTCCTAGAATGTCACATCCAGGCCTGACAAGATGCCTGGTCCATATCCCCACATGCCTCCTCCAGTGCTTGTAAAAAAGCTGTGAGTTGATGGGGATGACGAACATAGACCTTCCAGCGCCAGAGAAAGAAGAATTCTTCAGTCAGATTCAAGAACGGAGAGTATGGGGGAAGGTTGAGTGCAGTGAAGAGTTGGTGATCTGGTTGCGGACCAAAGCAGCCCTATGGAAACTAACATTTTCCCATATGATGACGTATCTGGTCTCCTCTTCCTCCTACATCTTCACCTACACCTCCTCCTCCTCTTCCTCGGTCTCCTCTAATTCTCACTCTTCTTGCTCCCTCCACTGTACTCCACACAGACAGCTCACCCCCCCTGTAAGCAAGCCCTTTCTCCGCTGCTGCGGGGGGACCGGTCCAATCTTAGCCCATCAGTTTTTCACACACCGTAACTGCTTTCACAACATCTGCATCACCTTTATTATCAAGTGATGATGCGGTTTCTATGCATAGATCATTTTATAAATAGCATTTTATTAGTCTGTGTAGGATATAGATTTTATATAGGCCTAATGTGCTGCAGTATTCAGGCATAAAGACAATCTCTACAGTCACTAGTTTGTCTGCCTCCATGATTAGCTACCTGCTCCTATGTGATTATAAAAAAAAATCTCTATGACGATTGATTCCTGCATAATAAATGAGGAAATAAATAGTTTTCTTGAACTTAAACATGTGTGTCCATATTAAGGAGCTTCCCATTAAAGCATAAAGGTTTTGGAGATGGAGCCAATTGCTAATTTAAGAAAATGCCGCCCATTTGACATCCCTGGTGCAAACGTTCCATTAGTTTTTATAGAAATAATATTTCATCCCATCGTCCCAATTTTACTTTTTTTAGACGGCTAGAATTTGATGGGAATGCTGTAAGCTTTAGTTAAAAAAGTACTTTGAGAACACAATGAAAGTACGCAAGTGCCTCTCCGGCACCTTCTGCTGTTTGTAGCTGCTTTTGATAGTGAAATACTTATGATAGTTTCAAATCAAAAACTATTCCTGTTGCTGTTTGGCTGTGACTCCATCCTGGAGAGAAATATCAGCTGTGCTGCTGCCACCAACACCTTTGTTTATAGATGTTGGAGATCTGCCTGTTTTTCAGTGTAGTCCTGTTTCTCTGACTGGTACGGGCTGGATGTGCTCTCTTCATCCTCTGACATGGAAGCTGGCTCGGTGCTCGTCTGCCTGGCTGTGTGTTTCCTGGACCGAGCCGCCTTTTACAGCTGCTTTTTGTGTCTCTGCTTCTGTCTCCTTGAACCCCAGTCGGCCTCAGCAGATGGCTGCTCCCACTGCGTCCTGTTCTGCTGGAGGTTTCTTCCTGGTTAAAAGGAGTTTTGTCTCTCCACTGTCGCTACAAGCATGCTTAGTGTGAGGGATCGCCTTCGAGTCAATGCAATCAACTGGTTTTCTTTAAAGCTTTTAATCAATTTGACTGGATGATCTGCTGAACTGTAAAGGGCCTTGAAAAGACGTGTTGTAAATTGGCGCTATAGAAATAAACTGAATTGAATCAAAACATGAGGCAGCCCACGGCTGTGGACATGAGTCATCACACAGCTTTATAGAGAAATAAAAAGAGGCGGATCCCCCCCCCCCATTCTAATATTGTTTAAGACAGTACTCAGTAAATCACAGTCCAGTATACAGGCCTGAGCTGTTTTATTTACACATAAATCCTTGGTTTTAATTACATAGAATCATTTATTTCATCATTTCACAATACTCGGCTATAGATCTCTTTTTGACAGCAGATACACACAAGAAACAACACACGCTCAGTTAATAACTTGACTTCACGTCATCTGCGGGGGTCGCCCACAGACTCCGCAATGCGTACCGGGTGTGGTTGTCATGGGTACAATGATGAAACTACCCATATGTAAACAAAAATCTCTGAACACCGACACAGTTGCAGCTATAAATACACACCAGCACGTGTGGAATGACAGTAAATGTATAACTCGCCAGTATGATTCCCTCATTTACTTCACATCAGAAAAAAAACTAAATCACTTGTGTTGGAAAAAAAAACTTTAAACAGAACAATATATATATATATATATAAAAAAAGTCCATTCTCATCTCTTGGTTTTAAAAGTGGTAGCATTTTCTTTTTTTTTTTGATGAATCTTTTTAACCACAGGGAATGATCATGCAGCACAGTCATTGCAGAAGCTGACCAGGAAAGAAGGGGCAGTGATAGAGGAGGGGAAGGGTGGAACGAGGAAAAATATAACTTAATAAACACTCAGCATGAGGACAACAACAGGGCAACAGTTTAAACTTTAAAATCTAACAGGTTGCAGTCGATCTTGTAGTAGACGTAGGGATAGTACTCCTGCTGGCTCAGGTTCAGGCCTGGGATGTCCATTGCAGACTGGAACCAAGGAAAACAACAGGTTAAAACCAACATGGTGGAAGAGGTCCGGGTTATTTTAGAGCATTAAACATACCTTACTTAAAATAATCATAGATAACAGCATAAAGATCAGATAAGTATTACAACATTGTTTAAAATAAATGTGGCAGAGCAACAAGCTACTTTTTAAAAGCCGTACTAGTTTACCAAAATGTCTGAAATCCAATTCAAATGCAGATGTGCATCGGTTCTAGATATATGGGGCTTTTATTTTTTTTAAAGTTGGACTTCCAAGCTAATAAAATTCTGCATTCTACAGCAGTTTAATGCTACAGAAAGTGGAGGAGGGATCAGATTTGATTGTTTAAACCATCTCAAAATACAAAGCTCTTTATCCCCCACCTGTTGCTGCACACTGCTGTTCAGCTGAATGAAAAGGACTACTGTATGCTCCCAATGTTTACAATATGAATCAATCTAGCTGCAGTTACATATACACAGATATACACATATACATATACAGGTAAAAGCCAGTAAATTAGAATATTTTGAAAAACTTGATTTATTTCAGTAATTGCATTCAAAAGGTGTAACTTGTACATTATATTTATTCATTGCACACAGACTGATCCATTCAAATGTTTATTTCATTTAATTTGGATGATTTGAAGTGGCAACAAATGAAAATCCAAAATTCCGTGTGTCACAAAATTAGCATATTGTGTAAGGGTTAAATTTTGAAGACACCTGGTGCCACAAACTAATCAGCTGATTAACTCAAAACACCTGCAAAGGGCTTTAAATGGTCTCTCAGTCCAGTTCTGAAGCCTACACAAACATGGGGAAGACTTCAGATTTGAAAGCTGTCCAAAAGGCGACCATCGACACATTGCACAAGGAGGGAAAGACACAAAAGGTTATTGCTGAAGAGGCTGGCTGTTCTCAGAGCTCTGTGTCCAAACACATTAATAGAGAGGCAAAGGGAAGGAAAAACTGTGGTCAGAAAAAGTGTACAAGCGATAGGGATATATATATATATATATATATATATATATATATATATATATATATATGTTTTCCTTTTTGTTAAACAAAAGCAGTTACATTTACTTTCTACTACATTTTTTGTTAGATTCATAGTAACATTAGATTGTGTTTTTTTTTCTCAAGTTTAAAATATTGTGGGATCATTATAATCATGTATGAAACGCACATGGTTTCTTGTTTATTTTTATTTTATGTCAGGGTTGGAGGGTTGGAATGCCTTTTTTTGTTATCTTTTTTTTAAGAGTGATAACTTCAGTTTGTTATTTGTTATTTCATTCAGAGTTGTACTTGTTGGCACTAAGAAATAAGGGTCTCTTGTTTGATGCGCACTTTCATCTGGTTTAGGAAATCCTATACACTACTATTTATGCTCTAAAAACATTCTAAATGACTTCGTTTCGAGTAAATTATGGACGCTACCCACTCAGGACACTTGGAATACATTGGACGAGCAGTATGGAGGAATATTGACACGTTTTTTGTGGACTTTTATGGACCTTTCTGCCTCGGGCACCATAGACCTCCATTATTTGAATGTCGTCAGACAGCAAGAAGCCTCCCAGATCTCCAGATGCATTTGAGATATCAAAAAAGTACTCCAGAGTGTTGTTCAGCATGGGGGTGAGTAGAAAATGAAGGCTAATCATGTTTTGGGTGTACTATTCCTTTAATGTTATGTTTTCCTTTTTTTTTAATCAATTTTTTGTTTTCCTCTATCTTGCAGTGACCTGCTGTTGCCACAGGGGGGAGCCCGTGTTTCACAGTTGCAGTGAAAACAGACTCAAACTGCAACAACAATCATTAACTTTAGCATCCATTACTTGATTAGCATAAGAAAAGAAATTTTCCAAAAACCCTAACATCAGATTTCATATTTTAAAATAACATTTAAAAAATGTGGTTATCTTTGCAGTCAAAAAAAAAAAAAAAAAACTGTATAAAACAGTAAAATTAAGATGGAGACTTAAAAAAATTCAGCACTCATCATCTAAGATTTAAGTCAGAGTTCATGATTCCTCTTCTAAATAAAACCTTGAAACATTGATAGAAGGTAATTCATCCATTTTTTTAAGAGGTTTAACAGTTTGTCTTTAAATAGTTTGGTCAAAACATTAACTGCAAAAGCCAAGTGATTCATCTGTGTTTACAGAGGATGAAAACTGTGAAGGGTTTTTAAAGATCTAAAAACTACGGGGGATACCAAAGATTAGACCGAAATAACACACGACCAGCAATATTAGAGTCATACCTCAATGTCTACAGTCTCTACAGGGGTAAATAAAAAATAAAAAAATGTTGCTTGGAGACCAATATTTGGTACTGATCAATGTTTTAGGTCCAGGTTTGTGTTATAGATTAAAAAGCCACAGATGAGAAAAAAACAGAGCAGAAAACCACAACTGGATGTTTTTTTATCAAAGGTAAAATATGTTTGTCCATCCCAGCAGATCAGGAATGAAGATACTGATTGGATTATTCTCCTGTGAATTGATACAAGGACAAAGCAGCATTCCAGAAATAAGCTTCCAGAACAAATGACTGTACTTATTTTTAGAAAACCCCCCCAAAAAAAACCCAGTGTCATCATGATAGCCTTTTTGAATTAATCAGAAAATAGAGTTGTACTATAAAGAGAAAAATAAACATTTTTTGTAGGTTTTTATTTTTTACCATTTATTTTTTTGTGTTTTTTTTTTATGTACTTGCAGCAGTACCATATCATACATCATATCCCAGCACTATGCACAGTTTGAATGTTTGCAATAATGTCTGCATATATCCAGTTATCTAGCCTCTAGACAAATATTGATCATCTTTTTTCCTTTTCTTTTTGTCATGTGGAAATATAATCGTCTCGTTTAACTCCAGTATCTGTGAATCAGTATGTTGGAGCTTTTCTATCTACAATTTTGCTGGATCTTATAAACTGATAATTATTATTAGTTTATTATAGTAACATTTGATTCATCCAATGAATTGATGATGTCGCCTTAGAAATAATCCGTCAGTGTTGTAATGCTGCTATCATCAACTAGAGGGAGTTGCTGCTCATTCTTAATAGGAGGCTTATTGCTATTAGCAAGATTAGCAATGCCAAAGGGGAGACATGATGCTAGAGCAGAAACATGAACTGAGCCAGAGTCCAGTCTGCGATTATTTACACCGGGCCTGTTCAAAATCGGTCCTCGATGGCCGCTGTTCTGCAGGTTTCAGAGGTTCCCCTTCCTTTGGCACATTCTTACATTCTTTAAAGGTGCATTAGGAGATCTTTTCTGACGCATTTTTTACTATGTGGCTTAAAGATCTCCAAACAGCCCCTTAGAAAGCAGTGAAATAGAAGGTCTGGAAGTGAAAATAAAATAAATGGTCCCCGCTACAGTGAGAAATCAATATACAACCCCAACCAATCACAAAAGACGGTGGTCCACTATTGGTTCCTGACAAGTCAATCATGGTCATCTGCTTGTCCCTCCCCCCTGTGTGCGTACCCTGACACATGAACGAATCGACCCCCCAATGCTCGTGCAGGACGCCAAGGCTGGAAGCTAGCCACTGTTATGCTACGTTCACACCTTTGGTGACCAGATTTGGTTTTCTGAAAAGGAGGACACTTTGCTCTGTCACTAGTTGGAATCCCATTCAACAGTAGCCATTGTTACAGGCAAAGAAAGGATAGGGTAGCTCCGCCCAACGCGCATCAGACCCACTTTTTCACCGTGCAGCCAGAGCAGCAAAGACGCTTCAACCTTGTATCAGAAATAAACTTCTACAAGCATCAAAAATGAAGCAGCATGCGCCTTTTAGCTGCTCCTGCTGCTTGCGGTCTGAACGTAGCATCAGAGTTCTGACTGCTTTTTCTTTTACTTTCACTTAGCCTCATACACTGAAGACCATGATTAAGTAATTTGTTTTGGTTTTAAGTAGTTATCCTTCACAGATAATTTTTGTAACATCACAACTGGTTCTTTTCCAGGGTGGCAGGCGAGATCTCTACCAATGAACCACCAATAAGCCTCAAATAACACTGATCCTACATCTGCTATATATGCAGCAGACATTCTAGCAGCAGAGATGCTAAATCTCTAGAAAACTGTCCATGTTGCCTTATTGAAATCCAAGTATTTTTAGTCTTGCTTTAATAAAAAAAGCTCATCTTATTGAAGCACTCACGTCAATGATAGCCGCTGCACTGCTGTCTAGATGTTTGTACAGGTCATTGAGCACCTCCCGCAGCTTCTTCATGGTCTTCTTGTTAGGCTGCAGAAGCATGGCCTGAAAGTTCACCGGCAGCCCATATCTGCAAAGGGAGCGACACGGCAAACGGCTTCAGCACCGCGGCGTCTATGGAGAGCGCACGGAAAACCAGGCAGTCAACTCGATACCTCAGAACGGATTCCACAAAGACCCTCAGTGCTTTGATGTGAATCCAGGCGATGAAGGCTTCGCTGAAGTTCACCTTTAACCATCGGACCAGGGGACCCTGCAGAGAACGGAGGAGTTTCTGTTACAGACATTCTTTACTCTCAGCTTTATTTGTGACAGCCGACTTAAAACTCAATCCAAGTAATTTTTTTCATCATTCTAAGAAAACTTTCAAATGCACCTGAAGGCTGGTTTGTAATCAGAAACCAGGTCATCTGCGTGTGTGTCTCAGTGAACGCAGATATGCCCCCCCCCCCTCCTTCCACAGACAGTCTTCTGCACCTCTCCAAAATTATAGATGACCGCAGACAGGAGGCCTCTGACTGGTCAAATCTACATCTGCTCTACACTATGTGTATTTCCTGTTTGGTACCTTACCGGCTTGTTTTGTTTGTATGACCGCCATTGTGGAAAACGACTCGTGAAGATTGACCAGATGGAAGAGCGAGGTGTGCGAGAACGCTGGGACCTTTTTTCCACCTGGATCCCCGCTCTTTTTCACCCTCATGTCCCTCCGTTGTCGCACAAACTTGCCCCCACTTCCTCACCGCCTCTAGACCCACAGCTAGTTCCTGATTGCCCCTCTTACGTTGTGGCGTGGAATAACATAGCGCAGACCACGCTTCAATATTGGGCATAAATCAAAAATATTTGCAACAAGCTCAATGTGACACACTGCTGCGGGAGGATAACCAGCCATTAAAGGCTCCAGCTTATCTCTCTGCACCTGAGCCTAATGTTAACTTATAGAGTCTCACTGATAATAGCTAAACAGCTTCAGGTTGGAAGAGGTTGTTTTCTGTTAGAAGCAAATATTTCTGGTTTCCAGACTGAACATTATGGCAGCAATACAGCAGTCAGAGGTAGACACATTGACATTGGACCTGAATCAGAAGCACTAGCCTGAAAGAAAAACTGAAAAATGTTTATTATCAGAGAATGTATGGTATGAATTAAAAACGGAAGCTGGAATTGTTGCAAAGAGTAGTTTTTGGATTATAACATGACCAATCATGAGGAATGGATTGTGGTATAAACACAGCCAGGTTAATTTCCCTCTGATTTAAAGAACAAAGCAATCTAAGAGGAATCAATTGATCAACAGGAGCAGCATTGACTTCACTTACAAACTGCTTCTTCTTATCTGTGGAGAGCCTCGTCATCTCCTCCTTGTCAGCCTTCATCTCCTCTTCATTGTACTGAAAGTCTCTCACAGTAAATCTACCAGGAAATAATAGAATAGAACAGAGTTAAACTTTATTGTCATTAAACTTTTACAAGTACAGAGCAACGAAATTCACTCTGCATTTAACCCGTCCCCTTTGGGAGCAGTGGGCTCCCATTGTGTGGCACCCGGGGAGCAGGGTGGGGTTGAGGGTGTTTTGCTCAGGAACCCAGTGCGGTTCGAACTAAGAACCTCTGGGATCCAAGCACAATGCTCTAACCACTAGTCCACCTTCCCCTAAAGAAAGCTTTGTTTAACCACAAACCTCTTTCTTATTAAAGCACATGCAGTGTTTCCATTCCCACACCTTCGTTTACATCACATCTGAGGACTTTTCATGATCAACTCTCTCAAAATGAAGGAAAGACTAATTTACTACTAAAAAAAAACACTTGAATAAAATGCTAAATGAAAAAGTGAATGTCATAGAATTTACTGGATCAGATTCAGCAAAACAGTGAATTGAACATAAAGCCTAGATTCAAACTGATTACATACAAAGCTTATATTTATATCAACAATTAGTGTTGCAGCGATACCAGTATTAGACAGGGCCCTGATCCAGCGCTAAAATAGTGGCATAGGTATCGGCGAGTAGCTGATCATTCATTTTAACTGTACTGACTATGAAGTAGAACAGCTGTCCTTAATGTTTCAGTCTGTGAAGCAAAAATAATATTTTTTTTTTATTTCAATCATGTACTAAAATAATATAGATAAGGCAGATTGGCTACCATCTAAAGTTACATATAATTTTGCGACTTTATTTTTAACTATAAATAAAAAGTCATTATATACATTTTTTCATGTTTTTATGACGTGAGAATCATATTAAATGTGATTTTGAGTAGGGCTGAAACAATAAATTGAATAAATCGTGATTAATCAATTATTGAGACAATAGTCAACTAATGTAGTAATCTAATCAGGCCAGCTGACAGCTATGCCAGGGGATGGGACAGCACAGCCTTTCTGAAAAATTACTTCTGTCTGTATTTTTAATGTCAGAGTTTAAATTTTGGGCCCCCCTCTATCCTGGGACACTTGACCAATAAAATATGATGCAGTCAGGAAAGGAAAAAAGGCTCCAGGATAGATTAATAGGTCTTACTTGTTCTCTCTGGCTTTGTGTTTGAAGTCATCGATGGCTTTCCTGAACAAGGTGACACTGAACAACCCGCTGTCGCTGTCCTCAAACAGCAGACTGCAGGAAAACACGGATCCAATGAATCACAGGGAATCATGTGAAATTGCTCAGCACCATTTCATCTGATTTTTATTGCTTACTTTGAGGATCGAGGGACCACCATCTCAGCCAGGGTTTCATATGTTTTCTGCCAATCAGCATAGGCGGCCCTGAGTGAAAAAAACAACGCGTTACTTCCTCCTTCAAACCTTCCAACCAATCATGACGGTTCGTTAAGGCAGACTAGAAATGTTAGACTCACTTGGGTACAACCACCAGCATAGTAATGAGATACTCTGAATCCAACACAAAATCATCCTTTTTGACAATATCAGCCAAGCTCCTCGTCAGCAAACTCCCCCTAGTGGTAGAAAATGATGTTACAACAACACAAAGAAAAATAAAACTTAAAAAAAGTTAAGTTCTTTTTAGATCTTCTATCATATATAACACATTCCAAAAAATTAAAAACAATCCACTGGTCGTTTTGCTTCCCATCCAGGAAGCTTTTTCAATTCAAAATGTCAGGAATAGCGTTGAGTTTGAGGTTTTGTAAAGGAGCCCAACAAAGCCGTGTTTTTGTTTTGAAAACATGCAAATTGGAACGGACAAAAATCAAGGACAAATCTTTGTTGGGCTACTTTATAAAACATCAAACTTCACGCTATTCCTGGCAATTTAAATTGAAAAAGCTTCCTGGAAGGGAAGCGAAACGTCTTCAACCTTGGAAACATGTTCCAGTGGATTGTTTTGAATTCTTTGGAATGACTATGACCTGGATCACTGAGAACCTTCACCAGCAACTCACACATTCTTCCTTTCCAGGTTCTGCAGGTTTCCCTTCAGGTTATTATAAGCTGATGCTCTGGCCTTTAAATCGTTGTCAATTTGGGTCACTTGCTGAAAGGAAAAAACAAGCAAAAATGTTTAACGAATCTAAAAGCACTTAATTTTAACTTGAAGACATGGAGTAAAGAGGCAGAGCGTGGATGCAGAAACAGGAAAAAGGCACAAGACTGAAATAAATCTGCAAGATAATGATTGAAAATATATGATGATTGAATCTACCAAGCAGACCTACCTTTGAGATGATTTCAGAGATGTTTTTAAGGGATTGTTTTATGGGATATTTGGCCATGTCCCACTGGAACCGAGTGATGTAGGTGACAAGGTCAACTAAAACACAAGTAACAGAGGATCTGGGAAGCCATTCTTCAGGTTATCAGATAGAATAAGACACTGCGTGGGAAAATCAGTCACATTATGTATCAACCAAAAATCTAAATGGATTTCATCAGATTTATTTTTTCTGTGAGAGACAAACACTAAGTAGCACACATTTATGAACAAAACAGTTGGAAATGTTTTGCATTTTACAAATTGAATTCTTAGAGTGTGGTTTGCACTAGATTAAGTCAAGGTGAGTGTTAATCTCAGTGTCCATCCAGATCTTCTATGGAGGCCTTAATGTTTGAGACCATAGGTTAGCTTAGCAAAGCCAAACGTTGTTAGCTTAGTTAAGGTCTGAACTTCCCCGTTCCAAACTGCATGTGTTTTTTTATGTCATTCCAATTCAAAATGCTAGGTGTCATTATTAGCTAAAAGGAGGGAATTGTGAGCCATTATTTTTGCAATAAAAGAACACAGTTTGTAAATGGAAATTTGGGGACAAAATGCAATAGAGAAATACGACTGAACAACGTTTTTCCCCCGATCACACTTTGTTTTATCAAATTATTATTATTTTTTCCCACATCTCAGTCTTTTTTCCTATTTCATTTTTTTTTTCAGATTGATTTTTTTTTTACAAATTACAGTCTTTTCAAATTGTATTTCACTGATCAATTTCTCTCCACATATAGCCCAATAGAAACAAAGAGAAATGCTGGTGACGATTCTGAGTTATCCAGGTCGGAGTCGTTCTAAAAAAGATAAAGAAGAAACCACTGGACTTTGTTTCCGAGTTTGAAAATGTTTTGTTTCACATCCAGGAAGCTTTTTCAATTAAAAATGTCCTTCCTGGATGGGAAGCGAAACATCTTCAAACTGGGAAACCAAGTCCAGTGGATCGTTTTTTTAAACTGTTTTAAAAAACAAAGAGAAATAAAAATAGAAGAGTTGAACAAATTCAGAGAAAAAATAAATTTGTAAAGTAACTCTTAAACTTTTGGGATGAATCAAATAAAACACATTTACAAAATGTGTTTTATTTTTTCTGCAGCAATAATGGAACTAAATTCACTCCATAGGCTTATCGCTCCTTTAATGTACTGTAACCTTTTCTCTAGTTGCAAAACTTTAAACTATTGCTTTGTTGAATTAATTGGAAAAACATATCAAGTCTAAAGCGCAGAAAACACACATTTTCTAAGTTTGCAGGTTAAGTTTTAGTGTTGTTAAATCACAGATTAAACTATTCCTGCTTGTATCCACTCAAACAGACCAAGAAGTTGAAGTTATCACCGTACCTCCATTGGCCAGCAGGTTCTCCTGCACCTTGTCTCGGCTGTCCTCCAGCACATCAGCCATGTACTGAGCCACCTTCTTCACCACACTGCGAAAACCCAGAAAACACCCAATTATGATGTGCTCTCATAAGCCACAACCACACAGCTGGTGAAGCGCCTGAAACACCAAAAGATTTCCCACATAGATGCTTTGATGGGCTTTTGACAAAGGCTAGCTCTAAGATGGCCGACTTTCAGGGTTCAGCAGCTTGAGAAAGACGGTTCAGCTGCACATCAAAGAATTTCACCACCAAGTCACATCATTGGGATGAAAGCTACATGAGAATCCACATCAGCCGCATCATCGCTTTATCTTATGACCCCAATGTCTGTGATTGATTAAAAAAAAGGTGAGGCATCTAGAGCAGCACACCCAAACAGATCGACATATTTACTGAGATTACTTTTCAGATTCTTCTAAACATAAACTTCAAAACAGAACAAGATCAGTGACCGACAGACGGCTGTAAGGTTGGTTTTTCTCACAGATGTGGAAATCCCCACAGTGGAAGCCAAGAACAGCTCAGGCAGTAACAGGACTGTGTGAGATTTGGATGAAAAACATTTCCAAAGGACTAAACTAATGCCACATGGTAAGAAAAAGGTGACTAAATAAAGATCTGCTGATGCGTCACCCAACTGTAAACAGCTAAGTTTAGATAGACAGCAGGAGCTCGCTGGTCCCGGCAAAATTCCTCAACATTACAAGGAGACTAGAGAAAGCTAAACCTGGCTACATCTGAGGGTCAGTGGTGGAAGTCACATCTTTTTAAACAGACGAGCCTCAATCAGGCTATCGCTAGTTCACAGTTTTCTGAACAAATTGACATTCTAACTCAAATGTTTTTTCCAAATGATAGGCAAGAAGCCAAGGTGTTCTCTGAAGAAAATGGCTGATTTTATGAATAAAACATAAAAAAATGAAATAGTTGCTATTCTTATTTATTATCACCAAGATAATGAATCAAATCATATTAACCTAAAGTTAGGAAATTGCATCAAACTACATGCCGGTGATGTAAGGTTCAAAGGCAGAATATGGTGGGAGCTCTTCGGTATATGCAGCAGCCCCCGAGCTCAAGCAGTGGCAGTGGCAGCGTTGTGACACTTCTGGCGGCTTTAGTACTGTCTGGCAGGGCATATTACCTGAAGCAGCCACTAGAAAGAGGCTTCTACAGTCCCCCAAACGGTATCAGTAAACCTGGGAGCCGATCGGGGAGCCTACTGGCAGGACAGCCGGACTGCCATGCTAGTGGCTTCCTAGTGGCAGGGAACACTGGCCTCTTACTGGCAGATGAACTACTACCATCCATAAAGTAAATGTGACTTTATGAAAGTTTTAATGCAGTTTATTAAGCAATATAATCACAATATTAAAACTAAAATCTGCTTAGAGGTACTATAAATAAGTTAATCGCAGAAAAACAGCTTCTGCTGCAGCCGAAACGGTGTAAGTAAACGTGGAGCTGATCTGGCAGACTGTCAGCCTAGTGGCTGCTGCAAGTAATACGCAGTGCCTGCCGCTACTGAAGCCGTGTCAGCCTGACGAGCCACCGGAAGTGCCACAACGAGCCACCGGAAGTGTCACACCACTGCCACGAATTGAGCTTGCTGTCCCTCGGTATAAGAGAGGGAATATTTTTGTTTCTGTGTGTTTTTCTGTGTGGTCAGGGTGTCTGTAAATTACAGATCAGAGTCAATCAAGGAAAAAGTGTCTACTTCGGCTTCCTAGAAAATTGATTTGTACTTTATAATAACAACCAAAAGTTTAAAAAAGAAACAGCAAAAAATAAATGATATTTAAAATCATACAGTAGTGTGTTTACCTTTCAACGAACCCATCTAATTTGGCCAGTTCATCTGAGAGTCCCACCAGGACATCAAGTGTTCCGACCTGTTTTAAACAAAAAATAAAAGCTAATCATTGGAACCTGAGAGGCATAACATAAGTATTTCTTTGCATTCCGTGTAAGGTTAACCAGGCTGAACGCTCAAAAGCCTGCAGTGACACCCAGGGGGCCCTGTGTTCTTAGGAAGGCGCCTCTCTGTCCAGCATTGTTCATGCATTGCTAACGGTTCCATGAGGACATTGCAGCGTGACGTAGAAGAGACGTCAGCAGGTATTTACTCTGTGATCAGTACAGAGACGAACTGAACCAAAGACCTGAGCTGCTCTGTGGATTAAACTTTGCCCAAAAAACACTTTAATATGCAGGAAACCAGCCTGTGTACAGACCACCACACATGGTGAGTTATCTAAAAACTTAATAACATTCTATGTCAGAGGTCATGGATTAGCGGACCATGGTCCGGATCCGGACCCACCTGATTTAAAACATTTATAAATTACTACATTTGTTTAACTTAATTTGGCCCGCTTCTCCTGTTAATACGGTAAAGCCCTCAGGAGTGTCCGGCACCAGGCTGCATGTGATACAAATTAGCCAATGAGCTGTCAGTCTGTGTTGCTGCTGCTGCTGCTACTTTTAGACACAGCAGGCAAACCTGTGGCAAGCCGGGCGATGGGAAAGAAGGAGAAGATGATGAGAAAAAGAGAGCAGAGAAAGTGTGGACTGCTGGAAGAACTGCAGTGAACTGGTGACAGAAAAGTGAAATGGCACTTAAAGCTGACCCTGCACATTTAGAGTATGTTTGGTTCAACCTGCTGCTATGAAGCAGGATTCTCCACCATGAACTGAATCAAAAATAAATATGGATCCAGGCTCTCAATGGTCACCTTGATATGTGCTTTAGAATGGCTTTGTCTCCATTCAAACCCAGGTTTAAAGCCTTGCAGGGCAGCATAAAGCCCACTGCTCTCATTAAGCCAGAAAAAAATAAAAATAAGGGTCAGCTCAGGTGTTTTATAAAATATGTGAATCAGGAAATTGTCTATATACCAAACCGAACAATTGTTGTTCTCTACTTCGAAAACAATTTAGATTTTAAAATGTTCTATTGTTTTTAAATATGTTTTTAACTAGAAATTCACTGTATAATATGGATGCATAAACATCTAATTTTATTTCAGTGTTAAATTCTGTTTAAAGTAACAGATTATAGTTTAAAATGTCTCTGGACCTTTACTGGTTGATGATTTTTATTCAGAGCAGGTTACCCCTGCTCTATGTTATGTTAATAACTGTATAGGGGAGTGAGGACAGACAGCAGAAGAGTGATTATAATCCACTCTAACCTTGAGGTCTGGGATGCTGAACTTGTGATTGCTGGAGAGGTTGTTAGTGCGTGTGGTTGCTGCCATCAGTTTGTCCCATGTCTGTTGGCAGGTCTTCTCCCCAGGAGCAGAGATCAGCCAAAACTCAGTCATGTTTACAGTTCCGAGGAAGCTACAGAAAACTGCAAGGAGAGGATTCATTTTCTTTTGTTCACACAACAATCCAGAAATATCTACAAAAGACAAATACTGCCCAAATGAGTTGCCTTAACGTGTAATTAATCTGGTGCAATATGCTGACATGTTTGTATTTTAGCTAGATTATGGTAATGAATGAATTATCGTACTACTGTTATATTATTAGGCTGGGTAACTAGGAATTCATTCAATCCTCGCGATAATGTAATACTTCACTTATGTAAAGTCAACCGTAACCAATAAACAAACCGCTGTACTGAATTTATGGATTTAAATAGCGACAGAAAGCTATGGTTAAGGTCAACAGCATCACAGGGATTAGCTGCCGCTAGCAAGTTAGCTAGCTTTGCTACAAAAAAAAACAAGATAGGTTGTTTTTCCATCTCGTTAATAATTTCACTCACCAGTATTCTAAATTGGTGTCTGATACTGGCGGATATATGAGTGCCTGAAGTGTTTCTATGGCTTGACAATGTTCATAGTTGCAATTCAGCGCAGTTCGTCGGATCTCCTGTCAGCAGCATCAGAGTCAGCTGATCCGGAGAGGAACCGGAAGTGGCAGACGTAGTGAGCGCACCGCAGCGACACCTACCGGCAGAAGAGGGGTAGCACAGCATTGGATACCCCTACCGTTTATTCCCTCTAATACAGGCTGTGGCAGCAGTAACACTCTCAAGGGGAATCTTCAAACTTTTTAAACATTTAAATTTTTCATATATCAAAAACTACTTGACAAAAGAAACACTGTAGTTAATTATTCGCATCAATATAAAAAAAAATTAAAGATGATAGATACAGAATTCATGCTTTTTTCAGAACTAAATTTTAAATTATTTGGGGTAAAGATAAAATTATGTGCCTCTGCAAGTCATCTAGGAGTCTTCAGTGAAATCATAGATAAATAACTACTTTAATAATAACTTAAAAATTCACGAAATATGGATATTAGTAAAATTTAAATATCATTTTTTTGCAGAATGATCATTGATAAAAGAAGGTAATGACAGATGTTCGCCCTAGAACTCAAACCTGAAAGAATTTTGTCCAATATACCTTTTGTTTCCATAGCATAGATGTTTAAATATATGCGTCTATTTGTTATCAAAGGCTGCAGGAAAGGATCGTTTGTCTTTATTTAGAAAATATGGATGTTGTTCTCGTTCCTGTTGGAACAGTGCAGATTGAGCCTGAGGTTCTGGTGCCTTTCATCCACCCCGTATACGTTGGTTATTGACTGGCCATCCCATTAGGATTTTCTGGCTACGCCTCTGATCTCAAGCCAATAGTGTTATTGGAATTCAGGACAAGACCTTATTACCTTTGTAACATTCAAAAAATATGGATATTTTGATGCCAAAAATGTATGTCAATGTAATAAAAAACAAATGCCAACTTGCCGTATTTATTAAAAAATATAATAAAAGTGCTTCTATAAGAAATTCATGAAAAACACAAATGTTTTTGGTACAATATAACCTTAGAGGCATTAATGCTGATACTGGCACTTACATTTTTGGTTCATAAACCTAAATATAATTGTTAACTAGGCTTATTAAATTTTTTACTTTTAAATTAGCTTTTTAGCTTTTTAAAAAAACTTTTTTTCCAACTTAATTTACAATAGGTAATATATAATTCAAGGGCTCATCTAATTGGTCAAATGCCAAAATAAGATGTACAGCCATGTAGCAGAATCTTTGCTGAATGTCTGGATATAGATCTTGTGCTTCTATACCTCACTGAGGGACGGTGGGGATTCCCTTTGTAAGGGGTATGCTGGTGGTAATAAACGGTAACTTGCCCTAAAGAGGGTTAAAGGAGAGGTTAATACATTTTTAGGATAACTTCACTGTTCATTACATTTCCTCAAATAAGACTGAAACACATTTTATTTATAGGCGCCTTTTTCTAAACACTCAAACATTGGTTAAAAGAAACACAACAGTTTTTTTGTTTTCTTTTGGTGTTAAAAATTAATTTTCCTTGTAAGTTGTGTCTGTAAGACTATATATCAATGAGTCTGTTTTATAAAATACAAATTTCAGTATAACTGTAAATGCTTGCTATACACCATAAATATCTTGTAAAAGCTTCTGTCAACAAAACAAATCCTAAAAAAAAGCAACACAACACAATTATAAAAAAGAAATAGATCATAAAAAAGATTAAAATTACACACTTCAACTGTGCAAGTGAAGTAGTGCTTCTGAGTTCTGGAAGTAAGATGGAGATTTATCTTTGACATCCGGCAACAGTTTATACTTTAAAACACATCATTTAAAGGGAAATCTAAAAGAACATTGTTATTTTACAAAGAAAATTAACGCACTTAAAGCTGTTCCATAAAAGACAACATTAATAAATAACTGAATAAATAAATGAAATAAGATCCACAATTATATTAGCAGTGGTTCACTAAAGTAATTCTTATTCAAGAAAGTCACAGCAGAGGAAACAGAGGACTTTTTTTTTTACCTCTCAGTCTCCTGCCAGAGTGAAGCAGCTGAAAGTTGGATTGTCAAGAATGAGCAGGATTCCTTTTCGATTAGAACTACTTTTTTCCTCAAAACCCTTTTATCTCAATCGAAGGGATGAATTTGCTAAAGACCGGTGATTTTACAGCCCTGATCAACTACCCAAGCTTAATTAGACCATCTTTGACCAAGATTTCCATACACGGAAACCCTTATAAAGACAAGACACTCTCAATAAGCAGAATTTGGTACTAATTAGTTACATTTACTCAGTTACAGGACTTCTAACATTAAATATATACATATATATACACTCACTGGCCACTTTATTAGGTACACCTGTCAAACTGCTCGTTAACACTTAATTTCTAAGCAGCCAATCACATGGCGGCAACTCAGTGCATTTAGGCATGTAGACATGGTCAAGACAATCTCCTGCAGTTCAAACCGAGCATCAGTATGGGGAAGAAAGGTGATTTGAGTGACTTTGAACGTGGCATGATTGTTGGTGCCAGACGGGCTGGTCTGAGTATTTCAGAAACTGCTGATCTACTGGGATTTTCACGCACAACCATCTCTAGGGTTTACAGAGAATGGTTCGAAAAACAAAAAACATCCAGTGAGCGGCAGTTCTGTGGGCGGAAATGCCTTGTTGATGCCAGAGGTCAGAGGAGAATGGCCAGACTGGTTCGAGCTGATAGAAGGGCAACGGTGACTCAAATAACCACCCATTACAACCAAGGTGGGCAGGAGAGCATCTCTGAACGCACAGTACGTCGAACTTTGAGGCAGATGGGCTACAGCAGCAGAAGACCACACCGGGTGCCACTCCTTTCAGCTAAGAACAGGAAACTGAGGCTACAATTTGCACAAGCTCATCGAAATTGGACAATAGAAGATTGGAAAAATGTTGCCTGGTCTGATGAGTCTCGATTTCTGCTGCGACATTCGGATGGTAGGGTCAGAATTTGGCGTCTACAACATGAAAGCATGGATCCATCCTGCCTTGTTTCAACGGTTCAGGCTGGTGGTGGTGGTGTCATGGTGTGGGGAATATTTTCTTGGCACTCTTTGGGCCCCTTGGTACCAATTGAGCATCGTTGCAACGCCACAGCCTACCTGAGTATTGTTGCTGATCATGTCCATCCCTTTATGACCACAATGTACCCAACTTCTAATGGCTACTTTCAGCAGGATAATGCGCCATGTCATAAAGCTGGAATCATCTCAGACTGGTTTCTTGAACATGACAATGAGTTCACTGTACTCAAATGGCCTCCACAGTCACCAGATCTCAATCCAATAGAGCTTCTTTGGGATGTGGTGGAACGGGAGATTCGCATCATGGATGTGCAGCCGACAAATCTGTGGCAACTGTGTGATGCCATCATGTCAATATGGACCAAACTCCCTGAGGAACGCTTCCAGCACCTTGTTGAATCTATGCCACAAAGAATTGAGGCAATTCTGAAGGCAAAAGGGGGTCCAACCCGTTACTAGCATGGGGTACCTAGTAAAGTGGCCGGTGAGTGTATACAGTATATTGCTTTAGAAGTAGTCTTAGCATATCATCCTTTTACTGGCGTAATATCTCAATGAAATGTTATTTCAAAAAGTAAAATAAAAAAACAGTCCACTGGACTTTGTTTCCAAGTTTAAAGATATTTTTCTTCCCATCCAGGAAACTTTATCAATTCAAAATGTCAGAAATAGAGTTGAGTTTGAGGCTTTATAGAGTGGACCAAAAAATAAGCCTTGTTTTGGTTTAGAAAGCATGCAAAGTGAACTGGACAAGCGGGTCCACCCATTTGAAATGGGGGTCATTTGGGTTCTTTGTTAGCCTGTAATACCCAATACCTGTCTATGTCTCTGAAATGGGGGTTGTTAGAGGGAATCGTTGGCGTGGTTGAAGAGGCAAATTGCTCTGTTCCCCTGTAAAGGGTTTAGGGCTGCAATGATCGAGTAAACTGTCTGGCTACTCCATCCACTGTAATTCACTTATGAATAATGGACAAGCTCAAAAAAAAGTGCTCCAGATATTTTGTTTTGGGGTTTTTTTGTACACAAGCCTACTGGAACCTTCCATGAGGTCAAACTAACATACAGCAAGAAGTAAATAGTCATTGAGGGCACTGGTTAAAAAGTTTTATGTTAAAAAGAAAACTGGCTTGCAAAAATTTAATCTGCTTTCTAATTTTATACTGACCTTTTTTGTCCTTTTTGTCTAAAAATATATGTTATCCTGCATTAGTTTGAACATCACCTCTTTGGCCTCGCTTCAATTTGGTGTATTTAATATAATTCACTGGCTAATTCTTCCTGTTTGTCAATTAATGATCTCATGCTAAGTGTAATAGTTTGGCCTCTCATTAGGGCATCTTAAAATATGAATAAGTAATTATCCAGTGGCCCCTGACTCCTTGGATCCATAAAATGTCTTTCTTTTTATAACCTGTCGCAACAATAGTTCACTGAAAAAATATGTTAAAAAGGGAAAAACACTGATTGTAAGTTATAGTACTTTGAGGAACTTAGGGGTATTTTTGGATTACACAATTGTCTTGAATTATGAGACCCCCTCACTTAGGCTCAAGCCTTCCTCTATGTATTAGCACTTTATTACAGAAGGAGACATTTGATGGTTGGTGCCAAGTCAGTAGCACTTGAGTTTTAGAGTTGCTAAATTTAGAAAAGTCAGGGCAGGTTTCCTGATTATGGGTGTCTCCTGCAAATAGGCGAGGAAAACGCCCCCAAAAGGGACATGTTTATAATTCAGTGGGTCTGGGGTTTATTGTTTGGGACACAATGCTTGGTCTGTCTGGAGCCAACCCTTGAGATCAAACGACAGGCTTGAGTATGCCCGTGGCTGGCAACAAGCCAGTCTGCAGGGACGTTATCAGGACACACATACCAGTGCTGGAAAGTGTGCCGCTGAGGATTTGCTGTGTGTTCTCCTCAGGTTTAACCGCGGAGAAACTGTTTCCATAGTTTCCAGCACAATGAGTATAACAGAAAGTGGAAAGATGTTCATGCATTTATTATGAAGTTGGAGGGACAGACCCCCAATCTAACAGATAAAAACTGGGACCCTATCTTAATAAGACTGGAGCTTAAAGCCGAGTGTGATTTCTAAAGACTTGTTCAAATAAATTGCAAAGGTTAAAAGGGTTAAATAAACCAGTTAAAGGGACAATCAGTTAGCACATATCTTAATAAGTAAATTTTTCGTAAAATAGGTGCATTTTACCTTTATGTGAACAGTTAAATAAGAAGATCTTCCAAAAGAAGGTGTGCTTTTGCCCTTATAATGAAATAATTTGGTATGATGCACATGAAAAAGAATAATAGAGTAACATAAATTATTTAATTCCATTGGCAAATTGTCTCACCTACCTGGTCAAATCAAGGACAATTAATTTTTTTTTTTTATTTACTTATTTTGATTTACATTTTATGCCGGTCAGTGATGCAGCGGGTATCACTGTTGCCTTGCAGCAAGAAGGTTCTTTGTTCAAATCCTAGCCCAGGGTCTCTCTGCATGGAGTTTGCATGTTTCCCTGTGCATGCATGGGTTCACTCTGGGTACTCTGGCTTCCTAACACACAAAAAAAAGACTGTTAGGTTAATTGGCTTCTCTATATTCTCCTTAGGTGTAAGTGTGTGTGAATGGTTGTTGGTCTCTGTGTTGCCCTGTGATAGACTGGTGACCTGTCCAGGGTGTATCCCACCTCTTGCCTGTAGACAAATGATATGCTTATTAAATTCTGCTGTGTATATTTTAATACAGGGCCATGTCAGGGGCCAGGATCTGTTCTACAGGGGCAGTGGCCCCGGCTGGCACATGTCTAGAACCACCCATGTACAGGGACCTCTTCAGTATTAATATTAATAACAACATCATGGATGGGTTAAGGTTTTTAATACTTCAACCACAGAAAGTCTGGTGCTGTATGATTTACTGATGATATAGTTGTTTTAGATACAGGAGTACGTCAAGGATGTCTCATAGTTCCTGTTAGGTTTTTTTGTTTTACTTGGATAATTTGCAGCTTTTCTAATCAAGCATATGCACATTAAATGGTGCTTGTTGCTCTTATGATGTCAAATGACTGTAAAACATTGCCTCATCTCCATTATATTAATAAACTCAGTTTGATTTGAAACCAGAAGTTTTTCTTAATGAAAGCAAAGCTGAAGGTTCACTCAAAGGCTGACAGTGTCAGTGTCACATCTGTTCTCATTGTTGAAATGGTGTAAGGCAATCAGAAGTCTTTGAACATGTCCTTTATAATCCTGTAGGGTTTTTAGCCTTTGTTGGTTATGTTTTTAGACAACATGCAGCCTGTGCATTAAATTATTGAATACATGAGAACTTAGCAAAAATTATTTTAGACACGGTTTATAAAAATTAAGGACACAAACAGGTTGAACAGAATCCTAAGACAGAGAAGAATTCTGGGAGATTAGTAGGAATGGCTTAGAGATCAGAGCAGAGTGCTTGGATTCTGAATGCAGGAGACAATTTTTGTTATGATATACATTTGCAATGACCTATAAAGTTGATAATCCTCATGTCAAAGTACAAACCAAGTGTGGCTAAAAGCAGGCAACCCCTGTATTTTGGGGAATTTACCAGCAATCTTTCTAACTAAACCCAAACACTGCACAATCGTTGGACGTTGTTTGTTTCTGCTTTGCATCATTTATTGGGAATGTTTTTATGTTTAACCACCATGTGCAGCCACGGGCAAATTGGGAGACATGAGGACAATACTATTATTATAAAAGGTGTTATTTAAAGCTTGTTTCACTTCCTCTATGATGCTACCACTTAGAAACTATATTGGACTTCTCTGAGTCAGAATATTAATTTCCTGGAGCTAAACGTTGTGCTTTCTCAGCGAAAGCAGAGTGCAGCTCAGGCAACAGTTATCCTCCACAGACCCCAATCTAAATTGGTAAATTATAACATGAATGGAGACAGACAGACAGAGCTCAGTTATCCGGGTGGAGCTCGCAGTAGAGTCGTTGCTACTCCACGTCAAAAGGAGCCAACTGAGGTGGCTCAGGCATCTGTTTCGGATGCCTCCTGGTCGCCTCCCTCGGGAGGGGTTCCAGGCCTGTCCCATTGGGAGAAGGCCTCGTGGAAGGCCCAGGACACGCTGGAGGGACTATGTGTCTAAGCTGGCCTGGTGTCACCTTGGGGTCCCCCCAAAGCAGCTGGAGGAGGTGTATGTGGATCGGGAAGACTGGGCGTCTTTGCTTAGACTGCTGCCTCTGCAAACCGGCCCCGGATAGGCTGAGGCATATAAATGATTGTATGAATGAATGAATGAATGAATGAATTGATAGACAGACAAAATCAAATCCTTAGCACATACCATGTTACACACTGACTTTGACCAGTTTTACTGTCTCTGCTAAAGTATGGTCTCCCCACATAATACTGCTGCCACCACCATGTTTAATGAGGGTGTGACGTGTGTACCACTTTGCTCAAACTCACCAAGATGAAAGTTGCTACAGACTATAAATTTGTCTCTTGGCCTGCCTCAGCCATTGTTTAATCTAAATAATTCCAAAGTAGCTCTGATTGTACCTTTTTTCCTCTCTCCATCCCAGTCTCTGCAGTTTGGAACCATCCAACCTCTAATCAGCTCCTATCAGCTTCCCTTTACCCAATATACTGAGCTTGGCTGTTTTGAAGGTAGTATAATATAATAAACAACATTGTGTACAAAAAAAGAATAAATTTCTTAATAAAAATCTTATTGCTCATCTATAATCTTGTTTAATTCATGGGACTTAACTTATGGTTATATATCAGAATCAGAATCAGAAATACTTTAATAATCCCAGAGGGAAATTACTTAATCTTTACTTAATGTTACTTAATTACTTACTTAATATAATCTATTAACTAGAACAGAGAAATGTGTGTCATGATGTAGCAGGTTTACTAGCCCAGATGCAGAACTCACAGAACACACAGGCAGGATTAAAGTCCAATATTTATTGACTCATACGGGGTTCTGCCCTGGAAGGCAGAGAGGACAGAGCAGGTTAGGTTCAGGTACAGGTTCTCAGGATCAAACTCACAGGTTTGCAGGTTCAGACAGGCAGGGTCAAACAGGCAGGGTGGCTCAGGTTTGCTTCCATGGCAAGGACAACAATCCGGCCCAGAATGGAGCTCCTCTACAGCTTATATAGAGAGAGCTCCTAATCAGGTGATGGGGGTCAGCTGTGAGCGCTGAACAGCAGCTCCCAGGAAAGGATCCACGGCGCCCTCTGGTGGGCAAGCCTCTGGATCCCAACAGGCAAAAACAGAAACCCACAGAGAAGGGATCCACATTGCCCTCTGCAGGGCAAACCCCTGGATCCCAACAGTAACAGAAGCCCACAGGAAGGGATCCATGTCGCCCTCAGGAGGGCAAACCTCTGGATCCCAACAGTACCCCCCCCTTAAGGGCGGATACCAGATGCCTAAAAACAAAAAACCAGAACCAAAAACAACCCACCCAGGGCAGGCGGAGGGGGAAACAGGAAAGGAGGGCCAAGCACAGAAAAAGAAACAGGGTCCAGAAATCATAACAACCCACCCAGGGTGGGCGAGGACAAGGAAAATCTCAGGTGGCCGGCCGTGGGGCCGGCAGCAGGGCAGAGTCTCAGGTGACCGGCCGTGGAAACGGAGCTGAGGCAGACGCTTCGGAGGCCGGCCGCGGGACCGGAGTCTCAGAAGCTGCAGGGGCCTTGGAGGAGGACGCCGCCTCCGCTCCAGCAGGAAGCTCCGAGGAGGACGCCGCCTCCGCTCCAGCAGGAAGCTCCGAGGAGGACGCCGCCTCCGCTTCTGCTGCTCTGCAACAAGCTCAGACAGGCCGCCCACTGCGGCTCCGAATCAGGAACTGAAGAGGCCGCCGATTGCGGCTCCACATCAGGAGCAGAGGAGGCCACCGACTGTGGCTCCACAGGAACACAGGAGGCCGCCGACTGCGGCTCCGGATCAGGAACAGAGGAGGCCACCGACTGGGGCTCCCCATCAGGAACTGAGGAGACCACCGACTGTGGCTCCACATCAGGAGCAGAGGAGGCCACCGACTGTGGCTCCACAGGAACACAGGAGGCCGCCGATTGCGGCTCCACATCAGGAGCAGAGGAGGCCACCGACTGTGGCTCCACAGGAACACAGGAGGCCGCCGACTGCGGCTCCACACCAGGAGCAGAGGAGGCCACCGACTGTGGCTCCACAGGAACACAGGAGGCCGCCGAATGCGGCTCCGGATCAGGAACAGAGGAGGCCACCGACTGGGGCTCCCCATCAGGAACTGAGGAGACCACCGACTGTGGCTCCACATCAGGAGCAGAGGAAACCACCGACTGTGGCTCCACACCAGGAACAGAGGAAACCACCGACTGTGGCTCCTCACCAGGAACCCCGGAAACCACCGACTGTGGCTCCGACACAGGAACTGAGGAGGCTATCGCTTGTGGTTCCGATTCACGAGTCTCTGGATGAAACAGAGCAGGCTCAGGGGTCTCCCGACGGTTCCAACCGGGCCAAGGGGTCCTTAGACGGCTAAGAGTTTCCTGCCATTTGCGATCCAACTCCTCATTACGTCGACGCCACTCCACCCACCAGGATGATGGCGGACGACTCTGAGCGGGCCCAGGGGTCTCCAGACGGCTCAGAGCGGGCTCAGGGGTCTCTAGACGGCTCAGAGCGGGCTCAGGGGTCTCCAGACGGCTCAGAGCGGGCTCAGGGGTCTCTAGACGGCTCAGAGCGGGCTCAGGGGTCTCTAGACGGCTCAGAGCGAGCTCAGGAGCTAAGGAGGCCACCAACTCCTCATAATGTCGACTCAACGCCACCTGCCAGGGTGGTGGCGGACGTCTTAGAGCGGGCCTCTTCAAGAGAGCGTAGAAGGAGTCTGCTGGGCTAGTCTGTTGGCCGGATTGTTCTGTCATGATGTAGCAGGTTTACTAGCCCAGATGCAGAACTCACAGAAGCCCACAGGAAGGGATCCACGTCGCCCTCAGGAGGGCAAACCTCTGGATCCCAACAATGTGAGCGTGCATTAGACTTTGAGTAAAATATCACTGAAAGTCTAATGCACGCTCACAGTTCTCTGTTATGATATAATGATGAAATTAGACATTATGTCTTTTCAAAACGGAAACAAAGGTTAAATGGTGATCATTTTTTAGCTGGTCTTATTGTGTGGCTTTCAGGTTCTATCTAGCAGAAACTCTCCACCTCTTTGATACTATTGTTGGACATGACATGTCACAAAAAATGGACATAGATAAGGCCTGACCCAACTTCAATTTATTTTTATCATTATTTTACTGGATACAAATTTAGAGTCTTTTAATCAGGCCAGTTTCACATCATTTGGATGTTAAACATGAAATACAAAAAAGGAGAAATATAACCTGGGACAAAAAGCAGAAATTAATTTTGTCTCTTATGTGTCACCGATGCAGCACTGCAGCACTGTTTGATGGTTTACTAGTAACTTCCATATGTACCCAAGCAAACTGAATAGCATCTATCATCATAGAGTTTATTTTCTAACGTGAACAGAAGTTCAAAATTTATGGAGCAAAGCGTCAGAATTACTCATCAGATCTCTGACACTGTTTGGCAAGAAAGAAAAGAAACCATGTTAGTGTAAGGTAACAAGGTATGTTACCTAGGACCAGATTAATGGCCTTGTGATCAGACTTTTTTTTTAATGGAGGAGAACATTTAAGTTTGAACGAACTTAAAGTGCTTCTAGACCAAATAATTCCGGGAAGGGCATCATTTTCTTTCTTGGGGACACTAAATGAAGGAATGTATGGTGCTGGGGGGGGGGGGTGCTGCCCCTTGTAGCGAGCGGGAGATTTAAAAATATTTTATTAAAAATACTTTGCACAAATTATAGATTTCTTATGAATATTTTGGGAAATAATTTTTGCCTTTTTTAAATTTTACTATTACGTGTATTTGGATTTTAATTTAATTATTTTGAGGCCTAATCAACACAAGTTCATGGAAGTTACGTTAACATGGCAAGGTCAAGCAAGCTAAAGAGTGGTATCCAGCTCGCGGCAGCAGACTAGTAAATGTACATAACCTAATGACAGAAACAAGGAGGAAATATGGCACAGAAAGGCATTTCGGATTTGTCCGCTCATGAGGAACTTTATCTCCACGACCCCAGAGCGCACCTGAACATTTGGACACTTGTAACCAGGCATGGCACCCTGCCTGTAGCTAAAGGTAAGAACATGGTGCTGCCACGAGTGTTTGTTATTGTGTTCAATAACGTTTTAATAGTATAATATAATTATTTCCTTGTGGTTTGTGTAAAAAGATTTTAGAGTTAATAGAGTCACGTGTGACATAAACACAGTGACAGCTGACCAAATCTATTTCATTGTGAATTTGTTTTTTGTTTATTTTAGTTTTTACAGCACTAGGGGCTCGCTTTTTCGGCACTAGGCTTACAGTAAAGGGGGTATGAGAGAGAGGAGAGACATGCGGCAAAGGACCACATTCAAACCCAGGTCGGCCTCGTCGAGGACTAAGGCCTCCATACATAGGTTGTGCACGCTAACCACTGTGCCATCTACATGCCCGTTATTTTGAAGTTTAATTAATAGCACATTTATTCACCTGAGAACTGATGTCTGTGTTACAGACTCTGGTATGACAATAAAATTGTGAATCTTAGTTTACTTAATTATTTTAATTGTATTTTAAATAGGCCTATAGGCTCATAGGTATTTTGTCCAAAGGAAAACCAAAAAAGAATTCACAGCACCCCATGTTCAAAAGAACTTCCAGCAGCCCTGAAAGAATGAAATAGAAACAGGGCACTAGTTAATCATTTGATATATTAGGTGAACAAAAGAGCCATTTGCAGCTCTGGAAACCCCAGATGAAGCAGATGAAAGATGAAAACCATGATATCTCGGTATGACTGAGGCTAAAAGTACAACAATGTAGTTTTTAAACCATTGCTAAGATAAAGCTGTAAAAATAAAAACTGAAATTAGTTCAAGGGACCTATCAGTGGTAGTTTCTAGGCCAAAAAATATCCCCATACATTTTTTAGCATTTTCTCTAGTAAAGAGGGCCTTAATGGGGGGCCAGGGCCAGTTCTGCAGGGGTACAGGCCCCTGTTTGCCCCGGTCTGGAACCGTCAATGACGATGGTTATTTCTCAACTTCTGTTAAAGTAAGTCAAGTTTATCGTATTCTATCAGAAAAGGGACAGATGGATAAAGTATTCAAGGTGAGACAGTCAGTTGGAACGTTACACAACTTTCATTAAAACAAAACAAACTGCGGGAATAAAGCTGACCGTTCCGAGCCAAAAGGGCTCCGTGGAGAAGGATCAGCACACGATCAGAAGACAGGACAAACACTAAAACCCTATCAAACCACTGGCCAGCAGGAACGAGGACACAAACCTTGGAACTAACAAAAGTAAGGAAACAGACATACAGGCATGAGACAAACAATGATCTGGCCCGATAGTTTGGCTGAACCGAATATAAAGCAGAACCAGCAGGGTGATGAGATCAGTGATAATTAGGAGCCAGGCAGAATAACGCAGGTGAATGACATGAACAATTAAGGCCAGCTATCAGGTCAGATCATGAAATATTATGTTTTTGTTTAAAGCAATTGAGGTATGAGGCTTAATATTTGAAGCTGGGTTGTTTTTTTCTGTTTTTTTCGGAAAACTATCAGTTTTACAGCATTAACCAAAGGTCCCCTTGAAACATCTATCATTGCGGTCTCTTCCAGAAAAACGGTTTAGGACTCATATGTTCTTGTTCCGCTCCTTGTAAAGTAGCGAGTCATACCTTTCCCTATTGCAAGGACATCAAGTACATTGTTAAGTGACCAAAATTCTGTTCACAGCAGATGGCATATTGCATAAAGCGACCAAAGGCTTTTTCAGGTAAAGGGAGTCCTGCAAAAAAAAGCAGATTTATTTGACCGGATTCTCTTTTAAGAGGTGGTCATGACACTCGCTCACAATGTGTTCCACTAACAGGTTTTTTTCTGTGGTTTTCAATTCAACTTTAATGGAATTTTATAAAATAAAACTTTTGGCTTAAATGTTTTAACTTTATTTTATCACAAATAAATCAGATGTAGTAACATTTGTGATAGAGGTTCCACTAGAAAAAATATATTTTTTATGGTCTTACCTTTAAAGTAGTATCAAGAATGTGCATTTAGATCTGGTAACTGTGGAGCTATTATTGATTTGTTTCTGTTGCATATAGTTTCTGTCTTACTGGAAAAGTAAGTCAAAGCTGATTTAGGGTCCTTCTAAATCTGTGCTCTGAGGTAATCTGTTTGCAATGTTTGCAGATATGAATTCCTGCAGCACAATGCAGCCACTGGAGTATTTCGCCTGACGGTGGGTGGTACACACGTCCCTCTGTCGCATACCCAACAGGCTGCGCTGCCTATTATGATCCAAACAATGGAAATCAGGCCCCAACTTTACTGGAAGCCACTCTAGATGCTATGTACGATTAGCCTTATATATACATAGCCCCAGTTTGTGTCGCTGAAAACGGGCACAAAACACGGAACAGCTTTTGTGCTGCAGCTCGAGGAAAAGAAAACTGCCTCTCCGGTCTTTACAATGGACCCTCAGTAATAGTTTTATTAGTGAAACAAACAATGCCATTGTTTATTTGGCTCCAAGGCTCGTTCGGATCTCATCTAAAGTTTTTTTTTTTAAAGAATTTCACACTTTTAAGAAAATGAAAGTGTTTGACAGACAATTTAGGTTTGCAATTTTGATGGGCCAATATTTACTGGAGTGACATGAAACTACAGCTACAAGCTTGTTTATATTCAGAATCCACTGACTTTTTTTTATTCTCAGAACTGATCTTTGACTGTTGGAAATGATTGCAAACACTGACTTTGTCATGGAGTGGCCATGATGAGACAGATATCACCAAGAAGTAATAGAGGAACAGCTTCATTAATAATGGATAAATAAAAAGTGCTTGGTTTTATTGGAATGATGTTAGCCTGAACCAACAGGGCTGTTTTGCAAACAGTGGCTGGGCTTTCCTTGGCACACTACTACTTCACTGTTGAGGAGGGAGACATGCAAATTTATCTTCTCAAAAAAAAAAGGCAGATGAAAAAGGGAGGGCAGGCAACAACTCAAAGTCATAACAACTGAGGCTGAGAGACAATAAAGTCCTGTCTTAATTTGAGCTTAAAGGAAAAAAATGTTTATCATTTTCCAGTTTTGACATTAGGAAGCTTTTGGCAGTTTTAAAATAAACAGGATTATTTTAGCTACTTTCCTGGACAGCATTTTGTCCTTGCTTCACAGCCATGGAAAATTCAAAGAAGACATAGCACAGGTAATTACAAACAGAACTCAACATCAGTTCTCCTTATGGTTGGATTATAAAAGGTACTCTGAAATATGCAGTAAAAACCATTGTTGGTTTAATTTAATAAGCTTTAGTTAGTTTGTTTTGGTAGCAGATGCAAACCAGAATATTTTTATTTACAGTTCTAGTTCACTCAGTGATGGGTCTGTTCAGCTTTTATCTATGTCCAACAGAGAAAAATGCAATTTGACCTTGGAAAAATAAACTATTCCAGAAGGGCTTACTGTTAGAAAGGTTGGAGCAAAAATGTAAATGTGTATGCATCTTTAATCAGCTTAGTGACAGCACAAAGTTAAGCTATTTAGCTTGCTGAACCTGTTAAATCTGAAGCTGTTGCTCCAAATAAACAGCATATTGCCAGCAAAAGGTTTAGATGCCACCTTAGAGAAAAAGTGTTTAACACATTCACTTCTGTTTTGGTTATATTTTATTTGGAAGTTGTAAAATAAATTACTTTTTATTTCACTTTATTTGTTTTCGATTAAAAATTTGAAAGACAAAAAAACATTTTAACCATTGGCTAAAATGTAACTGTTCATGTTAAGTATATTTAGTATTTAAACTTATAAAATCTTTTTTTCAAGATAAAACCAAATAAGGGGTATGAAAATTGCCACGCCGGTTTTATTGGATGGATTCTAACATTCAGGTTTTTCAATGAAGGCACTGGTTAAATGGTTTACATTATATTTTTACCCTCAGTAAAATACCAATTTCATGTTATCACAGTATCAGCTGAAAAATGAAATACTATAAATAAAAAATAAAATCTGAATTTTCTTTCAAAAAAGGAAACTTTATTTGGTATAAAGATATTCAGTATTGTGGTTAGGGGGCCTTACATATTTTTAGGTGAGAATTTTTTTTTTAAATAGGATTTAATATCCTGTGCAATAACCTGTTTCTTTATATTTAATAGCAAGTGCAATAACTATATATAGATATAAATACAGATCTATATAAATACCCATGTACACACTCTGTGCAATAACCCTGTATAATCATCCTGCTAAATAAGAGACTTCAGCTGTCATATATATATACATGTGGATGCAGTGTATGTACTGTATATACCCCATGCACGTTTGAGAATATTTTTCATTTTAAAAGAAAATATATCAATGTAAAGAAAAAAAATGTCAGCTGCAAATAGAATGTTTTTTATAACTAAATTTGTAAAAAGATGTTTAAGCTAGTTTTGCTATTGACAAAAAAGAAAATAAGACAGCAGTTATTTTGGTGTATTAATAAAAGAAAGGAGGATTTTTCATTTAGGATTTAGTTTAGCATGGGCATCATTCCCTATGGAGAAAACAAATTTATACTTCTTATTTTAAAGCAATTTTCTCTATGAATTTTAATTTTATATAAATTGATAGGTTCAAAATAGGTTTTTTAATGCATTTATCTCGCAATTTAAATAAGCTCTATAATCTCAATTGTAATTTGTGATATTAAACATTGCTTTTATAACCAATACAGTGTATGCTGTCACAGGTATACCTTTAATATATCAACCAATGCATTTTAAATAGAAAAGGATACAGGGTTCTAGGTAAATTGTTTATTATGAAACTTTAAGCTTCCTACTGATATAAAAAAAAAACTACGTATTTTTTAAAAGGCTTTTTAGAAATATGTAAAATTGTAAAAAAAAAAAAAAAAAAAAACATGTGATAACCATCTGCATCCCCTATATTTTCAATTTAGAATTAAATATGTTTTAAATGCTATAGTTTTTGTTGAATAGTCCTTTATATTCCTCATTAATTTTAATTTGACAGTTTAGGAATTAATATAAAATGAATCAAGCTGTTTAAATTATACCGGAAATTGGTGACAGTTTAGTTATTTTTATCTAAATTAACATTACTACTAAATAAAATACCACAAACATCAAAAAGTGTTAGAATAATTATTGTTTTGTATTAATCTTGATGATTTTGATATTTTATTAACAGCGCATAAATCCAAGCATCGGTTTAATTTTGTTGAATAACCGGAAGTGAGTTCAGTGACTTCCGGCGTTAAAATTAAACCTTCCAGCCTCTAAAATCCAAACCTTTAAAGGCAGGAGCCTCGTTGTTTCTATGGCAGCTGCACCTTTCTCTGACTGTAAACCCACATCGCTTTAAAAATTCCGCCTAAAAAGAAGAAGCGTTCTTGTCCCTGTTTTGGGTCTTCAGCCAACGTAAGTACCGTTAGCTAGTTCCACCGCTAGCTTCCTGTTAGCATTCTGCTTGCTAAATGAGGCGGGACATGTTACCGTGCTGGGAATGCATCTGCATACTTTAAATTCTACTGATAGGATTTTAATAAAGGTAATGATTGTTAACAAATGTTTTAAAAAACAGATTTTGAATAAATATATTTATTTCGCTAAGAGTTTTGCATGTAGCTTTATGCTAATGGCTGATAAATGAGAGCAGAGGGAGTAATAACATATCAGTCCATGTTTTATTAAGGAGGTAAATCTTTTTCATACAATGTGTCCAGAAAATTCAGCTTTTAGGTTGGATGTAATCAACTATAATATATATATTTTCCAGGTTTAACCTCATTATAATTTTGTCTTTATTATTTATTATTTAAATATGTATTATTTAAATAACATCAACTGTCATTTTGCACATCTCTGATGTTGCTGCTATTTTCAAATATCCATTACTGTAAAAATGCCCATACCTATATATTGGTTATTTATTCTCCATGTGTAAAAACACTTTACAGTACAGTATTCTGTTTATTTCTGTAACTCCGTTATTTTTAAACACTTTTCTAAGGTCGACATTTGTGTGACCATTTTTTTCTATCATCTTTTTGCTTCTGTAACACCAGAATTTCCCCATTGTGTGACAATAAAGAGATTTTCTATTCTATCCTATTTTATTATCATCTCTCAGAGTCGATCATGAGCAAATGTTTGATTCTGACATCTGGCCAGTAAAAGTTTACCTCTGTAATTACCAGTTTATTATTGCAGACAGACTGTTATAGGGGTACTTAGACTTAGTGGTATTTTATTTAGTCATTTTGTATACACAAGTGTAAACACAAAGAAATTTCGTTAAAGGAATAGTACACCCAAAACATGATTAGCCTTCATTTTCTACTCACCCCCATGCTGAACAATACTCTGGAGTACAAAGTCATTTAGAATGTTTTTAGAGCATAAACAGTAGTGTATAGGATTTCCTAAAAGCGCGTTCACAAGTCTACGGAAACCGCGGCAGACCAAACCAGATGAAAGTGCGCATTCAGCTCGGCAAAGAACTCATGCTCTTCCTCAACACTGAAGTCCTCAGACATTTTTCTTTCGTTGTTTCTTTCTTTGCACAGCTAAACAGCACATTTCTTCTTCTACGCTTGCATTATCGGCAGAGCAGACGCTGAATGCGCACTTTCGTCTGGTTTGGTCTGCAGCGGTTTCCGTAGACTCGTGAACGCGCTTTTAGGAAATCCTATACACTACTGTTTATGCTCTAAAAACATTCTAAATGACTTCGTTTCGAGTAAATTATGGACGCTACCCACTCAGGACACTTGGAATACATTGGACGAGCAGTATGGAGGAATATTGACACGTTTTTTGTGGACTTTTATGGACCTTTCTGCCTCGGGCGCTGGGGACCTCCATTATTTGAATGTCAGCAGACAGCAAGAAGCCTCCCAGATCTCCAGATGCATTTGAGATATCAAAAAAGTACTCCAGAGTGTTGTTCAGCATGGGGGTGAGTAGAAAATGAAGGCTAATCATGTTTTGGGTGTACTATTCCTTTAAGTACAGCTTTCTAGACTATTTCATTTTTTAAAGCGCAGGTAAGCAGCACTGATAAAAACATTGTGATGAAAAAAAGGGATGTAAACATGTGACTGTAAAGTTACAGTTGCAACATTTCAGGGGTTTTTTTTTGTTTTGTTTTTTAATTATTATTATTGTTTTTATTGTACCTGGGTTAGACTTGGGTATTTTTGCGTTGTTGTGCAAACAAGGACAGACTTTATAGGACCCATTTTATTTATGTTGGTATGTATTATGCTGTAATTTCTATGTTTCTTTGAAGTTTATTCTGAAAATATTTTATATGATGCTGTTCATTCCCCCGCCAGTAACTGTTTTGTCTGTGCTCTGTTCTCATGTGGTTATTTGCAGGTGTACAACAACTACCCTGAGGATCTAGGGGCAGCTCTTTACAGAGAGCCGTTTGACTTCAACGCCGAGCCGCCTTGGGATCCTAGCTGATAGCGGACGAGTTCCCCAAAGGACTCCTCCGTGTAGGTAAATTAGGAGTCAAATCCCCTTATTTTAGTCAGAGATTACACAATTGCATTTTAAGTGACCCACTTTTCCCCAGAGTGCATCTCAGTCTAAGGATATTTCTGTGATGTTTTAAAATAAATGTCCAAAAATAAGATGCAGAAAAGCTATATTTAGATTCATATGTCTTTGATGGATCACGCTGTGTTTTCTTTGCTGTAATAGATTTTCTGTTCATATCTCAATCTTCCCATCACTTCCTTAAAGTTTATCACAAATTATAAAGTGTTTTCTAGGCATGTCTTCACTGACAGGTTTCAGCAGTGGATTTTACTTTATTTACAGTTAGAAAACTGCAAGAAGCACATATGAATTTTCTTTGAACTTTCCTGGTGTGTTTGTGTGCAGTACATAACACAAGATGGACGAAACTTTGTTAATCATCATGTCTCTGAGGATTTTTAAATTAACTGACCAATAAAAAACTTGTGAACAGTGTGAACCAGGTGTTAATTAGTACTTTAAAAAAATGTATGGTCAATCCGTTCTGGCAGTGGTTCCCAGTGATTGATTTGAACCTTTGGCTTTCCGATTATTAATAAATTAAATAAAGAAATAATAGAAAAATTTATCGCTTTGCAAAACATAACCGTTGCCGGTGGGTAAAAATAAAATCACTCGAAAATTAATTGACGGTAAATTAATTTAAAAAACAATCGAAGTCCCTCTTGCGTTTGTCAGCCAATGGTAGTAAAGGAGTGCTCTGAAACTAACAGCATTAGCCAATCAGAAGAAGAAGGGGGCGGGTCTTAGGAAAGCTTCTACCTCCTCCTCTCGTTTCTTGCTCAAGTCGCCAGATAGATTGTGGTACAGTGCTGAAGTTCTACAAGGAAAGTCACCTTGCACCGTTTACGGCTCCATTCAACGGAGAGACTTGTAAACAGTCAAAAAATAAATAAATGAAACTTTGTGTTTGGAGAGACGGACGATAGAAAGAACGGAATTGCATGGAGTGGGCCTAATGCAGTTCATGAACTCCGGCACCCTGCGCTTCAGTAGGATTATTTACGCATCCAGTGGCAAAAATGTGCTGCGCAAACATGAATGAGTTCAAATACATTAGTTATGAGTAAAAAAAAAAGGTTTGTGCTTTCCTTGCCGAACACGACCGCCGAATAATTGCTGTCGGAAAAAAAGTTAATTATGTTGATGATAATCTTTTTGGGTTTCTTTGTATAATTACCTCTCAAATTTAATCTTTCATCCATCCAGTTTCTACTGTACCCCCTTGCAACTACACTAAACCTCCCTTTGGGGGCGACGGGAACCACAGTACCCAGGGGTTAATGCTGATTGTTGGCGTAATCAATTGTGAAATAAAGGAATCCTGTAACCAAGGCGACATCACCTGCTTTCTGTTCCGCACATCAAATAAGAAGGTATTTAGATTCATTAAACATCATAAGCTGTTCAGTTAAATAACCAACAGGGCTGTATCTTAAAATAATGAAACAGTTTTAAAACTTTGTGTTTATGGTAAATTATGTCTTTTTCTTTACTGCATAGTTTGTTGTATTAATCTAGGACCCCAGGGGCTTGACGGGGAAGCCGCGAGAACCATTTTGGAGCAGCTACATTCTTTATGCCTGTCGGATTAGAAGACCACGATCAAGAGGATGAAAGGGATCACCGATGAACTGCAGTATTCTGTCAGCTTACTGGATGGAGGCACCGCTCTTTGCGATGTCATTAATAATCACATTGAACAGCAAACACAGGTAAGGCTTTTCCAATTCACCAGATAATGCTTTCTTACTTTGTCACTGTTTATTTCCTTGTAGCTTAGATCATTATCCACCATGAAGGAGCGTCTTTTTAGAGTTTAAAGTAAATCATGAGGCGCTGGAGTTGTTTTATTTTCATTCTTGTTTCTGTTTTTAATTTTTCCAGTCTGAGAGGAACGCTTTCTTTGTAGCTGACCTGGGAGTGATTCTCAGGCAGCATCGTCGCTGGCGAACTCACATGCCCCAAATCCGGCCGTACTATGCGGTGAGATGCAACAGCAGTCTAGCTGTGATTGAGGTTCTCGCTGCCCTTGGCTGTGGCTTCACCTGCTCCAATAAGGTATATCTCACAACATCTGGGTTATTGTGCTGCTACTTAAATTCAACACAGAATAGTCGGTTCATAAAAATCAGTTTGCTTGTTAGTGTGTGATTCTTTATGGGATACAGCTCTTTCTTATTTTTATTTTAGTCTGAACTTGAGCTTGTGCAGAGCCACGGTATTCCCTCAGAAGACATCATCTACAGCGGCGTTTGCAAACAAGTCTCCCATTTAAAATACACGGCTAAGAATGGCATTGATCTTCTCGTCTGTGATAATGAAGCAGAGCTACGGAAGATCTCCCGCTGCCACCCTAACGCCAAGTAAGTCAGTACAGTATGTCTGCAAGTGGGTGTACCGGAGGTTTTTTTCTCACTGATACACTTTTATGCATTTGTAGAAACCAGTGGTGCTCCATTTTCCATTTATGGCTGATTTCCAAACTGTTTTTTTTTTTTGTAAATCCTAGTGATGTTGTTTCCTCAGTATCATTTGTGCAAAATTTCAATAATAACAATATTTCCTCAGCTCAGCATTTCCCACTCCAGTCACAGGTTAAACCCTTAAAAGGCCCTCAGCGCTTCTGGGCAGCTACGGTTGTTCCTTTTCTCTCAGCATCAACAACCAAAGTTTTTTGCCAGCACTGTCAGTTAGTGCTAAACTGTGATGGCAAAAGGTTTATATTTGTAGGTGTGACTATCTGGTTACCAGTCTGGACTGACTGTAGATGTGTTTCCATCAGGGTTTTTTTTTTGCTGGTGAAGATTCTCAGTCATCCGGGTTATAGTCATTCCAAACTGAATACATTTTAGAGTAAATCTTTTAGCGCTTGCTTGAGATCATTTTTGTCTTGTTAAAAAACACTTAACCCCCATATTTATCTTATTTATATATACAAGGATTAAGTTATTCCGGCCCCAGGCCTTGCCTGTGGGTAAAAAAAAAAATCACTGGAAAATAAATTGACAGTAAATATATTTAAAAAAAGAGAATCGAAATCCCTCTTGCGTTTGTCAGCCAATGGTAGCAAAGGAGCACTCTGAAACTAACAGTATTAGCCAATCAGAAGAAGAAGGGGGCGGGTCTTAGGAAAGCGTCTACCTCCTCCTCTCGTTTATTGATCAAGTCGCCAGATAGATTTTGGTTCAGTGCGGAAGTTCTACACGGAAAGTCACCTTAAGCCGTTTACAGCTCCATTCAACATGTAAAAAGTCAAATAATAAATTTGTGTTTGGAGAGAAGGACGATAGAAAGAACGGAATTGCATGGAGTGGGCACAATGCAGTTCATGAACTGGGAAGATGACACGACCATAGATAAAGTCTCAAAAATAAATGGTGCTGGTAATGGCTGGAGGAGACAGGGCGAGATGGAAGTTAGGTGAACCAGGTGCTTGCTTCTGCAAGCTGTGCTCCAGGAACGCTTAGCAGCAAAACTGGATATCAAAAGAAATGTGATAGATGCAAGTGGTAGATATAGATGCACTCTTGCCATCTTCTGGCCATTTTTGGTATTGGACTTTCAAAAGTCAAATTTAGTCTTCAATTATTCATCCAATCTCTTGAGTTTCTTGCCTGTGTCGAAAAAGTTAAGGCTCAGGATTTGTTTTTGCTGTAATCCCTGTATATATATTTCAATTCAGTTTAATTCACAACACAAGTCATCTCAAGGCACTTTACAGTTCACCAGATCATAAAGTCAAATTGATTCAAAGTTTTCTATCTAAGGAAAACCAGTTGATTGCATCGACTCATTGACTCAAATGCAATCCCTCACCATAAGCATGCTTGTAGCGACAGTGGAGAGGAAAAACTCCCTTTTAACAGGAAGAAACCTCCAGCAGAACCAGGTTCAGTGTTCTGCTGGAGGTTAATCATAGGTAATCCTAATTGTTGGTGGAAGCACAGATGCCACAATTTCTCTCCCTTCAGGATCTCAATCCCCTTGAAGTGTGCATTGATATTTAGGATTTTTGGCACATGTAAATTAGATTTTGCACAAAGAAGCAACAGGAAGTAGTGTTCAAAGTAAGTGTCCTTTCACCTTTGACTTAAAACTGATCAAATACTCAAGCGCAGAGGAGTAGTTGTGACCAGAGGGTAGGGGTCGTGTTGCAGCAGCTTCAGCCACTCACAGCCGGGAATCATTTTCTAATTAGATTTTTAAAAAAACAGTATTGACGGGCGTATAACTTGAAGCCAGTACTGGGCTCCAGCCTGCTTGTTTATTACAGGCAAGTTTAATGTCATCATATAGCCGCATTAACCTTTGCATTGCCTCGGTAAGTCGTTCCAATGGATGGATGTCTTTTTCTTCTCACATTTCAACGGTTTGCTTGAAATACACACAGCATTTACATGGAAACACAGCTTAAAATATAAATACACAGAAAGAGGAACCGGGCGCCTCGATGTAAACCATCAAAATATTTGAAAATATAATTTAGCTGGTTTTACCTGTGGTGAAAGAGGCTGTATTTCAGTTAACACTTTCTTTTGTTATCTAATACACTGCCCCCCCCCCTTCCCTCGTGTCTAATCCAGGCTTTTGCTCCAGGTTTCATCCGAGGCCTGGAACCCAGATGATGAGCTAGGCATGACATTTGGATGTTCCCTCAAAGACTGCAGACATCTCCTGGAGAGTTCCAAGGAGCTGGGTGTGCAAGTTGTGGGAGTCAGGTGAGCCCTGAAAAGCCAAGGTTAGGGAGCATCTCTGGAGTCATTCAATGGTAGCAGTTAAATTCTGAGGAATTCTTCAGTTATTAAAAAAATAATAATAATTTGTCAGTTAAACTGAGTGACCTGTTTCTCTTATTAGGTGTCACATTTCCAGCGCGTGTGACGACCAGGTTTATGTTCATGCAATCTCTGATGCCCGATGCATCTTTGACATGGGAGTAAGTGATGAAGTCAATACAAAATACAACCCTCAGAAAACTGGTTTGATTTTCCTTTAGCTCCTAAAACAAGCGGGACATAAGTTTATGGGTTTTTTTTGTTTCTTTTTCTGTTGCAGGAGGAAATGGGATTCAGAATGAACCTCTTGGACATCGGAGGTGGATTCAGTGGCTCTGAGACCCGGCTGGAAATGGTCAGTGTCATTCCAGCTGTTCTGTGGTGCTGTTTTAGGACATGGTTCGGCCCTGATTAATGTTTCTAATTCTTCCCTTTAGATCAACTGTGCCGTCATGTCTATGGTAGACCTATACTTCCCTTCTTCCTCTGGAGTTTCCATTATTGCAGAACCTGGGAGCTTCTTTGTATCTACTGCATTCACCCTGGCTGTGAGCATAATTTCCAAAGCGGTGGTCGCCCGTGATTGCCAGGACCAGAAACAAAGTATGTTGAATGATGCTTTAAGACGAAGATGAAAGATGAATTATGATTTTAAATGAAATAATAAGCTTCCAGTCAGCTTTTTGCAGCAGTCCTATGTTGAATGAAGTAAATAAGATAAATATGGCTCCGTTGAATCTCTTAACAGATGAGCCGTCTCCCAACGAAGAGCCAGAGTTCCAGTATTACCTGTGCGAGGGGGTGTACGGATCGTTTTCAAGCAAACTCTCAGAAGCAGGGATTGCTGCTCCATCTGTTCATAAGGTGAGTCTCAAAAACATTCTCTACAATAAGATGCAAACACAGCAGCACTAGATGTGATTCCTCCTAACACACTCCTGGTCCTCAAGGCACCCTGCTCTGCATGTTTTGGATGTTTCTGAGCTTCAGCACACCTGATTCAGATGATTGCAGTTCAGCAAAACCTGATAATCTGCTATCAATTGATAACAGTTGTGTGAAAGCTGGGAAACCTCTAAAACATGCAGGGCAGTGTGCCTTGAGGACCAGGGTTGAAAAACACTGCTCTAGTAGTGTGATGTGTATAGTGAGATGTACTGCCATCTAGTGGTGCGTTAGAAGGGTTACACTTGACAGCGAGGGATGTTCTGGTGCCTCGAAATTGCGAAGTTCTTGGGTAATTCATGGTCTGCGTCCTCCGAAAGTCAGATTCGTTACGTCATAGCGAGGCACCGGGGCCTGTTCTAATTGGAGGACTCCTCATTATGACATATGCAGCCTTCTTTTTGCCCGTTTTGAAGGACGGGTCCTGTGTTTCCTATGTATCCTTGGGTATCCCATGGTTCATTGCGAGTCCAAGCAAGCCGGCTGCTCCGTGCTCAGAGGAAAAAGTTAAATGGCGCCGAACAGTGGTGGATATTGTAAATGTAGTTTATTATAATACAATTATGTGAATAGTTCTAAATCTAAAATGAATGGAAATAGTTGTTTTAAATTGTTACTGAGTCAGATATGTGGCTAACAGCAGCCAGGACTAACCGTAGTCCGTCTGCAGCAGCCCTCTCTCTGCTTAGCCATGTGTGAAGAACCGCTGGTTATGATGGCTAGATTTCTTTTTATATTTGCCAAAATGTTCATTAGATTTGTGTTTATCCGACTGTGTTAATTATTATTCCCCCAATAAATGAAAAAAGTTATAATTTATTATTATCTAGAGACTATTGATAACAGAAGGTGAAATGCAGCTCAAGATGAGCTGAGCATGTGGTGATGTCATCATTACGCTTGTCTTCCAATTCACCCATATTTATGCTGCGTGCTCCCGTTCTCCCAGAGTCCAGACTTTACTGCGTTCTTCTCATGAACATACTTGGCGAGAACACGAATCCGTACCTGTGTTCTAGTAAATTGAGAAACTGCCCAGGCAGACCGGCTCCTTTTAGGATGCAGCCTCTGAAATCAAATTCACCCAAAGTGTACCTAACATGATTCAGTTTTTATGTCTCATACTATCATCTTAACACACAGGAATCTCACTTATTACCCAGGAAAGACGATATTCTCTTAAGACCCAATGTTCTCTGGACCACTACTGGCAAATTACAGAAATACTAAGAAAACAAAACAGAACAAACAAACCTTATGCTCCAATGGAGACATAACAGCATTGAACAACACGGAAAATCCCAAAATGAGATCCATTTACCTAATATAGACATAGCCTGTGTGCCTCACTAGCAACCAAACTAGTCCTGTCTGACCGCACTGCCCCATTTCTAACACCAACTTCCAATCCTGCTTGATTTTAACATTAGAGAGAGAAAAACAATAAAAAGGATTTTAGAAAGAAAAAAGACAAACAATTAAATAAAATTAAAAAAATACATGAAGTCCAAGTCTGTAATAATAAGTTATAACTTTAATAATCTCAGACTAAAATAAGAGTCTCTCATAATGTCAAACGTTGATGCATAGATGAGTTTTAAGAAGCGGTTTAAAATCAGAGGTAGCCTCTTTAATGCACATTCCTGTGATTTTCCAGCTCTGCCGGTTGTCTGGTAATGATCCTCATAATCAGCTGATCAAGCAGACTGATGCAGCCCCGGGTCATGGACCTTTACTCTATATGCCAGAGATAAGTTTTCACATGTTTCTAACTTTTAATATAACCAGGTTTGGGTGAACAGCTGACGAACACTTTTCGTCTCTGTAAAGTCGGGCTTAAACTGTGCAAATTTTTTTTTTTTTTTATCGTTGCACGCAGCTACAGCTCACAATGTATTTGCAGCACGACGCTCCGATGCGATCTACCTGCTCACACTATACGTCTACAAACCACGTCGGACTCAGCTCTGCAGTAAGATGGCCGTACTCAGACACGTCTATCCGGGTAGAAGAGCAAATATGAAGCTCACTAGAGTGAAACGCGCTGCCTTGACAGTTTGTGCAATTTTGTGCTGAAAGTCCTAAGAAGAAAAGGCGACAACGTATTTGGACAAAGACATGAGCAAACATGGCTACTATGCTCTGTCAATTTTACAGAAAGAACCACATTTCACTCATTGCACCCCCACCATGCTTCTGTGTTTACATCTGAGAGGAAGAAGAAAAAGATTAATCCTTGTTTGCGCACTGAGCGATTTGCCCACAACGGTCGACTGAAAATCAAACGTTTGATTTTCTCCCTACCTCACGATTTCTGATTGTGAGGTGGTCGTGAGAGGCTGATCGCCCCTCATTACTCCCTTTACAGTGTACAGGGAGTAATGAGGGGCGATGTGTACACTGTACACCACGCAGGACCAGGCTGCCTGAAAAACATGGAAAGCCGCCCCTGAAAAAGGGCAAAAAATTGCGCTTTGTAAGCCCGGCTTTAGAGACAAAGATTAAATCTTTACTACAGGGACAGTTGCTGATGATAATGTCACTTTGTTTTCCACAGAATCCATCTGTGGACTGTCCATTGTTCAGCAGCAGCTTGTGGGGCCCCTCTGGCGACGATCTGGACCAGGTGGTGGACCACTGCCTGCTACCTGAGCTCAACGTAGGCGACTGGCTTCTCTTTGCCCACGCTGGAGCTTACACCCTGGGTCATCCCCTGTTCCCTTCCAGTGACTCCACGGCGCCCCCTGTCTACTATGTGATATCTTCTAGAGACTGGTGAGCAGCTCTGTGATGTTTTTCAGGGTTCCCGCGGGTCCTTAAAAAGTCTTAAAAGGCATTGAATTCTTCAAAATAAAACTAAGGCCTTAATTGGTATTAAAATGTCCTAAATCAGTCTTTCGTAGGTCTTAATTTTTAAAACATCATAAATAGGATAATTTTTGTTACGATTTATTTATCTAAACAAAACGTTAAAATTGACTTTTTTTTTTTTTTTTAAATAACAGCTCGCCATTATTAGTTCCGTCCCGATAGCGGAACCAATAAAAGCGTTGTTGCGGCCGGGACATTTGGGAGATGCACCATTAACTTTTTGTCTGGAAAATATGAGCAAGTGTAAATGTAACGAAAATTGTCTCCAGCCAAGAGTTTTCTCCATGGCTAAAACCAGTACCAGGAAACATGAGGCACAGTGTCTTTTGTGCAAGAAGTCATTCAAGCTCGGAACGATGGGAATTAAGGCAGTGGATTCACATGCGAAGCACGAAACACAAAGCGTCAAAATCGAGTTACAGAGAAACAGCCGGTATTTCTCAGTTTTGTTCCACCCTTGTCTCTGCAACGCCTCCACTTATCACCAAATCAAACATACTAAGAAAATGATCCAAAGAAAAATAGCTGCAAAAAAGACTTAGCACTGGTTATGTTGTGGCTTTAAAACTGATTTGTTTTGTCCTCTGCTAAAACAAAGTTTGTGAATTCAGTTAAATAATTGTTAAAATATATCTGTCATTTGTGTGTTTTTAGCTTTCTTCCTGTTTGGGAAGCTTCTCAAAATTTGAAACATTAGTGCAGTGGTTTATGTTAAAATAAACCTTTGGGTTAAGTTGTCGCAACCAGGTTTTTCTTTTGTTTCTTGTGAATTTGGTCTTACATTTTTATTACAAGTGGCATTAAAAAGTCTTAAAAAGTCTTGAATTTAACTTGCCTTATGCTGTAGGAACCCTGTTTTTAGAATAGAATAGAAGATCCCTTTATTGTCCCACAATGGGAAAATTCTGGCGTTTACAGTAACAAAAAGATTATAGAAAAAATGGTCCCACAAATGTGAAGCTTAGAAAAATGTACAAGAGTAACATAATAGTGAGGGGGGGCATATTTAGAAGAAATCTGATATTTCCTTTCCTTATCATGTTTGCTGTGTCCTTCTACAGGATAGAAATGCAGGACACTGGTGTTACCGTGGAGACCATGCTGAAGAACTTCTCATGGATCCCATATTTCATCAGTTCCTCCCAAACTGAAGCTGAGCTGTCTGTTCCAGCTTAGCAGCCTCCTGGCCATGAAGGCTTTTCCTTTGTCCCTCTGGTTTATGCTGCTTTTTTATTGTTGGTTTAAGTTATAAGATTGGTCTAAAAGCACCAGGACCGGACTGACCTAACCTTTTAAAGTTCAATAAAGCAGTACCTAAATTGGTATGCAGCAAAAAAATTGTGTTTTACGCTTCATGCATCTACAGTTTACTGAGGTATAGATTTGTAACACGGTCTTAAGCAGTGTTGCTAAATTTTAGAAAGATGTGAGGTTTTTTATTGATACATTTTACTGGAAAGAGCTTTGTGTATTTATAATAATATTGTGTTGCATAAATTATTATATATGTTGAGCTTAAGTCCCATCAGTTCATTCACATATCTGGTGCTCTCAGTGTTCAGGTGGTAAAGTAGCTCATCTTTTATCTGTCAGACGACAAGTGTGGTGTGGCTTAAAAGCATCATCAGTCAGCTGGTTACCTAAAGACCTGAACCTCTTCCTGCCTGCACCACCACAGAGCCAGAACATTAAACAGCATGTGCTGCAGATCGAACAGGAAAGTGTTGATGGATAAGGAATCGGGATTATATTTCTTGAGCGAATCAGGACGTTACCGATGCTAAAAGTGTATACCGGATGTGTAAAACTCACAGGCTCTTCAAAATGAAGGAATGTGGCCATCGTATTGTAACATGAAGGCGTGCTTTAGTTGCATGTATCACGTCTGAAGTCGTCTCCCGTTCAGATGTTAAAGGTTTGTTGTTGCTGTGTCCAAAGGAACTGTAATAAACACCTCATTGAAAGATCTGATGTTGGCGTAATGAGCTTAAAAACATTTCATATTTATGATAGGAATGTTAATATTACAGATTAATGGGGATTTGATTTGAATATTTTTAAACCAGTCTGAAAAAATAGAGTATGGAAATAGAGATGTCCTGATCACATATTCATCAGATATCAGCCAAAAATGGGATTATATCAGTCTTCATCTAAAATCTCCAATATAGGCGTATGGTGATAAACAAGAATGCTTTAGTCTAAAAAGTATGAAACCCCCTGGTTAGTATCAATGCTTCAGTTCTTTCCAATTTTTGTCTAATCTCTGAGTAATACTCTACACAGAGATCACCGATTAGTGCACCACGGTCCGCATCCGGACCCACCTGCTGGCTAATCTGGACCCAACCTGATTTAAAACCTTTATAAATTACTACATTTGTCTAACTTCATTTGCGGCACTTCTCCTGTTAATACGGTAAAGCCCTATGGAGCGTCCGGCACCAGGCTACATGTGATCCAAATTAGCCAATGAGCTGCTGTCAGTCTGGGTTGCTGCTGCTACTTTTAGGCACAGCAGGCAAACCTGTAGCAAGCCGAGTGATGGGGAAGAAGGAGAATATGATGAGAAAAAGAGAGCAGAGAAAGTGTGGACTGCTGGAAGAACTGCGGTGAACTGGTGACAAAAGTGAAATGGCGCTCAAAGACAACCCTGCACAATTTGAGTATGTTTGGCTCAACCTGCTGCTGTGAAGCAGGATTCTCCACAATGAACAGAATAAAAAATATGAATCCAGGCTCAAACTGAGCACCTTGATATGTGCTTTAGAATGGCTTAGTCTCCATTCAAACCCAGGTTTAAAGCCTTGCAGGGCAGCATAAAGCCCACTGCTCTCATTAAACCAGCAAAAGAAAGAAAATAAACGTTCAGTTCAGGTGTTTTATAAAATATGTGAATCAGGAAATTGTCTTTATACAAAACTGAATGATTGTTCTCTACTTAAAAAAACACTTTAGATTTCAAAATGGAAAAATGTTCTATTTTTTTAAATACTTTTTTATTTAAAAAATTCAATGTATAACATGGATGCATAAAAACCTAATTTTATTTCAGTGTTAAATTCCTTTTAAAGTAACAGATTATAATAAAAAATGTCTCCGGACCTTTACTGGTGGATGATTTTCTTTGTTCAGACCCCGCTGATTTTTAATTGGTTACCCCTCATCTACAAAATAAATGATGAGAGTAATCCTGATTCGTGCCGATATATCGGTATCGTATTGGAAATAAAGCTGTTTGGGACGTTCTTATAAGTAAAGTTCTTAAAGTTAAGTCATTTTTAATTTTAGGTTGTAAGCTTTCTGCCTCTTTAAAACTAAATAGGGATACATGATATATTAGCATTATCGGTTCGGCCATTGTTGGTCATGTTTAGATGCATCGATATCAGTCTAATAAGTAAAACTGAACAACTGATGTTTCTTTCCATGTAATTTTTTTGTTTTGTTTCAGGAGAGGAGGAGGTCGGTTATGTGATTAAGATGCTGTTTTAGACTTTTTTTCTTTTCCATGGTGACCAAAGGATAAGGTACGACGGAGTATTAGGGCCAGGCCAGATATTTTTTTTTTTCTAATTTTGAGAATGAAGTCGTATTAAATCTTTGAGTTCCAACCAGCAGATGACGGCCGACCAGCTCCACCAAACGGAACCTGGGTCTACTTTGACATTCTACCCAATTTGATGCTGGTGCTAAAAGATTTCCTGGTTTGTCAAACCAGAGGAAACTGACTTTACATGATGTTCGACATTCTTCATTTTAGGGAAGGAAGTGCTTCATTTAACAGTTGTCATAAAATACAACTTTACAAAAACTTTACTTTTAAAACTTTATTCTCGAAATGTTATGATGTGGGCTGCTCAGTGGTGCAGTTGGTCGCACTGCTGCCTTGCAGCGAGAAGGTTCCCGGCCTGTGGTCTTTCTGCATGGAGTTTGTATGTTCTCCCTGAGAATGTGTGGGTTCTCCCTGGTTACCCTAGCTTCTTCCCACAGTCATAGGCGGTTCTAGGCAGGGGGTGCTTAAAACATACACTACAAAAAAAATTGACATATAAGTCAAATTTCCTGAAAAGGGGTGTATTTTGCCTCAATTTGAGCAGGTAGGTAAGACAATTTGCAAATGTATTAAGATTATTTAAATAAATAAATAAAAAAATCCATCTTATTTCAAGTGGTTTATATGTAATTATCTTATTTTGAGTGGAAAAATACAAATTTCTTTGGCAATCATCTTATTAACCCCCTCATTTTAAGAAGTTTTTACATTTTAGATGACTTTTTGCTGTGTTATACAAAATAAGTCATGAATATATCCATTGACCGAATGGACTGCACTCAAATCCTACATCTTGTTTTGAGATTTATATACTTTTTGTTATTTGAATATCATGTCAAGAAGTCTTGAAAAGTGCAATTGCCTCACTGCATTGGCAGATTATTGCACTTATTTTAAGTAGAATCCTCTCAAAAGCAATCTTCTCTTGCTTATTGTATCAATCTAAATACGAGTCCCTAATTAGATGGACAATTTTTGCAGCGTGTAATTGATGATAACTGACTTGGACCAATTTAATTTAATCATTCACCTTTACGTTTTACTTGTTTTTTAAATGCAGTCACCTTAAAACTTCAGCCGTATTAAGATACAGCCAGGTTTTCATCATCATTTTTGTTCTGTGTCCCCATTAAAAACAAAGGCCCCACCCTGGCCCTACTGATAAACTTCATCTAAAACCGCCACTGCCCACAGTCCAAATACATGACCGTTAGGTTAATTGGCTTCTCTAAATTCTCCTTAGGTGTGTGTCTCTGTTACCCTGCGATGGACTGGCGAACGTCCAGCGTGAACTCTGCCTCTCGCGCGTAGGCAACTGGAGATAGGCACCAGCACCCCTCACGATCCCAGCTGGGATAAAGCGTGATGGAAAATGAATGGATGTTAGGACTTTATTCTCCTAATTTTATAAATTTAGTCTTATAATATTAACACTTTATTCCTGAAAAAAAAAATCTCTATCCTGTCCCTAATACTCCATCGTAGTAAGGAAATATGATACTGGTCATACCAATGATATTAAACATCAGGTATGGAGATCGGCAAAGATTTTCATATCTGCATCCCTAAAATTTATACAAAATGTGATGTTTTTTTTTTCTTTTTTTGAAAAAAATGACGGATTTTGCCATTTAATCCTTTTTTATCAATAGTTCATTAAGGATGTTTTGATTGAGTTAACTGAGGGCAGAAATGCCTTTTTTTTGGTATAAATATAAAAGATGCATATCTCTAAACTAAATAGTGTTCAGTTTCTAATACTGTGTAAATAGCCAAACAATTAATGAAAAACAAACATGATTTAAAATAACATCTTTATGAAGCAGAAATAGACAAAAAACTTTCTTTGGTCAAATAAAAAAAGTAAAAAAAAAAAAACAAACAGCTGCAGGTAAAGTAGCTCATTTCAAGGTGGATCAGAGTTCATCCCATCTTCTGTACACGCAGCATCTTCCCGTACCTTCAGCTTACAAAATAAATACCTGTACAAATTCAAACACTATCAGTTTTATGGATTACTTCCAGTCTTTGGATTTTCAGTAAGTCTATAGGAGAGGGAGGAGCTCTGCAGTGGGGGGGACCCCTAATGCCCAGAGGGGTTTCTTCCTGGGCACCAGGTGTCGCCGGGCGTGCTTAGCCAGGTGGTCGCTGCGCATGAAGCGGCTGAGGCACATGGGGCAGGTGAACCTCTTCTCACCGGTGTGGGTTCGGCGATGACGAGAGAGCTCATCAGAGCGAGCGAATCGCCTCTCGCATCCGTCCCACTTACATTTGAAAGGTTTCTCACCTGTGGGGACAAAGATGATGTAGATTTTACTCTCTGTTTAGAGGACTGTGAGCAAACGCCCTAAAAAAAAGGTGGATTTATATCCTTTTGTCTCTTACCTGTGTGTGTCCTCATGTGGGCCTTAAGATGGGAGCTCTTGAAGTAGGTCTTGCCACAGTCCTCACGAGGACAAACATGACTGCGCACCCGTGAGGCCTCTGGTTGCAGAGGGGCGCGCCTCGGCTCTGAGGCGGCGTGCCCAGGGGCCGGGGCGATGGGAAGAAACCTCGGACCAGCAGGGGTCGTCTGCGCTTGCTTAAGGTAAACGGCAGGAACAGATGGTTGGGGGACAAGCAGCACCACGGGGCCTTTGACCACCTGACCTTCTACAAACAGAACCCGGGGGGGTGGCAGTGAGTACTGCTGCAGGGTCTGTCCCTGTGAGGCATGTCTGATCGGTGGAGGAGCAGGCGAAGAACTGTTATGGCTCTGCAGGGTGGCAGTGGATGCGGAGGAGACAGGAACAATCCGGCTGAAGACGGGAACAGGAGACACTAGAGTGATTCCAGCTGGAAGTGAAGTATTTGATCCATCATCTGGTTTGAACCGACCCGTCCGGATCTGGCTGGGTTCAGAATGCGGTGATGCATCTTTGGAGGTTTTCTCTTGGGCTGAATTCTTACCAGAGTCTCTGCTCGAGCAGTCGATGTTTGTTCTAGAATCCTCTGAGGCCCCGTCTTCCTGCTGGAGTTGGTGAGGGTTACAGGAGCAGTCCCTGATATCCGCGGTGTGGCGGATCACGCTGGTGCACTGGTACTTCTGGGAAACAGCTGCGTCCTCTGCAGAATGGAGCGGTTTCAGCACTGGGCCTGAAGGGGCGGCCTCACAGGGAGGTGGGCTGTATGGTGGCGTCATGCACTACAAAAGGAGAGTTAAAGGTTTCACTTCTACTGCGATGCACTGATAAATTATTCACTCTTCAAACTCTTCCCTTATTTGGTTACATTAAAACCATAAACTGATTTTTTTATATTAATGGAGAGTTTCACCAATAGAAAGGGGGATATTTCTGAAAAGGAAGGATATTTGCAGCGGTACGGAGTGAATTTTGTTCCATTAATGTTGCAAAGGACACACTTTGTAAATACAAATGTAACCAGAAATGAAACATTGAAAATCTTCTTAATAAAAAAAATAAATAAAAAAACAGCAGTTTCAAAAGAAACTTTGTAGTTTCCTCAGCTTTTTTTGAAATTTTTGTATGGATTTTATGTTTTAATTTTTTTTTTCTCTCTTTTTCACATGGAAATATTCAAATTGTGAATTATTGATCTTATTCTGATCCCTTTAAGAATAAGTGAAATGCACAAATGCTCACTCTAGCCAATAATGTTGTAGCTAACGTCCATATAGCTCAGAAAGAAATCTGTGCTCCTCACGCCAGAGAAAATCTTTGAAAAATCTTTGAAAAATATGAAATTCCTCATATGAAAAAGAGAAAATTGATCTCAAAAAGAAAAGTTTCAGAAAAAGAGCATTTGAAAAATAAAAAATTTAAAGGAAAAAGAAAATAAGCCACTCAAAGAACATTTTTGGATTGAAAAGTCTTAAAATTAAGTTCTGGGTTGATTTTTTTTTTTCCTTCAAATTTCCATTTATAAATCATATTAGAACATTATTTTGTGTGGTTATTTTTAAAAACATACTATGCTCCCGACATAATGGAACAAAATTCTCTCCATACAGCAGCAGGTATTTTGGAATGTAACCCTTTATCTCTTTAGTGAAATTATCTACATTGCATAGCTCCCATCTTCCCATCAACTCCAACCCACTTTGAGGTCCCTCCTGAAGAACAGCATTCCCACAGCATAATGCTGCCACTACCCTGTGTGGATGGTGTATGCAATGTTAATTTCTCACCAACATCTCCTTTTATCTACCTGGACCATCTTTTTCAACATTTCACTACGTCCCTCTAATTCTGAATTATCTGATCCCCCTATAGGAACAAACAAACCGTATCCAATATAATAAAGTATTTTTGAATTGACATAATCCCCTTGGATTAAACAGATCTCCATAAAACGCTCTGGGCTTTGAATATCGTTTTACATGCTAACCTTACTTTAACCTTATTCCTGACATGGTTGCTTTCTGTTGGTCTACCAATTTAAAGTAACTTATGCTGAACTGGGAAAAAAATAAAAAATAAAAGCAATTTACTGTCCAGAGGCTCGCTTTCACTTACAAATGAAGACTCATGCAGAACAGGAGGACTGGAGGACAGATAATCATCCTCTGAGCTTTCTGGGGAGGGGGTGGGAGGTCTGGGGTGCTTTGGCTTTAAGTTGCTGGTCTTCCAGTGTTCAGTCATGGAGATCAGAGCTTCCACAGCCCTCAGGTCACTTGCTCCCATTGCAGCAGGCTGGATGTTTGACATCTCTGTGTGGTCCATTTTAACCTCCATGCTGCAGGTGTGACAGACAGGACAGCTTTGATCAATTTGCACACAGAGCCTGGATGACATCCATTCTGTGCAGGTTGAATAGGCTTATTGATCCAGCTATTATCAGTCTACTGGGGGGAGCAGCACGTGAAACCAGCATGATCAACTGGTGTTCTTCACTCAGTCCCCTTTCACCCAGTTACAAAACAACTGGAATGGTTCTGGCAGAGACCTCTACAGCCTCCCATCCTTCCCACCTAACAGTCAGGGTCATAACCTTGGCAGGAAGCTTGATAACATTAATCACAGCCGTTTTATCCATAAAAATAAAATAAAAAAAGTTGATTTTTTTTATATGATCTATGCAATAAAAAAACATCTTTGAGTAAAATAGTACTTACAGCTATGTTGGTGGATTATTTTTATTTATTCTTTTTTTCAGGGAGGCAGGTTTCAGCTTTAGCTCAGCTCTGTCGTGATTAGATGAAGGCAGAATTGAGATGCTTCCCACTTTTCAACCTTAAACTGTTTCTCATTCATCGTCTCGAACCCGTGGGTGGCTGGGCTGCAGATTCGGGGCGTGGCTTTACACGGCGTCCAATAGAACGCATAGGTGAGCTGGGCAGCTGACCAATAGGAGGGGCTCTTGGTGCGTGATCGGAAGCTGATGCGGACGTGAAAGCCGCATGGTACACAACACAGTGGACATGTGGAAACAGCCACTCATCTCACACAGATCCAGGCTCTGTCATTTTTAATTACTCACCAAATTATCTGTCCGTGCAGGAACATTTCTCTCATTACTCATTAGAAAGGAACAATTAAAAAAGACATTTATCAGCAACATCATTTAGCAAAATGAAAAAAAGCAAAACATTAGCTTGTAAGTTTAATGTTCAATTACTAAAACAACATTAAACACTGTTGGGTACAAATAGTCGCTTGAAAGCAATTCCTTCATATCAGACTCCATAATACAGGGGTGTAAAATGAAGGGGGGCTAGGGGGGTTACGACCCACTCAAAAAAATTGATCCAGTCAACATCCCAACATGACATTACTTTTTATGTATAAAAGTATCTTGCCTGAAATATTTTTTGACTTTATTATAATTTGCCAGCAAAATAGTAATGTGTTTAATATTTATTTATTTATTTTTTTTATGTCATTCACCATTTGCAGTACTTTTGACACCAATGGCGTAATGACACAACAATAGGCCCGTACACAACAGCATCTGGGGGGGGCCCTTAATGAAGTACAACACCTTATGCTTTTTCTTTTCTGGAATCCACTTAAGTACCTCTTTTTGGTATCCATCGTCGCTAACACATTGTACGTAAGGGTTATGGTTTTAATCTACGCTCTGGATTACCCATATTTCCAAGTTGTATTGTAAAAAAAAAAATAAAAATACTCTAATACATCGTTCTTTTAAGATCTTTATTGTGGTTTGAAACATATGAGTTTATTTTTTTACCAACCGCCTAATGAACTACACACAGTTATTAATAGTAATTAAAAGTACCACTGTCTGCTTTGCTATTGGTGTCGTGTTTAAATGGTTACCATCATGTTGAAATCCAGCATGTGTTCGGGTATAAATAAGGTCCGGTCATTCATTCTAGTAACAGGTGGGTTTATGAGAAATATTTTGCACCATTACATCTGCAAAGAGAAGTCCTAGTCAACAATAGCAATGGGAGCCACCCAGGTGTCAGTGACGGGGCCCCTAAGAGGTCGGGGGCCCCTAAGCCACTGCAGTCTCTGCTTACCGATATTTACGCCATTGTTTGACACAGTCTATAGCTTTCAAGTCTCCCATTTTGGCCAGGAAACTACTGTATTTTACCCCTCCCTCCCGCTCTTCTTCAATAATAGGACTCTTCCGTAATTTCCCATATTATTGTATCATAGAAAAGAATGGAATAGAGAATAACTTTATTGTCCATGATTTTCTATTTATAGTGGGTAAATTCTGGTGTTTACAGCAGCTAAAAGAATGTAGAAAAAATGGTCAAATATGGACCTTAGAAAAAATGTTTAAGAATAAAATAATAGTGTAGAGTTAAAAGATAAACAATAAAATACTGTACTGTAAAGTGTTTTAACAATTTCAACTGTACACCTGGAGAATAAATAACCAATATACAGCTATGGACATTTTTACAGCAATGGATATTTGAAAATAGCAGCAACATCAGCGACGTGCAAAAATGACAGCAGCATGTTATTTAACTGACTAAGATAGAAACTGTGCAAAATCTGCATAAATGTAACAACTTATTGAGGTTGTTTGGAACAGTGGTGGTTATAAAGTGTTCCAGCTGCTGGGAGGAAGGATCTGTGATAACGCTCCATGGTGCATTCAGGGTGCAGCAGTCTGTCCCTTAAGGAGTTCTCCAGTTCAGCAACAGCTTCGAGCATAGGGTGGCATTATCCAACCGAGATGTTGATTTAGTTATGAAATTTATAAAATTATATAAGAAATAAAAAAATCATCTGCCTCTCCAAAACGTGATCACCTAATTGTAGTTTGGATTTGGCAGGTGTTTTATTTTGTTTTCTTGTACACGTCTTAAAATATAATGGATTCTGGAGCTTGAAAGGGATAGTTGGACGGCAGGCAATGATTTTTATTTTTTTTTCTAATATGAGTAGAAACTTTGAAAGCAGGCTGGCTATTTTTTTTTTTGTCTAAGTAGCTCCAAATCTCATGAAAGAAGACATTTAAAAATACATCTGTGTAAAAAAAAGATAGAAGTAAGGGATCCATGATTAGCTTTAACAACAAATTTATTTAGAAAATATTCTTTTTTTTTACACCTAAATACAGTACATAATAATAATGTGCACGCTGTTTAAGTTTGATACATTTAAATAAAATCTTATCACCCGTATATTGCTATGTTGTTTATGCTGCTATGCATTCTGCTTAAATGACATATGAGTCCTGTGTATACTACTAGCTCCGTCCAGCCAAAACAGCAATGATATAGAAGCTTTATGCTACAAAGAGCTCCTGTTTCTGAGGTTTACAGTTAGCGTTGGGATTGAAACATTTTCTCAGATAGCTTTATTAGAACAATGTCTTATAACTTCAATAGGCCGCACCGTCACTTTAAACAGTGGATCGTTTTCTTCCCATATGATTTTGATTAAACACTTGTAAACAGTAGATTACAAGCTGATCACACTTGTTTGTTTCATCTGATTTGTTTGTTTCATCAGATCTTGATGCCAAAAAGAGCCCAACAGATTTAGCTTTCACAAGTGGAGCAGTACGGCCATCGCGATAGTGTTCCGCTTGATTTATGCATATAAATAGCTTTATTATAATTTTGCAGGGGAGATATCTCATGTATAGCAGCTCATGAAAACTTTGAGGCAACGATACATTGTGACATCATTTAAATTTACACCAATCAAAAGAAATACAATAAAAACGGCTGGTAATGTTAGCCTTCCTGTGTTTACTATGTAGGTTTCATTCCAGTTAGACCTAAACTTATATAACAAAGGATACATCATTTTTGAAGTCATTTACAGCTTTATGCATCACTAACATCAAATTATAAATTAAAAGGAACATTACAACACATTTAGGCCAGGATGTGCAAAGAGTCATGGATCACTTTAAACCCAATAAATAACATTAGATTTATCATTTAATCTTAAAGCAGATTGTTTGTTCGCTTCATTTTTTTATTGTTTGATTTAGAGCTTTAACTAAAGATTATTTTCTAATCGATTAATCTGTCGATTATTTTTTGTTTAATCGATTAATGATGGGATAGCAAAAGGTTCCTTAAAGAGCATATGTTGGTGAATATTCTCAGTCATCCAGGTCATAGCCATTACAAAAAAAGAAAGTTAAAAACAATCCCCTGGACTTTGTTTCCAAGTTTGAAGACATTTTGCTTCCCATTCAGGAAGCTTTTTCAATTCAAAATGTTCAAATACACATTTTGAATTGAAAAAGCAAAACGTCTTCCCAAATGAATTGGGAAGCAAAACGTCTTTAAATTTGGAAACAAAGTCCAGTGGATTGTTTTTAATTTTCTTTTCTTTTTTTTTTTTTGAGTTCCATAAAAAAGAATTTCTGCAAAAGTGAACCAAATGAAAATAAAACTTTTCGACTTGAGAAGTCTGAATAGAGCATATTGACATATGAATTTATTTATTTATTTTTTTACAATTTTGGCACATTGCTGCTCTAAATTGATCGCTCTGTGAGCTATAGGCACGTTTTATAGTCTCTATTCTCCATTTAACAATTATTCAATCACTAAATTAGTTTACGATTATTTCAATAATTGATTAATAATAATTAATCTGATTAATTGTTTCACCCCTAATACGATAAAAGAAGACAAAAACCTGGACTTTGTGTTGTTCATGAACAACACATTTGTTTGCCCCGAAGTTATGCCATTGCAATAATAGTTTCAACAGTGTTATGGATACATGAGGCATACTGACATAATGGAATCATATATGCAGATTTTCCAACCACATCCTATGTGCAAGATCTGATGCCTGTGGAGGCGCTAGAATACATGCATGCAAGACCATTTAGAGGCTATTTAAACTTTGTGGCATGGGTGTATCCTGCTTAAAGTAGGAAGTAGACTGTGTTCAGAAAAGGATAAACATTATAAACAACATTTCACAGATCTTAACCACTGATACAAAGTGGTATGGGCAATTTATTTAATGTTTGTTCCACCAAATCCTTTTTTCACCCGTCAATGTTAGCTCACTGATTATATCAGGTGAAGTCTAAAATCTATTATTGAACAATTTTAAAGAAATTGTGCAAATTTTGTTCATCATATCAGAAATAAATCTGGTCTGGAACAAAAGCTGAGGTAGTTTGGGTAACTGAACAGGACACGTCACAGGTGCCTCCCTTTTTAAAGCTTGACTGGAGTAACACATTACATGATATATAATAGATGGACTCAATGGTGACACTAAGGAAAGATGCTACAGTGGGAAAAGTAGTCTTTAATGTAATTAAAGCCCAGAACATCTTTTATTTGCTTCATTCTCCAACTTAAACAATCCAGAAGTAGCAATGAATTAATTCATCCAATTATGGTGTTTCCTTAAAAAATGAGTTGATCTTATAGGATTCGTTTTCAGATGTTATGAATCCATCTACTAATTTAAATATGAGCTATTTGCATGTTTTCCATTTAGTAGATCTCTATCTGTTTGTAAATGAAAGAGGTCAGCCAGGACAGGTTGACCTCGGGAAGCCTGTAGATTAGCTAATTCTCAGCTGTCTGGATCTTCATGCGCAGCACACAGAGCTGGAACAAAAAGCTGCCCCATGGCATGCGATGGGGGCACACACATAGAGACAGGGTGCAGTCCCCTGTGGCTGGTATTGTAGGGTGTTCATAAAAAGCATATTTATTTGAAAAAGACAAAAATGTGGATATAAGTAAGGTTCCTCCTGCATTTATCTCAGAGCAAGAACTTTAAACCTCTGGGTATCCTCGTGTACCTAAAATAACACAATATGTGATTTTACATGTGCAATACTGGTATTTGGAGGATCCTTCTTGTTTGTCTCTAATCCCTGTACACATGCAGTGCAGCTCTAGCATTTTCCTGCAGCCCAGCTGTCTGTCGTTGGTTCTGTGGAGGTGCTGCAGACGGTTGGCGCCCCGGGCCTCATCAGACAGGGTTGTTCTTTAAGCCGCCCATTTCCAGGGACCTGCGTGATATTCCTCTGCCTGCTGAGAGGGGTTATTTTAAAATCTTCCTCTGTGGCTCGTTATCGTGTTACCCCCAGTTGGTAAAACCTTTACCCTGGTAGTGACCAGACTGTCCGCAGTTGATGCAATGTTTTGCAATATTTCCGTTTTTTATATATTCACTTATATATGTAATTGTTGCTACAATCTGGTCTCCATTAAATAAAAAATCTCTGTCAGATATTTGAGCATTTCCTAGAGTCCAAAAGCTGTTCTGCTTACTTTCCTGGCACTATGTCCTTGTAGCCATTTTTAACATCACCCCAGGTCATCTGATAACCTCCTGCCCTGGAAACTAAAAATAGAACCGGATTTTTATGAAGTTTGTTTGACTTCCCTGTTAAAAGAGGGTATAAGTTTGTATTCACAGAGCATTGACCTGATTTCACCAACCTCTGTACTAATCTCAGTAAACAGAGAGAAAGAAAAATCTCGACCTTTTCTGGCTACATGGTGTTTGCATACTTACAAAAAACTGAGGAATCAGTTACTGTTTTTTTTGTATCCCTTTAATTCAGTTTCTGATATATTTTCTTTGCAGGCACCGAGGAAATTTAAGATGATGTTACATCATCAATGGATCAAACAGGAGGACATAAAAAGGGGAGGACATAGGGGGAGTGTTGGCCTTGTGGTTAGAGCAGTGCACTTTTGCTCTAAGAAGGTTGCAAGTACCTGGTTGCAAGTAACCCATCCCCTTGGTGATGGTTTACATAATATGTAAAAGTGTCCACAGAAATTTTAACTAATTTGGTCAAATAAACAAAATATGTTAAAAGTGCACTTTGTGTTCTCTGATTGCTTAGTTTTACAAATAAATATTTAATAAATTGCTGAATGGATAACCAAGCTGCAGAAGGGAAGCGTTGCGATGATGCCATTTTTTGGCCCCGATACAATACCTGGCTGTGCTGTATTGGCCGATACCGATACCATCTGTTTGGAATTGATGTGTGTGTATATATGAAGAACTGCATACTACTTGGGTTGGTAAAATAATTGCCATCATGGCTTTGTCAAGCTGCTGCCTACCTTTGTGAAGCAGGAAAAAGACTAAAACAAAGGGAATCCAGTAGAACTTTTATTGCCTACCTGGAATGGGTGACAATAGTTGAATAAACTTTTGGCTCTCAAAAAGGTATCGGTGCCCTATTGGTTGGTACTCGCTGACACCTATACCACCATTTTAGTGCTGGATCGGGGCCACGCCCAATACTGGCATCGGAGCAACACTTATTAAAAATAACATAAAATTTCCTTTCTATTTTTGGTTCTGATTGCCCCTTTAGCCTCTAGCAAGAAAACTCACCATGTTGGTACATATGGAGAACATTTTTTAATCAGCAGTCATCTTAAGGTTGGAGTATTTTAGAACTTATTGACACATAACAAATGTCTTATATACCACCATGAATAAATGAACTAATATAGTTTCTAAGACAGATATTCTTTCCATTGAAAAAGTAAGCACTGCCATCTAGTGTTGAACATATAGAAAATCTTTGACGGCTCTTTTGTTAAAAATTTTAAGAAATGAAGTGAAATATGTTCCTGCCCTGCATCAAATATTAAAAAAAAACTTCCCCTAAAAAAAAAAAAAAACATCAGCTTCTGATTGTTATTTCTTTCAGATTCATAACTAAGCTTGCTACTACAGCTCTGCTACTTTAGCTGTTTAGGAGCTCTACCTTTATCTTTATATTCTTCATCTAACATTTTATGTTTATGTTAGTCTCTGTGGTATTGTATTAGATATCTCAGCCATTTTGTTTCATATGCCCTAAATCACCATAGTTAGCAGCTGAGTGGTTCCTTAAACAAGCTTTAGTCACTTTTGGGGTTTATTAGAGCACAAAATGAATAAGTTTTATAGTTATATGTTCGCTTTTATCTTAATATTTGAATTATCTCAAACAATAAAAGTGTTTTTTTTGTGTGCAGTTTTTTCATCTTTTATCTTGCTCTGCAAATTTATTTGTTTCTCCAGACTACACAAATGAGGTTCATGCATGATTAGAAATCTGGGTGAGCTTTGATAATCAAAATTGTGCTTGAATAATTCTGTATTCATTGTACAAACGACATGTCCAGATTTGACCAGTCTGAAAAACGGTGATTTTTTTTAAACCTTCTTTTAATCCCTGTAGGACATGATGCTTCCAATGAAAACACATTTTAAATTGTGATTCAAAGAATCTGTTTGAAATTATCCACTTCAAATTTTACCATCCCTATTTTAGATTGTAAATGCGAGAGGTTCAAGGTAGAATGGGAGGCAGATCTTTTAGTTATCAGACACCCTGTCTGGATAGGCTTAAAACTTTCCTTTTTTGATAAAGCTTATAGTTAGAGTGGCTAAGGTTATCCTGAGCTCTCTCTATAGTTATGCTGCTATAGGCTTAGACTGCTGGAGGACATAGGGACCCCCATTTCATCATTCTGCTTCATTCTATCTCTATTCTCCCACTCTACAGAATCTGTTAGTTCAATCTCTAACGTTCTGCTCTCTCTGCTTTTTCTCATAGTAGCTTTATCTGGTCTGTTCCTGTTTGGCTGTGACTCCATCCTGGAGAGAAATATCAGCTTTACTGCTGCCATCAACATCTTTGTTTCTAGATGTCGGAGCTTGGCCTCTTTTTGAATCTAGTCCTTTTTCTCTGACTTTGACTAACTCTCTTCATCCTCTGACATGGGAGCTGGGTCAGAACTCGTCTGCCTGGCTGTGTGTTTCCTGGACGGGGCCGCCTGTGGAGCTGGTTGACAGTTGCCTTTTGTATCTCTGCTTCTGTCTCCTTGAACCCCAGTCAGCCTCAGCAGATGGCCGCTCACACTGAGCCTGGTTCTGCTAGAGGTTTGTTTCTGTTAATAGGGAGTTTTTCCTTCCCACTGTCGCTACAAGCATGCCTAGTGTGAGGAATTGCCTTTGAGTTAATGAGTCAATGCAATCAACTGGTTTTCCTTAGATAGAAAACTTTTAATTAAATTGACTGTATGATCTGATTGAAGTGTAAAGTGCCTTGAGATGATGTATTGTGAATTGGAGCTATATAAATAAATTTAATTTAATTTAATTGGACACAAGCATTAGCAGATTTCTGCTTGATCTTTACATTTATTCAGCTATAGAAGGTTTTGCAGCTTAGAGGATTGATCCTGTCATTAGTTACCAAAAACATGGGAGCTTTTTTTTCTCACTCTGGGTCCTAGTCTTGGAAAACTCTAGTTCATTAAATGTTTATTGAATTTGGTTGTCTTATTTCCCTGTCAATGTGAGAACATTCCAGTGACAGAGGCTATGAGCATTTAGGAAAGTCCAGTTTACATCAGTGGAGAGGAGACAATAGGTGAGGAAAATATACTTTATCATTATTTCTCTGTACCCAGTGGTTTATACCATCCAACATTGAAAGACAATGAGTAGATCCACTGATAGCTCTGAATCAATGACAGACGTGCCTCAATTAGATATGAAAATAGAAATAAGAATAATTTATGTAATTATTCCTGCTGGTAGCCTCACTGCCCTGCGAAGGACTGGTGACCTGTCCAGGGTGTACCCCGCCTCTCACCAGTAGACAGCCGGAGATAGGCACCAGCACCCCTCGTGACCCTGCTTGGGATAAGCGTGACGTAAAATGGATGGATGGATGGATGGATGGATGGATGGATGGATGGATGGATGGATGGATGGATGGATTTTTTTTGTGTGCAGTTTTTCAAAAGCATACAGCAGTCAATCAAAAGCCAACGAAATAGTAGGAGCATAGCAGTAAATTACTGCATCATCACCAAAGAAATAAAAAGCTGAGTACAAAACTACCTATCCTGAGTTGATATAGATAAACAATAATAAGGAAACAACTGAGCCTTGCAGGATTGCTTCTGCATTTACAATTAACCTGTGCCAGAAACATCGGCTTCAATTACCTGGGTTCTACTAACAAGATTTTTTAAATCAAATGTAATAAATGATCTAAGTTTGTTTAGAACTTTTAATATGAACTTTAAACTTTTACATAAACACCAGGGTCGGCTCAAGCCTCAATGGGCCCTGAGCAAATTTTGATTTTGGGGCCCTTCATTTCTGCCAATGCAATCAAAATTAAAATAATCATCTCCCTTATACAACAAATATAAACTCATAGTAGATCTGGCAGTGCTGTCTACAGTCTCTTATTTGCCAAAAGTAATAATAATAATAATAATTACAGTTGCACTGATACCAATATCGGGCGGGGCCCCGATTCAGCAGTAAAATGGTGGTATCGTTATCGTGAGTACCAACAAATAGGGACCGATACCATTTTGAGAGCCAAAGGTTTGTTAACTATTGTCACCCATTCCAGGTCGGCAATAAAAAGTTCTCCTGGATTCACTTTTTATTAGTCTATTTTCTACTTCACAAAGGTAGGCAGCAGCTTGACAAAGCCATGATGGCAATTATTTTACATCCAAGTAGTATCCAGTTCTTCATATATACACACACACATCAATGTAAAACAGATGGTATTGATATCGACCAATACTGCACAGTAGGGTTGTCAAAAGTATCGATACTGAAAAAGGTATCGATACAATACAATACAATACTCGTTTTTAAAAGTATCGATACAGTGCCACCACCAGTGGCACCTAAACAGTCATTCATCTAAAGTGCAGAATAGAGGACAATGCACATTCTGAACACTGTGTGATTGAATAATTCTGTGCACTTTTCAGTTTCAGACGTTTTTTTTGTGAGAGGTGCAGCTGCTGAGAATAATTTTTGTTTCTTAACCGGTTTGGCTAGTGTCATTGTTATGTGTGCAAAGCCTAGCCAAGGAAGGAACACTTAATTTTAATTTTATAAGTTTTTTATCAAGCTTGCTTAATATTGTGCACAGCATACAACCTTTATTGTATTTATTTATCGTATTTTATTTATTAATGAAAATATTTCTGTAGAATTTTGGAGTCTTTGTTTTTATCCTTGTGGTATCGAAAATGGTATCGAGTATCGAATATTTTCCTTAGTATCGGTATCGAGTTGAAAAGTTTAGTATCGTGACAACCCTACTGCACAGCCAGGTATCGTATCGGAGCTAAAACATGGCATCGGCGCAACACTAATAAAAATAAAACTAGTATGCAATCTATTTACAGTTTGGTTCCAACTGCAAAAACAATGTGCAAAAATAGCCCAAATAACAAAAAAAAAACAACAACACAAAAACAGAAGATTTAAGAATTGAAAATAATGAATTAGAATGCATAAAACAGACATAATTTAATAAAAAACACAAAAAATATCAAGAATGCTCTTAAATAATAGAAACCAATACATTTTCATTTTTAAGCAATGATTTCTACATGTTGAAAGATATATTGATGTAAAAAAAGCACAACTTTATTATCAAGTATAATATTAGATAAATTCTTATATATGCATAAAAAACTAAACAAAACAAAACAATTATTCTTAGAGGCCCTGTCTATTTGCCCTGGGGCCCTAGGCAGTCAATTAGTTTGCTTATTCCATGCTCCGGCCCTGCTAATCATCCATGCAAATGCAAAGAAATTCATAGCAACTTGGCGTTGATTACCTTGCCCAGGTGCACACTGACATGCGGAAGGAAAAAGTTGGAATCATACGTTCAGTTTTCTGTTTGGAAGACCGCTGCTTTTCACACTGTGCCACATTTGCTCATGATACATGCTCTCATAGCCTATTGCATTATATTGAAACCAGATACTGAAAAGCAGAGCAGTAAATTATGGTTTCATGGTTGGGAAAACTGTAAAGGGCCACAATAAGATCCCTGATGTAGAACCATCTGCTTGAAGTGTGTGAGTTGTTCCTACAGGATTGTTTGCAAACTATATATTATAATCCATAATATGGTTTCTAATATATTTTCATGATATAATAGGAAATAGATGCCCATTTTTAAGTGTATATGGCTTTTCATATCCCTTCCAGGTATGTAGAGTCCTAAAGCAAGATGAACAGTATTTTCTAATGGAACCTAGCTTAAAACCATAACCAAAAAATATGCAATAAGTTTCTAGAAAACTACAATATAAAAGGGGTTTATAATTAATTAATACCCAATAAAATCTAGTTATTCTAATCTTGAGCTATCTCTTTAGTTATGCTGCTATAGGCTTAGACTTCTGGAGGACACAGGGACTCCTTTTTCATCATTCTGCTTTATTCCATCTCTATTCTCCCACTCTGCAGAATTTGTTAGTTCAACCTCTAACGTTCTGCTCTCTCTGCGATTTATCATAGTAGCTTCCCCTGATCTGTTCCTGTTTGGCTGTGACTCCATCCTGGACAGAAATATCAGCTGTTTATAGATGTTGGAGATCGGCCTGTTTTTCCAGTGTAGTCCTGTTTTTCTGACTGTGACCGGCTGGATGTGCTCTCTTCGTCCTCTGACATGGGAGCTGGCTCGGAGCTCGTCTGTCTGGCTGTATGTTTCCTGGACACTCTTTAATGTATCTGGATAAACTGTATAGCCAAATTGTTGCTAAAATAGAAGAGGTTGCAACACCCTATATGATCTCAGCACAATTCTGCTAAATGCACTATTTAACACTTTCACATATTGAATGATGGGGGCCACCTTTGGAGCTGGTTGACAGTTGCCATTTCTATCTCTGCTTCTGTCTCCTTGAACCCCGGTCGGCCTCGGCAGATGGCCGCTCACACTGAGCCTGGTTCTGCTGGAGGTTTCTTCCTGTTAAAAGGGAATTTTCCCTCTCCACTGTCGCTACAAGCATGCTTAGTGTGAGGGATTGCCAATGCAATCATCTGGTTTTCCTTAGATAGAAAACTGTGAATCAATCTGACTGTAAGATCTAGTGTACTGTAAAGTGCCTTGAGACGCATGTTGTGAATTAGCGCTATATAAATAAATTTAATTTAATTCGACTTAGAGAAACTATCTTTATTGAATAATGTTTTGACTTTTTAAGAGAAAACATGGCCAATGTCCTTTAGCTGTGTTTCTACTGACAATAGAGCTCTTACATACTGTATCTTTAAATGCACATGTAACAAAACACATAAGCTTTGGTTAAAACCAATGCTTTAGAGCCTGATAGTATTTCTTCCTTGTAAAACTGCTCCTGTGTCCGTTTTTTAAAGCCACTCCGATCCAATTGAACACATTTCCTGTTTGAGTTCCAAGCAGCGGAGCGGCTTGCATGTGCGCCTATCAACACTAACACAAGAAGCTCTCTAGAGTTAAGATGGCGGCATGTGGGTGAGGAGGCAGGGATCCAAACTCTTGGGTTTTCTTTCGCAATCAAAAGACTCCTATGAACGCCCACACCTACAATATCTGAAGGGATAACAGTTTCCACACCTTTAACGCATCCGTGTGGGATTTCGGACTGACTCCATGACATCTATTCACTTCGTTGTTCACCCGTTGCCCGGGACCGAGGATCAGCTCAATGACAGGTATTTTGTTGCGGTACACGAAAAAGAAGAAATTAAAACACTGTTTATGGGGCGTACGGGTTGGGCTGCACTCGGTGTTGTGTTTATCGGGGATTTTGACATTGTCACGTCGTTTGCATTTGAGGTTTAACGATAAAAGCGCAGCCCTTTGGGATGATGAAAGGCCCGGCATTTTGAGCAGTCCTCGTTAGCTAGCCGCTATGCTAAAGGCTAGCAGGACGTTCCTTGGTTCTTTGGACGGATTGGCTCTCAGTCAAAGTTGAGACAGACAATGCGGGTTGGGGGATGGGGGTAAGAGGGGGGGAAATGTTGGACTTTTAACACAACCACCTTTTAAATGCCCTGCTTTCGGTATAAAATACATTTAGGCACTTTGGGCACGAGTACTGCTCAGTGCTGTTGGCTTTGTTGTGCATTATATTGATCAATGGAGGAGCTAACGGCTGCTAACGGGTGTTAGTTAGCTACTTGTGCTAACTGGCTGGGTTACTATCAGCCACGCGCATAACAAAGACAAATATTCTTACTTTGGAGTCTCTGTTTGGAAAAATCTTATCTCATTGTTTAGTTGGAAGTTTGATCAGTGACATCCGAGCGAACTCGACTTAATTTTCTGTTTCTTAACGTCGTGTACTCAGATGGATATCTGAAAAATCTGCGGCGGAGCAGAAGCAGCAACATTACATATACATTAATCTGGCTATCGACTGTATGAAAGTTGAGAGATATTTATGTCAAAGTGTTTGTTTTTCTGTGCACACAATTATTTTATTAAAAAATCAGCTTCACTTAAATAAAAAAAAAACAAAGTTCCTTAATAATACAGATCTATTAAATGCATCTTCACTCTAGTTGTACCAATTTATTTTTAGCTCCCTTTTATATCTGAAGTAACCCTTCAATCAGATGTATTTGGATGAAAGCGATTCTACACATTGGATGATTTTTGTATTTTAACTCAACATGTGATTTATGCTAAATCTATTTATACTGCCCTTCCAGGTCGTGCTGATTAATGAGCTGTTCCACTTAGAAACAAAGAAGTGAGAATTCAGGGTTTTTACAGAGTGACCTTGAGATTAAAGAATAGTTTAAATTAGAGGTTTTTTATTTGCATTTTGACCCTCTGTGGGGTACAGTGGTGGGCTTACTGATGGGGGGGAAGCCAGTTTATTCTGTTGGTTTGGAGTCCAAGTGTATGTGTAACATGGTCCACCTGTTTCCTAAAGAGGGCATGGCTGTTCCAACCTGCATATCTGTCACCATGTGCTGCTAAGAGCAACCCCCCCTCTCATATCTATTACAGAAGTTGCAGTTGTCAAATCAAGTAAGCAGGCTTCAGTCTGAAATTGGAACTTGGTCCAGCTGTGTCCTTTGGAGGAATGTTTGACATAAACATCTGGTCAGATTTGCTTAGCAGGTTTGACCAAGCAATAGTTTTTTTTTTTTCTTTCTTTCCTTCCTTTTTTTTTATTTAGGCATTGATGTTAAAGTTTGGAATTTTTGGAATTTGCTAGAGTTTCTCTGATTGAAAACGGATATTTGACATACTAACCTCTAACCTGATTTTATTCACATTGTTACAAAGAGTTAATTAAAGGACACTGGCCTGCTTTTATGGAGTAATGGTTAGCTAGTATCAATGTCTTATTACAATACCGCTTTTGACAATCTCACAATTGTAAAGGATGGCTTGCATGCGGCATTTGGTGGGCTCCCAGCCTGTGGCTTTTATAGATTGGAATGGTAAAGCCTGGGTCACACCAAACATGATTTTGTGTCCAATTGGACAAAATACGTCTCTTAAAAGGTCGTGGTTCTTAGGACTCATTGAGAGAGAATAGGGATGAACACGAAGGCACCCGTAGCTCTGACCGAGATTTGGTTAGGCAGCAATTCAGCAACAATTTCTTGGGTCTGACAGGAGGAACAATGTGTTTTCAAAGCAAAGGTGAAACTCAATGTAACCGCTGCCTAGATCCATCCCCAGATAGGTCTGTCCAGGAACAAACGCCTCGGCATTCGGGTCCCCAAGATCAATGCCTGATCATCAATGTAGAGAACAGAACTATTTTAATATGAGACATTAAATCTGGCATAAAAAGACAACAACCCATAGTGCCAATACAAAGCCTCTCCACAGTCGGTGTCATGTAAAAAAATAAAATAACACAGCTTAAAAAAATCTGACCAACCGCTGTGACTCTGGCTTAAAGGTGGAAAACTGACTGTAGGCCTTGTTCATTAAACTGGGTATTGTGATAGTGCTAAGTTTTAATACCCGTACAAGTAGCCCATCCAAACCTTAGTTAAGTCAATATTCTGATTACTTATAAAATATAAAGTAAAAACAGTGTTTTAGCAAAAATAAAATACCAGATAGGCATCAAATAATAGTCATCTGAATGTTTCTCATCTTCCTGCAGTTTGAAAAGACAAACAAAGCCTTCATACAGGTTAAGTTGGACAGTATGCCACTGCGTCCACAGCCAATTGTTTCCTTTCAATTCAGAGACTTTAGTTCTGATTCACCTCCTAAAGCCGGGCATACACTGTGCGATTTTTTTACCCTTTCCCGTCGTGGAATCGTGAGAAAATCTAAGATGTTTGAAATTCAGTCTAACATCGTAAGGCGGTCGTGGGCAAATCGCTCAGTGCGCAAATAAGGATTCTTCTTTTTCTTCTTCCTCTCAGATGTAAACACAGAAGCATGGCGGGGGTGCAAGTGAAATGTGGTTCTCTCTGTAAATCGACAAACCGTACTAGCCATGTTTGCTTAGCCATGTCTTTGTCCAAATATGTCGTCGCTTCCTTTTTAGGGCTTTCAGCACAAAATTGCAAAAATTGCCAAGGCAACGCGTTTCACTCTAGTGAGCTTCATATTCATCTTCTACTCGTTTGGCTTTCGGATAGACGAGTCCGAGTAGCGCCATCTCACTGCGGAGCTGAGTCCCACATGGTTTTTAGAAGTACAGTGCGAGCAGGTAGATCGCATCAGTGTGAGAACATACATCGTGAGCTGTGAACTCGCACTGTACGATGAAACCCTGCTGTTTCGTCTCACACTGTGAGCTGCATGTAACGATTGAAACACGCTTAAAACAAGTCCTTTAATTTTATCACATATTGTCAATAAATCTTGTTTAAAAGCTGTTTAACTGTTTTCTAACTTCTGGGGTGGATGATTTCTAAATATCACTAGTTATATAAAAAAAAACAATAGTAGATTAAAATGGGGATATTTTAACATCTCTTTTAAATATACTGTGCTAAACCACTGTTTTCAGGTGGTTTAATTGTCTTTATGGACTGAAATGCTCCACAAAAATACAGTAGTAAAATGGTTAAGATTAAACAATAAATGATTGAGATGCTTAACTGTCATAAAGACGATGTTTGGACTTACTTACAGGACGTTGATGATGGATAAATATTGGTTCTTTGTGTAAAATGTGGATCATTCACCATCTATAACATGGTGGAAATAAACAACAATAGAAATAACTTAATATAATTTAAATTGCTTTAAAGCAGACTTTGCTGGACTTAATAATTTATTACAATATTTTGGATATATATATATATATATATATATATATATATATATATATATATATAATATATATATATATATATATAATATATATATATATATATATATAATATATATATATATATATAATATATATATATATATATAATATATATATATATATATATATATATATATATTGTTTATAGGATGCATTTGGAATCCCACTATAAAGAAAAATAAAAAGAATCAACCCCTTATCTAGAAATTGTGCAGCTGCCTCCAGGTGTGCTGCTATATTTGTGAATAGTTTGCAATAATATTTATTTTTTGAATTTCAAAACAAATCACTATAGATCAACTGATTTTTTTTTAAAGGAATTTTATTTTCAATCTAGTCGGATTCCCAATATGGGCTGCAGATGTTTTCGGTCCGACTCTTAGAGCCAATATTGCTTTTCTTTCTTCAGTTTACATGCTATAAAGCAGAGGTCACGGATTGGCGGACCGCGGTCCGGATCCAGATTCACCTGCTGGCTAATCCGGACCCAACCTGATTTCAAACATTTCTAAATTACCGCATGTTGTCCGACGGCAGTGTCGAATTTCATTTGCGCTGCTTCTCCTGTTAATACGGTAAATCCCCCTGGAACCAGGCTACATGTGATACAAATGATCCAACGAGCTGCTGTCAGTCTGGGTTGCTGCTACTTTTAGACACAGCAGGAAAACCTGTGGCAAGCGAGGTGGTGGGAAAGAAGAAGATGAGGAAAAAGTGAAGGAAAGTGGTGTGGACTGCTGCAAGAACTGGCGAACTAGTGATAGAAGAGTGAAATGGTGCTCAAAGATGACCCTGCACATTTAGAGTATGTTTGGCTCAACCTGTTGCTGTGAAGCAGGATTCTCCACCACGAACATAATCAAAAATAAATATGGAACCAGGCTCAAAATGAGCACCTTGATATGGTCTTTAGATGGCTTTGTCTCCATGTAAACCCAGGTTTAAAGCCTTGCAGGGCAGCATAAAGCCCACTGCTCTCATTAAGCCATATGAAATAAATAAATAAAATAAATGATAAGTTAATTTGTTTTTATAAAATATGTGAATCAGGAAATTGCCTATATACCAAACTTAAAAATTGATCTCTACTGAAAAAAAAACCAATGGAAAAATGAACTTAAAAAAAATATTTTCTATTTAAAAAGTCAGTGTATAACATGGATGCATTAAAAATCTCATTTTATTTCAGTTTTAAATGCTGTGTAAAGTAACAGATTATAAGTAAAGTGTCTCCGGACCTTTACTGGTTGATGATTTTCTTTGTTCAGACCCCAGTGTGTTTTAATTGGCTACCCCTGCTATAAAGGGACACAATGATAACAAATGTTAAATAAGTATCAGTTTAAACAAAAAAAGAAAAACATTCATTAACAAGTAAAAAAAAAACATAAATACTAAATTGCAGATTGAGGGAACGGCAATGCAATAACCCTAATATTGGCCAAAAATATTGACCGGCTGATTCGTCGATGTATCTTTACAAATGACTACCTCATAAAACCAGCCAGGAAGGGGGAAAAAAAAAAAGTTTGTGGGGATTCTGTACAGTTAATTAGTAATTAAGAGAATGACAGATTTAAAAGCCTTATGAGTAACTTCTTCTTCTTCTTTTACTCATGCCCTTAGAAAAATACTAAACTCCATATCATTTCAAGGCGTGAGCTTGCATTTAATCTGCTCTATAACATGCTTGTCATTTTTTACTGATATGCTTTAAAAGGCTGAAAGCTGGTCCCGTGCTGCTAAAATGCTGCTGCATTTGTGTCCCTTTATGATTTTATGTGCAGTCATTTCATTAGAAACAAAGTTCAGTAAATAGCCTTGCCTCTTCCAGTTTGAAAGATGTTTATTTGTGATTACTGACTCAGTCATCACAAACATTTGAATGGAATGGTCTAGGCACTGGTGTGAAGTAATCCTGTGAGCCGCTCAGGACTTCATGACAGAAACTTTGGACGTGTCTTAATGTTTAGATAGAGATGGTCAGACTATTTTCTCTACTGACAGAATTACTTTAAATAGGTCAACAGCAGTTTTTACATTGAGATTATGAGTTTTGTTTCATAAGTAATTTAGGTTGGAGGCGATTTTTGATATGGCAGGAAATTCTTAAAATGGCTCTTTATTATTTTCTGCTTTTACATTTCATGTCTCTCACTTACCGAATTCTTTTGTTGTGGGTGTGGCTAGGAAAGGGAAATATTTGTGCTCTCTTAATATTTCTAAGATGACATAAAAAGTTGGATCTGTTTATAGTTTTAAGGCCAATTTATGCTTCTGACGCATAGCCTCTGCAACCGTCAAATCCGTCTCTGTGCGCACCTAAAAAAAAATCCTGACTACGCGTCGGGTGGTCGCAAACCCGCGCAGATCTCAAGCAGAAGTGCGCAGACAAAAATCAGCTGTGATTGGACCTTGGTATGTCTGTGTGGTTGTCCTTCTCAATTTGGTGCCAGGGCACACCATTTTTAAAAACCGAGGAACAACTACAATGGGCAACTACGACAAACGGTTAATCTCTATTTTTGCCAACTCCATTAACAGAATCTGTTCCTCTTCGATGTCTAGCAACTCTAGATCCATCTCAGTGACCGTGATATCTTGCAGACGCACCATTGTTGTTTTGGAAAATAAACTCCCGCTGGCGCCGCTGAAGTTCTTACAAGTTCTTGGATAGGCTCCCCCTTGCGCTGCTGTGCGTCCCTAGAAATTGCAGACCGGCGGTGCAGAAGCATACCAGCAAAAGTGGTTCACGACCAGACCCAAGTGACATTTGATGTTTGTGGTTGCAGAAGTCTAATCTGTGCTTAAAATAGTTTGAGTTTGATTAAAACTTTTAAAATATTAAAATATTTTACAGGTTTATAACCTATTAAGAAGTGAATGTACAAAGCTAAACACAACAAGCTAAAGAACAGCTAGACAAGATCTATGTTAAAGCATAAATTGGAAATTGTTGCCGCACCATCGGTGTGAGCAATATTCATTTTAAGTGTCGTCTGTAATATTCCAAATGTAATCAACATGAATGTTGCATGGTAGTAATATTAAGCCAGTTGGAAAGAGTCTGCTCTCAGTGGAGACCAAGTGCATTGACCAAACTGCTAAAGGTCGCAGAGCGATGAAAGCACAGAGTGGAATAAAGACAGAAGGCAAATATCACAGCTGATATGATCATCTCTATACTTCAAATTATTATTCTGCAGACTTTCCGACCTTTGAAGCCTGAGGTCCAATGGTGATGACTGGAGATTCAGGCGCCTTCTATCACATGATTCATATAAAAAGTTTGGTTCCTGTCGAACAGGATGGTATTGAAACATTGACTAAAGTCCCTGAATTTACTGGATGAGTTTTAAGATTGTTCTGCAAACAGAGAGAGCACTGCTGTGTGGGCAACTGTCTGTTCTTTATGACTATTTTTGGGATTGTTCATTTGCTTTGCAGTTTATGATTGCTAAACTGTTGCAAGTCAGAATTATAGAGATGAACATTTTGGCGATTTGCTCTGGCCAAGAAATGTGGAGTTAAGTATGGAAAATATTAGCATTTACATTTGATTAAAAGAAAAAAATATTATTTCCACAATTGAGAGATCTGATTCCAGTGGGGTGATATGCATTGTTCTGAAAGCTGTGTGTGAAACAGAAACCGGAGTCCAATCTGTATACGGTAATATTTACCATATGGTTGCCATGTTTTTCATTCTATTATTTTGTAGGAAGAGAAAAACTAAGCCTTGTTCCTGTTAGGCTATTTTAGCTCCAAATAGCAGAGGTTATTACTGACTTTAGTGAAAGGGAAGCACTATATCATGTTTTCCCTTATTCTGTTTTAAAACATTTTTTAGTTAAAACACTTTTAACATCCCTAAAGGTTTTTGAAGTGTAGCCTCTAGGCCACCAGAGAACAAAGTCGCAACCAAACTTTGGCCTATTTATAAAGGGTTGAGCTGGCTTCAGGGTGTGACGTGGTGATCAGTTTGCCAGCTCATGGGTGCTCATGTGGAGCAGTGCATCACACACATGGTTTCTTCACAGTACCACACATTTAGACAGGTTGAGCTGAATTGTATAAAGATGAAAAAGGAATGCACTGCTCTTTGGCCAGGGCTAGTTCATTCAGGAGTGGCTGTGGTGTTTATCCACGTTAGGATGAGAAGCCTGATGCATGTTTTTCATATTCTCTTTTCATTTTGGAGGTAAAGTTAGCACCTCCTTTTGGTTTAATCTATATGATAAAAATAAAAAAATCTGTAAGATTGGAAAAATATTAGCAGTAGGGATGGGCGATATGGACTAAAAATTTATCACGATAATTTCTAGGTTTTACCATGATAACAATAAGTGACGATAAAAAACAAAACAAAAACACAATATCAGCCTAATGTATCAAACCAATCAAACAAGCCTGAAATCTGAGAACAAATTTCAAATTTATTTAAATGCTTTACAGCAAATATAACTTGGCTTATAAAAGTTGCAAAGTAGTGCAACTGTAAATACAACCTGATAAATTGAGAAACAGAACTTAAAAGTATTTCACTGAAAATTAAAACTAATCAGTAATCATCTCCTAATATAAATAGATGTGTAAATTACCAGTTGCTGGAACATGCCATATATTGGATAAATAAATACCAGTGCAAGTTCTAACATACATTACACTCACTTCACTAAAAATAAAATTCAAATGTTATATCAACCTGTAACAACCTTTTTTGCTGTTGGGCTACAAAAATGTGCAAATGGCATCATAAATAAAGGGAAAAAAACAGAAAAATCGAAATAATAAAATAGAAATAAATAATTTCAATAAATTCCAACAAACATGTAAAACCTGAAATACTTCTTTGTGCAAGAACGTACAAATAAGACTAGCAGGATCGTCAGCATGCTAAACAATGAAATAAAAATAATTTCAATAAATTTAAAAAGAATATAAAAACTGAAATACCTCTCAATCTGTGATTGAAGCGGCAACATATCTTTAGCCAGGCAAAACTCAACGGCCTCTGTTAACTCTTTCCATCGCTTGCTTTGGCTGTCATATGGTGTGGAATGAGCAAACGCGTCGGCAAGTCTTGTTTGAGTGGCAGTCGGTTTCTTAACAGAGGTTTTCGAAGTCGAGGCTTCAGCTGCATCGCAGCGCATTTTCTGACTAGCATAATATTCCGGTTTGTGTTTTAGGTGGTGAAATAAATTGGTAGTGTTGCATTCCTTTGCCGTCACAGGTTGTCTGCAAACTTTGCATATTACGACTTTCTGCTCCGTATCAGACTTTTTAAATCCAAACCAGTTCCAGATAACGGAGTTGGAGCCTCTTTTAGGAACTAGGTCTTGGGGCACGTCTCCTCCACCTTCCGCCATGTTTGTTGTTTGCGCATGGCTCGCACGTGAGTTGGACTGCAGGTGTGTCACGCGCAGTATACGTCACTGGTGGGAGTTTATCGTTTTTATCGCGAGATGACAAATTGTTACCATTAGGGATTTCTTTGACGATATATCGCACACGATAACATATCGCCCATCCCTAATTAGCAGTACCTGCCTTAGTTATAATGAATCAATGTTTTTGAAACGCCATGCTTTTCTTGCCAGTACTTCCAGCACTTTGGGCAGAAGGAACTGGTCCTTTCACAGTCTGAGGGTGATGCTTCAGTCAGGCTGGATGCATTGAATAAACTAATAACATTTAGAACAACAATATCAGCAGTTATTGCTTTTCCCACCATCTGTTGATTAACTGTACATACTTGCAGAGGTGGATAGTATCTGGTTACATTTACCTAGTTAAAGATACTTGAGTAAGTTTTTGACAAAAATACACTTTTAGTAGTGGATTTACTGACTGTCCCTTTTAATTTTCACTATATATATATATATATATATATATATATATATATATATATATATATATATATATATATATATATATATATATATATATAATTTTTTTTTATTTATTCTATCTCCTAGAATAATAAATTCTTACTTTTTTCATTTCAGATAGACAAATCAAAAGAACATTTGCCAAATAAAACAAAAAAAGTCGCCATCAGTGCCAGCGGTACTTCACATATGGCTATGCAGACAGAGGGCTGCTGCAGACGGGCTACAATTAGACCATGCTGCTGTTAGCCTTGGAGGTCTGCTGGTTGCTGTGGTCCTCTCAACTTTGGAAATTTTTGAAATTAGGCACTAAATCTGTAAATGAGCCATATAGTGACGGTTAAAAGTAAAATGTTCTTGCCTCAAATGATCTTGAAACATACTTTTATTGAAAAAAAAAGCAACAGAAAAGAGAACTTTTAACTTGACAGTCTGTGAGCGCTAACCTGGAAGCTGCTGCTGCGGGGTGGGGTGGGGGGTGGTATGTGAGAACAACATCTGGGGACTAGGGTTGTCAAAAGTATCGATACTCAAAAAAGTATTGATACTGAAACGTTGTATCCGGATACAATACTCATTTTTAAAAGTGTCGATACAGTGCCACCACCAGTGGCACTTAAGCAGTCATTCAACTAAAGTGCAGAATAGAGGACAATGCACTTTCAGAACACTGTGTGATTGAATAATTCTGTGCACTTTTCAGTTTCAGACTTTGATTTTATTGCTGCTGAGAATGATTTTTGTTTCTTAACTGGTTTGGCTAGCGTCATTGTTATATGTGTAAAGCATAGCCAAGGACACTTAATTTTAATTTTATAAGTTTTCTATCAAGCTTACTTAATATTGTGCACAGCATACAACCTCTAAATACTGTTCTTATTTTTTATTGTATTTATTTATTGTATTTGATTTATTAATGAAAATATTTCTGTAGAATTTGGAGTTTTTGTTTTTATCCTTGTGGTATCGAAAATGGTATAGAGTATCGAATATTTTCCTTAGTATCGGTATTTGGTTGAAAAGTTTAGTATTGTGACAACCCTACCAGGGACTTTGTCCGTTCTCGGTCTGCTGTTCTTGTGAATGGGAACACTAGGACTGAGGCTGATGATTCATGAGAACACACAAGTACACATATTGAGAAACGGCCAAAGTCTCATTGACATTCTTTTTAGTTTTCAGTGTTTGCTTTTTTTAGACAACTTTAGTGTGTTGCAGTTTTTAGAAGACAGAAGTGGCTCAAGAAGCTTTCAGTTTGTCTCATTCTGTTCAGAAATAAGGTCTTCCTTTAACACAGAGAAGGAAAAAGACTTTTTTTTTTCTTCTTTATTTCAGGTTATTAGGGGACAACCTCTGTGTCGATACTGATCTCAGATCTCACAACTGCTAACAGCTCTCTTAATAACCAAAGTCAGTGATGCTGACATGAAATGAGTGCGGTTATCAGGAAACAAAGGCAAAGAAAACCGCCTTGATATTCATGTGGGAGGGAGCTTTTAAAGTGTTAGGAACTAGAATGGGAGTCGGACCATTTAGCCCTGAAGACAGGAGAGCTGCTGTTAGCTTGTAGTTACTTCTTCTGTATGCAGGAACTTTGTGGTTCAGGCTTTAACTGAAGGATGTTTGCTTTATTTCTTCTCTATATGTTTGGAAAATGTTCCCATTGGTTGGCTCTTTTCTTCCCGCTGCAGAATGTGGAAAGAATCTCTACCAAATGATGATGTCACATGTCCCACCATTATCCTCCATGTGGAAGGTGATGATGGGACATGTGACGTCAGTCTTAATGCAAACTCATTCCCCTGTCAAGCGTTTACGAAGGTTAAAGCTCATTGGTTTGTTTCCTAATGGTTTAGTAATAATGAGACCTGAATGGATTTTATCTCCTTTTATTATTTCAGTCTTGATGATTTCTGTCTGAATGTGGGCCGTCTGCTTTGGTTTTCAGTTTTTGCATAATATGCCCAGTCAGAAGCTTCCTGGGTTTTATGGGTAGAGCTCTGAAGTACACATGAACCACATGATATTTTCTTTGTTTGACATGAATCTGGTTCTTTGTCTGATAGAAGTTGTCTCTTTTCTCTAGGCTCCGTGAAGTCTCGGAGAAACTCAACAAATACAGCTACAACAGGTGAGTTGTGTGACTGTAGTATTTTAGGGATGTACCGATACTGGTATCGGGCCCCATACTGGTGTCAATTTCTCATGCTTATGCTTGTAAAATCTACCCGATAGTCTGAACCGATACCGTTTCTGTATTTAACAAAGATTGGAGTCAAAACAGTTAAGTGTACTGTAGCTGAAGCTGTCAAGAGGCCTTTGCTTGTTGGGGAAAAAGCTCATTCTACTGCAAATAATCTGTAGTGGGTCAGATATAAAAATCTGACTTTGTCAGCTTAGCATTTCAGATGATAAGGTTAAAAACTTTAAATATGACGATGCTTTTATTTAGCACCTGTATCGGTACGATGTATTGGCAAGTACTAAAATGTCAGAACTCATACTTGATTAGAATATGTCTAATATCAGGACATCCCAATAGTATTTTCTGACTTTGGAATCCAGTCAATACTTTATTCCTCCAATGATGTTTATTCTTCTTTTTGTTAATTGTAGTCATCCACATCTTAGTCTGCTGGAACAGGCCACCTTAAAGCAGTGCGTTGTTGGTCCTAACCATGCTGGATTTCTCCTTGAGGTAAGACAACAAGACCCTGTTAGCATTAGTCAGATATTTGGATTTGATCAAAATTGAACATCAAACTTTTAGTGAATTCCTGTAGAAACCAGGCTGACGTACATCTTGAAAGGTGCAGAGTCTCATTATTTGTCAGTTTTTAAATGTATACGTAACACCCTCTGGTTGCGTACACGGTTTTTCTGAAATATTAGCGTGTGCTTCTCTTGTATTATTTATTATTTTTGTGTTTTACGCTGCTACTTTTTTCCCTTGTTTTGATCAGTTTGTTAGTAAATAATGTCCTTTGTGTATATTTACAATAACAATGCAGATAAAATACTGTACATGTGCGCAGAGGGTAAATGGGTAAGTAGCCTACTGTGGCTAAGCCAGTTAGAATCTTCCAGTGTGAAAACGATGAAGAAAAGTCCAATGTAAGGAAAAAAAAAACACATAACATTTGATCCCATGAGAGAGAATACTAGAGCAGCGCTGGGAATCCAGTAAAAACATTGGTGTTCAATGAAGTGAAGCAGAGGTGTTCACACAAGTTAACTTCATGAATGTTTGATTAAATGTCCTTATTAACACTGATGCTAGTGATGGCAATGCTATTTTTAGTCTCTACTATCTTGAGTAGAAAGTATATTATAAATAGCAGAATTTTATTGGTACTTTCTTGCTGTCTCTATTTGCGTTTGCAAGGAAGAATAATCTCTTTCTTTGTGATCTGAGTATGATTGTTTAGAACTCAGAGCTAATGAAGATCAGTTTATTTAATTAATATCTGTTGGTCCACGGCTAACCTGAGTGTCTGTTTACCACAAGGCATTGCAGGACTGTTCGGCTCTTTATAGTCATTCATAGTTTGTTAAAGCCGCACTGTTCGGGTGCCACATTCATTTGTCTGCTTATTGCACCCGGTGCTGAAATTCTATTTAGAATAAAAAAGGGCTAAATGCTACTAGGACAGACACTTGGTGTATATACTTTATATATAAAACGAAAGTTACGTATGTAACTAAGGTTCTATGAATCCCGGATGACCGCCAGAGGGTGGTGCTGAAAGCACTGAATGTTCCCTTTGGGCATGCGCAGTTCGAGTAATTATACCAACAGAGTCACACCTGTGACACCGGATGACCACTCAGAAGCTATATAGCCTGGTGTCATCCTTTGCTCTGGCGGTCATCCGGGATTCATAGAACCGTAGTTACATACGTAACTTTCATTCTATTTCATCCCTACTGACCGCCAGAGGGCGGTGCTGAAAGCACTGAATGACTAATGCCAACGATGTCACAAGGAATCCTGAGCACATACCTCACAGAGGAGGCCCAGCAGAACCTTGTAAAAGGACCTGACTCAGGGGATGAGGGGCAGCCACATTGACACTGTAGAACCTGGTGAAGGTGGTTGGGGAAGCCCATGAAGCAGCAGCACATATTGCTTCCAGCGGAACCCCTCTCAAAGCAGCCCAGGAAGCGGTGATGCTCCTGGTGGAATGTGCTCTCACACCGACTGGCAGGGAGCAGTGACCTGCAGCGTAGGCGTGGCAGATGACACTCACAATCCAATGGGACAGACGCTGTTTAGAAAGAGGAAAGCCTAACCTAATGGCTGGCTACGGTGAAAAGGAGACAACACCTTAGGCACAAACGCAGTATTAGGCCACAGTTTAACACCAGAGCCATCTGGATTCCACCTGATACACCTAGGGCTGACAGAAAGAGCATGTAGCTCGCTGACCCTCTTAGCTGAGACGATAGCCATCAGGAAAGCAGTCTTGCAGGAAAGCCACTTGAGTTCTGCTTGTGCCAAAGGCTCGAATGGAGGGTGGCACAGAGCTGTGAGAACCAACGGCAGATCCCAATCTTGGGCTCGTGGAGCTGGCCGATAGCAACCTACGAGCACCACGCAGAAAAAGTGAAACCAGTTCATGGCGCCCCACTGTACAGTTGTCAACAGTTCGGTGAAGACCTGAAATTGCTGCAACATACACTTTAAGGGTCGAAGGAGAGCGGCCCTTATCAAGGAGAGACTGGAGGAACTCCAAGATAGTGGGCACCGAGCAGGAAACCGGGTTCTCATTGTGGGCAGAGCACCACTGAGAAAAGAGGTGCCATCTGTTAGCATACTGCAGCCGAGTGGAGGAAGCCCTAGCACTCTAAATGGTGTGTCTCTGAACACCCAGTCAGCCTCCCAGGGGCCATGCCCACAGCTGGAGACGTTGAGGGTTGGGGTGCCATATCTGTCCCCCCAACTGAGACAGCAGATCCCTCCTTGCTGGAAGACGCCATGGAGTACCGTGACACAGACTCCAAAGCAGCAGGAACCACGGCCGCGCTAGCCAAAACGGAGCTACCAGCAACACTCTGTGGCCCTGCTCGAGAACCCTACGTAGAGTCGGCCAAATCAGTGAGAGGGATGGAAAGGCATACAGGAGAACCTGCGGCCATGGATGAGCCAGTGCGTCCTGGCCCAGTGCGCCCGCCATCCCGGTTAGGGAATACCATAGGGGGCAATGGGTCGACCCCTCCGTGGCGAACAGATCTACCTCTGCCTGCCCAAAGAGGTTCTAGATTATGCGCACTACGTCTCGGTGAAGAGACCACTCTCCCGGAGCAGGTGCCTGGCGGGATAGAGAGTCCGCAACCTGGTTCTGCCGTTCTGGCAGATAAGCTGCGCGCAGGGTACACAGACGGGGAAACGCCCATTCCAGGAGATCCCTCGACACCTTCAAGAGACGTGCTGACCTGGTCCCACCTAGGCGGTTTATATGAACAACAGAGGTGTCCGAATCAGCACGTGCCTTCCCTCTAGGTGGGGCAGAAGGCACCTGAGGGCCATGTGCACAGCCCGCAGCTCCAGCACATTTATGTGTTCGGTGCGCTCCCTTGGGTCCCAGAGACCCCGAACAGCTCTGTGTTGCCACACGGCACCCCAGCCCATGAGGCTGGCATCGATGGTGACCACCTCCCTTCGACACACTACTAGCCCCATTGGAAAACCACTGGACAAAAGGGTCCCGTCTCGCCAAGGAGCTAGGGGAAGGAGGCAGCTCCTGGTCACCATCAGCCTGCGATGCCTGTGCAGCCTGGCGTCTAGGCGACAGCTGTTGAGCCATCGCTGCAAAGGACGCAGAAGGAGCAGCCCTAAGGGCACGACACGAGTGACTGATGTCAGTTTTCCCAGCATTCGCAGGAAGATGATGTAGGAAAACTCCCTGCCCAGTCTGAATCGACGGACAAGCTGGAGTATGTCGTCCACCCTGTGAACAGATGGACGGGCCATCATGGTAGCGGAGTCCAGATGCATCCCAAGAAAGGTGGTTGTCTGAGATGGAACCAGACAACTCTTTGCCAAGTTGACTTTGAGGCCTAACAGTGACACATGAAGTAGAAGCTGGGACGTATCCTGAGAGGCAGCTACCTGAGAGGGAGCACAAAGAAGCCAATCGTCCAGGTATGGCAGAATCCCGACTCCGAAGGCCTGTAGAGGAGAGAGGGCTGCTTTCACGCATCGAGTAAACACCCTCGGGGAAAGGGAGAGCCCAAATGGGAGCACCCGGAATTGCCAATGGCGCCCCCGATAGGCGAACCTGAGAAAACGGCGATGTTCTGCCGCAATAGGCACGTGAAAGTAGGCGTCTGTCAGATCTATTGATGTAAGCCAATCTCCCGCCACAATGGTCTGAAGGACCTCTGTTATGGTGAGCATGTGGAAGGGAAGGACCTTCAGGTACCGATTCAGTCCCCTTAGATCTAAAATGGGGCGAAAACCACCGGTCTTCTTGGCCACAAGGGAGTATGTTGAGTAGTAGCCTCTGGGTTGCCGCAGAGGATCTACAGACTCCATTGCCCCCTTGCCCAGGAGGGCAGAAAGCTCCTGGTCTAGTGCCTGAGATTTCACCGGGTCTGTGATGACAGTCATTTTGACCCGGTGTGAGAGGGGGGGCCGCCGTCGCAACTGGAGCCTGTAGCCATTGGTTAAGGTGGCAACCACCCATGGATCTACGGCATGAGCAGCCCAGAAATTCAGCTGCTGATGGGAAAAATGTCCCACGGCTGGCCCGGGTCTGTCTAACAGGGCGGCAGACTGGCTCACGAAAGTCCCTTCCCCATGATGTGCGGTTTCTGCCGCACATCATGGGGATAGGAACCAACAGGTCTGCCACCAGTCTGAGGTCGTGGCTGAACGCTGGTGGTAGTGGCAGGGCGGCCCGAACGCTGGGGAAAGGCAGGTATGCTCCTGCGAAGGCCGGAAAGCTGCTGGCTAGTCTGACGTGCCTGAGCAGTCCGTTCCGGCGCCTCCAAGGCAGCTGATCCAAACAGCTCCCCTGGTAAAACCGGGACACCCCTGAGGGTCCTACGGCATGCTTCAGTCAGAGGAGACTGTGCCAACCAGACCTGTCTACGAGCTTGGACAAGGAAAGACATGACCCGTCCAAGCTCTCTGGTCATCAGCGCGAAGGCCTGCAGCGCCGCGTCACTATAACCAACCGCCGCACTTGCACCACCAGTGTCCTGAACGGATGCAGACAGGGCAAACATGAGGTGCGCCAGGGAATTGCCAAGGCGGCCAGCACGCGCTCCTGCATTGTACGCCTTACAGAGGAGGTCATCTGTAGCCTGACATTGAGTCCGCGGGCACCTGACATCAGGACGCAGGGCTTCATCTGGTGACACAATCAGTGAAGCAACAGCGGGTTCAATTGCTGGCATACGGTCCAGGCCGGCCTTCACCGACTCATGCATGGCAGCTAATACGCGACCATCCGAGGAGAGACGCGACAGCGCTCTCGGTTCCCGCTAACAGGCGTGTAACTCCTTCAGGTACTCCTCTGATGGAGGTACAGAAAAGGGAGTAGGAGCCCTTCCACGTCTGAAAAAAGCACTCCCGGAGCTGGATGCCTCTCCTTGAGGGAGTTCCAGCTGCAGCTGCTTCAGGGCCATAGACATGACCTCCCGCATGGAACCATCACCGGCCTCTCCAACCGCACTGTGAGATGAAAATGAACCAGCCTCAGAGGCTTGAGGAGACCCTGCCTCCTCCTCATCTCTAAAATGAGAAGCGGAAGCAGCCAGAGAGATAACATCATCCTCTACAACCAGTTTGGGCATTGGTGGGGAAGAGAGCCCAGCCACTGGGAGCGAGGGATCAGATTGATGTGTCTGCAACAAGGACTTCATCTCTGCCAGCTCTGCTGACAACTGCTCCACCCTTGTGGACAGGCCCTGGTCAGGTTTGGCCCGCTTCGTCCGGGGGAGGGGCACAGATGCTGTGGTCCCACCACGGCGCTTAGAACGCTTGGGGGGAACCACCTGCCCAGAGGGCAGAAGGTCCGAGCCCTCCTGGGGGCACAACTGGGCCAACCGAGCCACCCTCACTGCATGGGGCATAAAGCTGCAGTTCATGCAGGGGTTCTCAGACAGCGCCTCCCAAAGGTGCTCATGTCCAAGGCAGGTAGGGCACAGGTCATGGCCATCCTCTGCCTGCAGGGCAGCCCCACAATTCATGCAGCTGTGAGAGCCATCCATGTCGAAGGCCGACAAGGCTTAAAGGAATAGTACACCTAAAACATTATTAGCCTTCATTTTCTACTCACCCCCATGCTGAACAACACTCTGGAGTACTTTTTTGATATCTCAAATGCATCTGGAGATCTGGGAGGCTTCTTGCTGTCTGCTGACATTCAAATAATGGAGGTCCATGGCGCCCGAGGCAGAAAGGTCCATAAAAGTCCACAAAAAACGTGTCAATATTCCTCCATACTGCTCGTCCAATGTATTCCAAGTGTCCTGAGTTGGTAGCGTCCATAATTTACTCGAAACGAAGTCATTTAGAATGTTTTTAGTAAACAGTAGTGTATAGGATTTCCTAAAAGCGCGTTCACGAGTCTACGGAAACCGCGGCAGACCAAACCAGACGAAAGTGCGCATGTTTTGGGTGTACTATTCCTTTAAAGAACAGAAAGTTATCTAAAATCGGGAGAGGGGGCGCAAACGCAGCCGTCACCAATCACAGCAGATAAACGAAAGAGGCTGCGAGCACAAGTCAGCCGATACTGGGAGAGGGGGCGAGGACCGTTACCGTCACCAGGTATATGACCAATAAACCAAAAAAAGCTAACAACGTCAGCTGTATGGAAACTTAAGTTGGGAGTAGGAGCGAACAAACGCTACCGTCACCAATTATAGCGGATAAAATAAGAGAGGCTGCGAACACAAGGCGGCCGATACTGGGAGAGGGGGCGAGAACCGCTGCCGTCACCAGGTATAAAAGCAATAAACAAAAAAAGCTAACAACGTTAGCTGTAAGGCAAGTTAAGTTGGGAGTAGGAGCGATAAACGCTACATACACCAATTAAGAGATCAGACCAACAAAAAGGCTGCAAAAAAGATTGATATTGGGAGAGGGGGCGAAAAACACTGCCGTCACCATTTATAACAAAGCAGACCGACGAAGAAGGCTGCAAACAAACCAAAAAAGGCTAACAACGTTAGCCGTCTCCAACTTCGGCAAACGAAGTAGACCACACTTGGTTTGGAGAGGGAGCGAAAGCCGCTGCCGTCAGTAATTATAGCAGCGCAGACCGGTGAAAAAAAGGCTGCAAAAGTAGGGAATATACTGGGAAAGGGGGCGAAAACCGCTGCCGTCACCAGGTATAACACCAGCAAACTAAAGAAGCCAACTACGTTAGCCGTATATAACTTCGGCAGTGAAGTTATTCACACTGGGAGTAGGGGGGAAATCGCTGCCGTCACCAGTTCGAAACAAAACAGCATGAAGCTGTAGGTAAAATGCTAAGAGAAAGCCGTGAGCCGGGAGAGGGGCCGCGGACGCTACCATCACCAGCAAACAACTCACTTACCTTCCGCTATCCTCAGAATCGACCCGTTGCAGCCCTGGGAGGGCGGAGAATAACCGCAACTCCAGTCAAGAGACAGGGGCTTCAGATAACGGGGAAGTTAGCGAACCGCTTGCGAGAAGAAAAAAGGAGCAGAGCAAAGGATGACACCAGGCTATATAGCTTCTGAGTGGTCATCCGCTGTCACAGGTGTGACTCTGTTGGTATAATTACTCGAACTGCGCATGTCCGAAGGGAACATTCAGTGCTTTGGCACCTCTGGCGGTCGGTAGGGATGAAATAGAACCCTATTTAATACGGATCAAGTGATTTATCATTTAATTTTTTTAGGCATATGATGTGATTATGCACCTTAAGTGTCTTAAATCTCTGTGCTACTGCTAGCCAGCACATGCCCTAAAATCGACTGATCAATGTCTGAATTTAGGTTACACATGAAACGGTAATATTGTCTGTAAAAGGCTGTATGATTTGTTGGAACTAAACTGGTCAGTAGTGAGAGAGAATAGAAGAAACACTATTTGAATGCAATGTGTATATTGTGGCTACAGTTTACACCTCCTTTTAAAACCAATAGAAGTTAATTGAAGTTTGTTCCACTGAGTGGTGACTGCGCCTCTTTCAGGACGGACGAGTGTGCAGAATCAGCTTCGCTGTTCAGCCCGATCGCCTGGAGCTCAGCAAACCGGATGGCAGCGATGGGTGAGAGACTTTTTGTTGGATTTTATCCCAGGGGCTTTTATTTGTAACACTTTGGCACTAAAAATACATTTTTTATCCCTTTTCTTAATTTTTTTTATTTAAAAATGGTTTTATATGCCAAGAGTGACATCTAAGGATTTCTGTGCTTGGCTTGACAGCATCCTGCATACAGGAGACTCTGATAGCTGTTGGCGTCAATGTTAACAGCATTGAGCCTTTCTAAACAAGGCTGTTTTATTCTCTGAAAACATGTTAGGTTTTTTAGCCATGCAAGTTTGAGTTTACTTTGAGTCTTTTTTTCTTCGTTTTAGACTTAAAACCCTCTTTACTGGCTGTTTTTCTGGGTTGGCTTTCAGTATGTATTACATTAAATGTCCTGCCAAAGGAACATTTACTGCTTTTGTTGAACAAGTTTGCTCTTTATCACAGCTTTTTATGCTGTACTCTTGTGGAAAAGGGGGAAGAAACAATATGGTCAGGTTTCTATGACGGGTTGTTCAGCCGTAGGAAGCCTGATTTCTTCTGTTCTTTTATCATATTATGGAGTCTTACATTCCAGTCCTAAAGCTCTTTCTCTGTATAATCTGAACTGTTTTTTTGCACATATACTGTAAATGTGTAGGTTGCTGTGTTTTTCTTATTGATAGATTTTTTTAATTAACAGTTTAGTGAAGGAGTGAATTTTATTCCATTCTTTCTGCAGGCAAATAACACATTTTGTTAAATAAAAAAAATAATAAAAACTGGATATGAAAATGTTTTAACCCACTTTTGTTCTCTCCGATTCAGATTTTGTTTTAACTTTCTTTACATTTGTATTTTTGTTTTTTTTTTCAAATTGGTTTTCCTTTGTCAAATGTAATTCTTTTTACATGGATTTTCACAGCTCATGTTGTCTTCACTTAAAGCCCAATAAAAAACGCTCACTGTTGACTCAAAAAATGTTGTTACCAAGGCCCCTGCAGACCAGTAGAGATGCTTCCTCACTCCAGAGCAGGGGTCACCAACGTGATGCCCGTGGGCACCAAGGGGCCCTCAAGGACCACATGGGGTGCCCATAGCATCTTATGAAAACAGAACAACTCACCAGTGGACTAAGTTTGCAATGTTATTTTTTGCTGCTGCTGTTATGTTTTATCATTTATAGAGCATTTCATCATATCAATAATTTAAAACATATAAGCATTTACAGGGATTTTAAAATGACAATATCGAGAAGGAAATTAGAAATGTAAAGAAACAATAGAAATATGTTTATTATCTATGAAGTTTAGGTGAACGCTGACTCCTCCAGTTCATAGGTCAATCTTAGTAGTCCGTCCTGTGACTCAGTACACATGAAGTAGCACTTATTCTTAAAAAGGTTGGTGATCCTTGCTCCAGAGGAAAGCTTGCTTCCAGGAATTGAGATAATTTGATCTGTAAAATGCTATTTGAAATGGAAGGAAATTTAAAAAAACAAACAAAAAAAAACTCAAAATTAGAGAAAAAAATTGAATACAAAATTTATAATAAAAATTTATAATAAAAAAATAAACTGGAATTTCTTTTTTACAAATGTAAAAAAAAAGGATAAAAAGGTAAAAAAAAAAATTTTTTATTGCCTTTCTATCAAACTTCAATTTACTATTTTTTAAATTTTGTATTTTATGTATATTCTTTTATTTCTATTAACAAAATGTGTTCCTTGCTTGCAACAATACTGGGACAAAATCCCTCCATATTTTAGAAATGTTACAAAAAAAAGTAGATTATCTTTTCTAAACAAAATTATTAAAAATAATGGAATTAGGAGAGAACAGCTGCAGCCCCAAGAACTTTTTTTAACAAAGAAAAGTCTTGAAAGAGGAACGAGTTGCAGACAATTCTGATTCCCAAGGGTGTTGCCATGTTGGTCTCCAAAATACCCCTCCTGTTTTACTAAGCAGCAACAGAATCCTGAACCAAGGGGTCCGATTCGTCTGGGTCAACCTTTTGCTCAGCTGACCCAGGGTTGCTTAGTGCACATAGAAACCTTTAATCAGCCCTACTGGGACTGCTGTAGGTTTGTAACCCATCTCCCATCTTTTGTTTCCAGTTCAAAGTTGAGCAGTGGTTCAGGGACAGGAAGGAGCTCCAGACCAGGCAGGACCAGTGATCCACCCTGGTTCCTGTCTGGTTCTGACACACTGGGCAGACTGGCAGGCAACACCCTTGGGTAAGTTCTGGCAGGACATATGGTCCTGTGAAAGGTTGGTGCTCGCAGAACGGCAGTGGGTTAATGGTGTGTGTTCAGCTGCACACCGAGTCAGGAGGGAGAATAGTGTCCCACTGATGACAACCTGTACAGAGAGAATCAGTTATTTTATTCACTTTCACCATCCACCTCCTTTCCCAGCATTTGTTGGCTTTCTTCCTTATAATTTTGTTCTGCACAGCTTGCGGAGTGCAAATTTACCTTCTAAACACCCAACAAATATTCAATTGAATGTGAGCAATACTATGCACCATTAGATTTGTTGTGCTTAGCATAAACGTATCTCTTTTTCATCTAATTAAAGCTCTGATTGTCTGATTTTTATAGTTGGATTAAAGATCTGCTTTAGTTTAGTTTCTCCTGTATCAGTTTTGCTCATCCAGACTTTGACTGGGACCTTGCATTGCATTTGACAGGAGCCGCTGGAGTTCCGGGGTTAATGGAGGCAGTGGAGGAGGTGGAAGCGGAGGAGGAGCCGGAGGCGGCGGTGCAGGAGGCGGCAGCAGCAGCGGCGGAGGAGGAGGAGGAAGCGGAGGAGGTGGCGGCGGAGGCGGGGGTACGTCTGGCAGGTCGTCAACGGCGGCTCGCGACTCCCGTCGCCAGACTAGAGTTATCCGAACAGGAAGGGACCGTGGCTCTGGGCTTCTGGGTAGCCAGCCACAACCAGTCATACCAGCATCTGTCATTCCAGAGGAGCTAATTACGCAGGTGCGTTCCTTTTCTTATAAACCATGTCTTTTCTTTTCTTTCTTTCTTTTTTTTTTTTTTTCAAGCAAAGCAGTTTTAAGGACATTAAGTTCCTTTTCCACAGGCCCAGGTAGTCCTACAGGGGAAATCCAGGAGTGTTATCATCAGAGAACTCCAGAGGACTAACCTAGACGTCAACCTCGCTGTCAACAACCTGCTGAGCCGTGATGATGAAGATGGAGATGATGGTGATGACACGGCGAGCGAGTCCTACCTCCCAGGAGGTGGGTGCAGATGTTCTCCATTACTGCTCAGCTTTTTTTAGAAGGAATAGTTGGCAAACATGTTTTTTTTCTTTTCCTTTTTTTTGCTTAATGGAATTAGGAAAATCCAAACAGTAGAAGACCTCAGATTTTACAGTCGGACCTGTTTTTGTTTTACAGAAGACTTGATGTCCCTGTTGGATGCGGACATCCACTCGGCTCATCCCAGTGTCATTATTGATGCTGACGCCATGTTCTCTGAGGACATCAGCTACTTTGGCTACCCGTCTTTTCGGCGCTCCTCTCTGTCACGGCTCGGATCTTCCAGAGGTAACTCAGCAGCTCACTAAGGGACTAAAGGAAGCTTCTCAGAAAGCTTTGGTGGCAGCGGTGGTGATGGATGATTTCTGTTTGGGGGTCTTCAAGTTAAAGCTTGTTCTTTGGTTTTATTCAATCTTTTAAAATCACAAAACAGAGATTTCTGAGTTGGGGGGTCATATGAAAAGATTTCCTTCACCGCTATATGTGGTTTGACCATTAATAGAAATGCATAAAAAAATGTAGATTTTGAAGTTTTTTATGTTTATTTGATGCTTAACAGTTGCTAAGCATCTACCAAGTCTGATCTTTTTCAGTTCAGGAAACATGGCATAGCTAGAAGTCGTTTGGTTGATTTTAGTGTTTTATAAGGAATTTAAACCCCTAAGAAAACAGTCTTCTATGACACGGTTCCTTCAGAGTGGAAGAAAGCCATTTAGCAGGATCTTTAAAGCCGATAACAGGAAGCCAGAGCGCTAATGTTCAGTTTTATCCTTTTAAAATGTAACGTCTGTCAACAACCTTAAGACAACAGCTTATCATAAGGGTCTATAATCTATTAGAAATAAACACATGTTTACAAATATTAGGTTTACAGTTACTAATCCCTGATTTGGTCGATTTAAAATCTGTCTTGATTTAAAGCAGTACAAACCTGTATTTCAGTGACTGCTCTCCCACACGGGAGCTTGATGTCACTTCTCGTCGTAGAATTAAACAGCTGCCTGAGGCTAGAAGGCTATAAAGTGTGATGCTTGGATGCTTGGTATTCTTCAGTCTTATTGCTCTTCTAGAGAAAGCTGGTTTGGATAAAATTGAAGTTGGCAGCTGGAGCTTTAAAGATGATCTAAAAAAAAACCTGAGGCTATGAATTATTTTTTTTATTAATTCCAATTGTTGAGTTGATCTATATGACAAATGTTTGGTGTTGTGTGCTGCATGGCTGTAGTAAATACTGTGAGCTCTCTGAGAAAGGCCCGCTAGGCCCGTCTGTCTGAACAGGGATCCTATTAGACAGTCTATTAAAAAAAAAAAAAAAAACACTGTAAACTTCATGCTTTCTTTCCTTCTCCCTCTCTCCTCACATTTTAACATGAGCATGCAGGGTGACTCACCCGACGTATATTTCAGATTCCCTCTCAATCTTTATCATTGCAGCTGATTGATTTGATATCACTGATTCTTAGCATCATTTCTCTCTATTCTTAAAACTTTTTCGACGGGTCTTTCCCAGAGAGTGGCTTATTTCTATCCCACTGGTGTGACCTTATTGCATACCAGTTCTCCTCCTTCCCCTAGAGCGTGACTCAGAGCTGTTGCGCGAGCGCGAGTCTGTATTGAGGTTACGCGAGCGCCGGTGGCTCGACGGGGCTTCGTTCGACACGGAACGAGGTTCGACCAGCCGCGAGGGCGAGCCCAGCCTCGACAAGAAGAGCATCCCTGTCCAAAGCCCCGTGTCTCTGGGGGAGGAGCTGCAGTGGTGGCCCGACAAGGTAGGACGTGCTTCCACTCAAACTCATCTGATTAAGCAGAGTCTGCCTTTATGATCTCGGTGTTAGGTTTTTTTTTCTTAAGATTTTTTTAGGCTTTTTTGTCCTTCATTTTGGTTATTTTTGAAAGTAGATAGACAGGAAATGGGATTGAAGAAAAGGGTGATAAAGGCCAAGAGGTCGGGGTTCAAACTTGTGTCTAAAGCCTGTAAGTATGGTGGTGATTTAACTGCAGCATCACCAACGCGCCCCTCACTCTGTTTAAACAGATTTGTCTTTTCAAACCAATGTCAAGGAACATCCCAAAAAGAAATGGACCGATAATATATTTGCAATTTTTTTTTCTTGTATTAGTATCAGCCATGACTTCAGTTCCATTAATTGTGTTTTTTTTTTTTTTAACTAAATGTTCCATGTTTTGCAAACATAAGGCTTGTTTGATATGTTCCGCATATCCATCTGGAAACCTTCCGTTGAAGTAATTTTGGGAAGGGGCGAAAATACTGGTTAGCTGATTGGCCTATGTTGGTGATAGACGGGCCATATAAACCAATCAGATCAACGAAGCATATGATGTACTAACAGAGCGACGACGAAGAGGAGCCAATTGATAGATCAAACTCTTGCAGAAACCAGTCGGGAGAAGAGCAAAAACATCTTTTCCTCCGAGAAAAGCCTCCAGAGCAGTGTTTTGCTCTTTTTTCCGTGAAGAAATACTGTGTAATTCCGATAAAACTTGCTCGATAGCCACGCTAACGCTAGTTTCATCGGCTGAAGCCGCCGTGTTCTTCAGCCTGAACTGTCGTAGTTTGGGTCCTCCAAATATTCGACCAATCGTCTTCCGTTATCTGAATTCCCAATTCTTTTTTCCCATTTTGTTTTAATATCTAAAGTGTTACAGCCTCTATTTTCCAACAGATATTTATAAACTAAGGACACTGTTCTATATTTTTCCCCTTATAGGTCTCCATCAACATTTTGACAATTCTATTTTCCTTTAGGTCTACTCTGTGTTTTATCTCTTTATTATAGAAGTCCCTTAATTCAGGATATCTAAAACGATCTTGAGTTCCAAGGGCAAATTCTTGTTGTAATTCCTGGAAACTTTTAAAGTACCCATCTTTAAGGACTACACACAAAGCTGTTAAACCTCTTTCTGTCCATTGTTTAAATCTTAAGTCCTGTGTAAAATATTTGTTGTAGGCTGGCCATTGAATCAAACTCAATTGTTCCTCTAGTTTACATTTCCAGATAATATGTAACCTTTTGGCCAGGGTAAAACTAGTAATAGCATTAACTTTTCAAGTGTTTTCTTAGTGATCTCTATATCTCCAATTATACTCCGCAGTTCTCTTCCATGGACTTTTTGTTCGATATTTCCATTTCGCCTCGTAATTTGTCACTTATATTTATTATGGGAGTTATTTGGGCAGCCTGGTAGTATTCTCTAAGATCCGGCTGTGCCATACCTCCTTTCTCTTTTGGTTACTGTAAAGTTTCAAATTTTATTCTGGGTTTTTTTGCATTCCATATGAATCGGGATATAATAACTGTCCATCTGTGATTTCTATGCCATGAAGAGGTACAATAACCTTGGTAATAGGTTTGTTTTAATGGTTTCGATTCTCGAACTAAAATCTAGTGTTAAAGCGTCCCACCTTCTAATGTCCATTTTAATTTCTTGGTCCACTGTAATAAAGTTAGCTTTATATAGGTCATCTATATGTTTTGTTAATTGTACTCCTAGGTATGTCAATCCCAAACAACTCTTAGTGTTCCCAGACGCTTGTCGTCTGATTAATCCCTTTCAAGATAGTAGAGAAAAGTTGGCTGGTTCCATTCACCGCTAAACCAGACCCGTCAGCGTGAACTAGTCCTGGAGACGATCCAACTTCTACCAACCGAGTCGGGTCAAAGCTGCCAGTGTGTCACAGAGCTAAAGGTTTGAATACTGCAGCAGAAAAGAAGCTCAGGTCTCAACAAATATCCTTTTTTTTTTTTATTTTGGAAAAAAAAAACTAATTAACTTGGATCTCTTTTAACCCTCTGCTCCAGCATAGGTCCATAGACATTTATGTATTTAATTGATACGTAGACACATTAGGGAAGGGAGACGACCATTTCATGCTGGGAAAAGTTGGATTCAAATATTTTTTGAATTATTTATATATTTTTTTTGTTATTCCTTGTATACCTGCAGATGTAATCATCCTCTGCCTAGTGGCACACTAGTGGGTGAAGGTTAGGGATCATTGTAAACTAGGTATATTGGATGTAAATTGCTCTGATCTGTTTGGATTTTAAAACAAAAATACAGCTTTAACCTCTACAAAATGTAAGTGCCCTTTCCACACATTTATTATTTGATATATGTATATAGAAAGGGGGACTTGTTAGTAGATGAAACAGATGCTGCTATGAGTCTCTATAGAGCTTTGAGCTCTAGGATCAGCATCACCATTGTTCTAATAGGTGGGGGCTAGGGATGTAAATAATAATCGTTTTGTACTGATGCATCGACACATCCTGCACGACTACCGATTCATGTTTTTTTTTTTTTTTTCCTTCCGGTCTATTTTTATCTATTTGCTCCTGGATGTAATTCTGACTCCCGTGCTGCGGTGGCGCTAAACCTATGTTGCCCCCTTACCTCGCTTCCTTTAGCCACTACCCTCTTTCCGCTTGCACACACACACTCGCGTAAACACAGAGATATTATTTTTCAGTGAAAGAGGTTTTCATAGGTATAGGTGGAGTACAACTTTTCTACTTCTGTTATTTGCTGTTGTTTCTCAAATAAAATACATAACGATATTACAGCTTTCATTGATTTATTTTAAATTACAAACATTGTCTAGCCTGTAAGGTAAGAAAAAATGATTATTTAATCGAATCAAATCGTATCGTAGTGTATTCTTGAGTATCGAAAGTAGTCAAATCATTGGTTCAGGAAATTTATACTGAATGGAATCGACATGATTGGTGTGATTTACACCCCTAGTGGCGGCCCTCTGAGGGTACAGCAGCATCACCTCTGTCAGCGAGCCTCAGGGCAGCTGAGGCTAAATTTTAGTTTGCCACCATCAGTATGAATGAATGGCTGATGTATTGGAAAGTGCTTTACATGTACGGGGATTTGACCATTTAATTTAAAGCCTCCTCTTCCTTTTCTTCCAGGACGGAGTGAAGTTTGTGAGCATTGGAGCCTTGTTCTCAGAGCTGGTCGCCGTGAGCTCCAAAGGAGAGCTTTATCAGTGGAAATGGAGCGAGCCTGAACCATACAGGAACGCACAGGTGGAGAAGAACAGCTAATTAACTGAATAACATGTATCTAATAGGGGAGCATGCTTGATCAGCCCACCAATTGGCCTCAGTTTCTTTAATTTTAATCTTGTTTTTTTCAGTTGTTTTTTTTAATAAAAAAAAATGTTATGTAAACCTGATCTTATCTGCCTCTGCTGAGGTCAGAGAGTTGCCCTCTTTCAAATCTCTAAACTTTGATTTATATTTGAGAGCAGTGATATATGAACAGGGTTTCCACAGGTCATTAAAAAAATCAAGTCGTTAAATTATTTTTTTTAATTAAGGCCTTATTTGGCTGGATTTGTTCTCTTCATCCTCTGATATGGGAGCTGGCTCGGAGCTTGTCTGCCTGGCTGTGTATTTCCTGGACAGGGCCGCCTTTTACAGTTGCCTTTTATTTCTCAGCTTCTGTCTCCTTGAACCCCAGTCGGCCTCAGCAGATGGCCGCTCACACTGAGCCTGGTTCTTCACGAGATTTCCTCTTGTTAAAATGTAGTTTTCCTCTCCGCTGTCGCTACAAGCATGCTTGGTGTGAGGGATTGCATTCGATTCAATGAGTCAATGGACTCAACTGGTTTTCCTTAGATAGAAAACTTTGAATCAATTTGACTGTATGATCTGGTCGAACTGTAAAGTGCCTTGAGATGACGTGTTGTCAATTGGCACTTTATAAATAAACGGATTAAATTGAAATGAATTGGCATTAAAATTCATTAAATGTGATTACCATGGCATTTAAAATGCTTTATTTGGAAAAAAAAGCTTATAAAAACAATTTCGTCAGATATATTGCGATATTTATTTATTTGCGTGGAAGTGCTTCCAGTGGATCATAAAGCCTTATGGTAGGAAAAGAAGCTTGAGGCGGGAAAAAAAACTAGAGAATGGGGAAAATGCCAATTTCAACAAAAGTGGCTGGAAAATGAGGAATTCGGGACATGGCTGCAGTCTGTTGACAGTAAAAATGATAAAGTAAAGATGCTGTGTTATTGTTATTTTTATATATATGTATATACACATACACACACAAATCATGGGTACTTATTCATGGCAGTGAAATTCTTCCAAGAGCATTAAAAAACATCAAATTAGAGTTAGTCATTCCTGTATGAACCCTGATGAAGTGTTAGTGTTTTACGGGTTCTGTTCAAGAGTATTTAGTAAGAGAAATTGGAAATGTTTAAGGTGTTTTATGATCTTATAACATCTCAAAGTGTCAGTTATAAGAAAAAAAATCAAAACAACGTGTCAGACTTTTTAAAGCTCAGTGATCGGCCAGAAACCTGCAGTCCCTGCGCCCCTGGAACCTATGTATATTTGTGCTGAATCCAAGCATCTTTTTAACTTGTCTTTTTCCCTTCAGAATCCTTCCATTCATCATCCTCGCGTTTCCTTCCTGGGCTTGGCTAATGAGAAGATCACATTACTGGCTGCTAACAGCATCAGAGCCACTGTAGCAACAGAGAGCAACAAGGTAGACATCTACGCTCCATATATTGAATCGGCCTCCTGATGAAGTGATAATGCTAAGAGAACGATAATTTGTTTAATAACCGGTTCTTTACCTGAATGTGTTTGGATAGGTGGCCACCTGGGTGGATGATACGCTAAGCACCGTGGCCTCTAAGCTGGAGCACAGCACCCAGGCTTTCCCTGAGCTGCAGGGGGAACGCATGGTGTCGCTGCACTGCTGTGCACTTTACACATGTGCTCAGCTGGAGAACAGCCTCTACTGGTGGTAAGAATACAGCAGCTTTGCTTTATTTATTCACTTTTATTTTATTTGTTTTTAAAACCATGGTGCAATCGGGCTTCAGTCTGTAGCGTGCCAGTCTTCTAATTGGATGGTTGTAGGTTTGATACCAGTAGAAATGAGTGGTTCACTTGCAGAATTATTTTTCTTTTTCAGCTTGTTCCCATTTTGTTGCAACCACAAACTGAAATGACTTTGGTCTTTCTGCAGGGGCGTTGTGCCTTTTAGTCAAAGAAAGAAGATGCTTGAGAAGGCAAAAGCTAAGAACAAAAAGCCAAAGTCTAGTGCTGGCATCTCCTCCATCCCCAACATCACTGTGGGAACACAGGTGGGTGAGCTTTTACATTTGCTCCAGCTTTTGTCTTCCTGGATTACTCCTGGTGATTTAGAGAGCTGCATTGTACTGATGATCCAACGGTGTCCCTCTTTAGGTGTGTTTGAGGAATAACCCCCTCTACCATGCCGGTGCAGTGGCCTTTTCTGTCAGTGCCGGAATCCCTAAAGTGGGTGTCTTGTTGGAGTCCGTTTGGAACATGAACGACAGCTGCAGGTTCCAGCTGCGCTCGCCAGAGAGCCTGAAAAACTTGGAGAAGACTACAAAGACCCAGGAAATCAAGTCAGTCCTTTTTTTTTATTCATTCCACTGTTTATGATTAGTGAACTTTAGCTGTTGTGATTTTTAAAAGCCAGAACTAAAACATGTACCTCTTTTCTCACACCGTAGGATGGAAAGTAAGCCTGAGCTGGTGAAGACTGAGATGGGTCCTCCTCCATCCCCTGCATCCACCTGTAGTGATACCTCTTCCATTGCTAGCAGTGCCTCACTGCCCTACAGTATGTCGCCTCTCATGCTATCTAAACCCATAACTATTCCCTCTTTCAAAAATTCACAAGTCTCGGCTTTGCTTTCTCCCGGGCATACGCCCAATTTCTTCCTCACACTGTGCTCTCATTAGTCCTTTGACTTCAGAGCAGATGGTGCACAGGATTTATCAGCAACCTTTTCCTTTTTTTTTTTTTTTTTGCTGTCTGTGTTCCTGTGAAGGAAATATGGCCAGCTCACAGTATATCTGCCTGCCCATTACTGGGTCTTATCATAAGGAGCATATGGAATGCTGTCAATTGTCACTGTATAACTACTTACTTTTGAAAACATTTTCAGAATGAAGAAAAAAAAAGCATGTTTGCATGTTTTCAAACAAAAACAAGACTTTGTTGGGCTACTGGATAAAACCTGGAACTCAACACTATTCCTGACATTTTGAATTGGAAAAAGCTTCCTGAATGGGAAGTGAAACATCTTCAAACTTGGAAACAAAATCCAGTGGATTGTTTAAGTTTGGAAAGCAAACTATCGGTAAATTTGATCAGGCTCAGATTAGATATAAATGACCCTAATAGGAGCAGTAAATAAAAAAAATATCGACATGCCTATATACTGGTAACTGGCCCTGTAGGGAGTCGGAGGTTGAGGGGCTTGAGAATCCCCTCCCAGGTAACAGGAGGGAACAAGTAGGGGATGGAGGAGTGCTTGATCTGGCATCGCATCCAGTTACACAGATTTAAAACACACATTAAAGTATAGATTTCAAAATGTGCTTTGAAAAAAATACTAAAAGTTCACCGTGTGTGTTCTCAGAGCGCAGACGTTCAACCCCAGCTCCAAAAGAGGAAGAAAAAGTGAACGAGGAGCAGTGGCCTCTCAGGGAGGTGGTCTTTGTGGAAGATGTTAAAAATGTTCCTGTTGGAAAGGTGGGTGTGTCTGAAAACTCAGGATTCATTAACTCCTCTATGGATTTTCACTGATTTAATTTAATAAGAGTTCAGTGATCTTTAGACTCTGTACTTATGTCAGTGATCAGAACATGGAGAATCTGGAGAAACGATTACCTAATTAATATCAATACAATACAAATCCTTATGATGGGTTTGTCTCTGCACCCCTAAATCAATCAATTATATATATATATTTTTTTGTGAATCTAATAAAAGATACTTTTAAAATATATACATTTTTAAATAAACAAGCACTTAAACTAAAAACCAAATTGCTCTTTTTAAATTAATTACAAATGTGTACAATATATAAATGTGTCATTTTTATAAATATTTAAAATAAATAAATTGACCATTAAAATTGTCAATATATTCAAATTTATATGTTAGTAAATAGATAAAGCTTGAAAAAATGCATGCTTCGAAAATAAATGATTACATCCAAATAATTTATCTTGAAATATATGACTAAACAAATTACAAAACAGACTACAAAAATATATGTATTTAGTTGTATTTAATAGATTTCATATTGTTTTTTTTGTTTTTTTTTATGGATATTTATTAATAGTTTATTAATTAGGTTATTAATTGGTTTTGAAAAATCTCTTTATGGACTCCTGGATAACAGAAAAAAAGATGAGTGTTTAATGCAACTATTTGAATGTTTTGAGTCTTTCTACGATTAATTTTAATATGAATCCACTCAGGTGTTGAAGGTGGACGGCGCGTACGTGGCTGTGAAGTTTCCTGGAACATCGAGTAGCATGACGAACCAAAGTGCTGCTCCTCCTCCGGACTCCGATCCGTCCTCACTGTTACAGGACTGTAGGCTCCTCAGAATAGATGAGCTGCAGGTAAACACTTCGTTTCTGCAGCATCAAACTCTCTGGCTTTCAGTGATGTTTGTATTTAGCGGATTTACCTTCTCTGTTGACACTACAGGTGGTCAAAACTGGTGGGACTCCAAAAGTTCCAGATTGCTTCCAGCGAACTCCCAAGAAGCTCTGTATCCCAGAGAAGGCTGAAATTCTGGCTGTGAATGTTGACTCCAAAGGTGAGCTTCATCTGTTTATTTTTTGAATTTATTTTGTCGAACTTCAAAAACCTCCAGCTTAGTTATGGAGGCAAAAAATATCTGATAGTTATCTAGCCGTTAAACAAATAACTGATATGTTTCAATTTCCTTTGGACTCCATTTTAAAAAAGAGACTCTCTAACATTTTTACATGCCCATACAATTGCTGCGTCTCCAAACTCGTCTAGGCTCCCAGCCAAAAACGCATCAACTCCATCAAGATGGAAAAAAACATCAGTAATCACTTTTGAAAAAGAAACAATGCTGTTACAGAAGAATGGTACTGCAGCTCGCTCTGTAGCGGGATTGACCAATCTGCTCTTCTCAACCTTCACCCGGTTCAAAATGGGCAACATGAACACAACGCATCAATTTTCTGCTCCCTCCAGTCTGCCTGTCTTTTCCTTTTTGACATTGTTTAAGATTTACATTTTAGTTTTTACATCTCTAAATAGAATGCCACCCCATTATCCCAATAATATCCCAGATAGCTCCCGAGCAGGGCTTCACCTGCTGATTATTTTAGTTTAATTTATGAATTGCTCTAAAAAGATCATTTTAATCAATTAACAATGAATGCATTTAAAATATAGGAATAGAGTGAAATTATGAACGTCCAAATATAAAAAAAACTTGTGTTTATATATATTAAAAGTAATACATTTTTTTATGAAATATAATTTTATATTTTATGTGTTTATAGTGTGTAATTAGAAAATGTAATGCCGGGCTTACACTATACGATTTTTGTTGCCCTTTTCAGGGCGACTTTCCAGTCTTGCGAGAATTTTCCGATCGGGCAGACTTTCAGCCTGATCGTGCGTTGTGTAGTGTACAGGGGGTAACTAGGGGCGATCAGCCTCTCAAGACCACCTCCTGATCAGGAATTGTGACATCGGGAGAAAATCAAACATGTTAGATTTTCAGTCAGCCATTTGTGGGCAAACCGCTCAGTGGGCCATGCTTCTGTGTTTTCATCTTCTTCCTCTCAAATGTAAACACAGAATCATGGCGGGGGTGCGAGTGAATTGGAGTTCTTTCTGTAAAACTGACAGACCGTAGTAGCCACCTTTGCTCAGCCATGTCTTTATCCAAATACGTTGTCGCCTTTTCTTTTTAGGACTTTCAGCACAAAATTGCACAAATTGCCAAGGCAGCCATTTTACTCTAGTGACTTTCATATTCCTCTTCTACTGGTTTGGCTTCCGGATAGACGAGTCCGAGTAGCGCCATCTCACTGCGGAGCTGAGTCCCACATGGTTTTTAGGCATACAGTGTGAGCAGGTAGATAGCATCAGAGCGCCAGGTTGTACAGTGTCAGAACATACATTGTGAGGTGTGAACTCAAACTGTACGACGAAATCGACGCACGCTGTAGATGCGTGCGTCGCTTGAAAAAAAATCACACAGACTTTACCCGAATTTAATAACTGCTGTGAGTAGGTTATTATTAAGGTTCCCTCTCTCTGTGGGGTCTGCTGGAACTTAAAACGATTTTAAACCTCTTCATAAAACAAAATTTGTTTAACTTGCTTTTGACTAACAGGCTTTTGTGGTTTATGTTTTATCTTTATTTGCAGCTTTTACCTGTTTTTTTGATTATAAATGAGGATTATGATGAAAGATATGTCAATGCAGATAAATTGGGGCATCCCTCGAATAAATAACCAGTCAGTCCATTTCTTTTATTCTTGTTTAACTGTTTGTAAATATGAATCTTTTTTTTTCCCCTCTTCCAGGAGTCCATGCAGTTCTAAAGACCGGTAACTGGGTAAGGTACTGTATCTTTGACCTGGCCACAGGCAAAGCTGAGCAGGAGAATAACTTTCCTACAAGCAACCTGGCCTTTCTGGGGCAGAATGAGAGCAATGTGGCGATTTTTACTGCCGGGCAGGTAAGATGGCCTTCTGAACAGCTGCAGATTTTCTTCAGTGATATCTGAGCTGTACAGTAATCTGTCATTTCCTCCCCAGGAGTCTCCCATCATCCTTCGGGATGGGAATGGCACACTCTACCCTATGGCTAAAGACTGCATGGGAGGAATCCGGGATCCTGATTGGTTGGACCTGCCTCCCATAAACAGCCTGGGAATGGGGGTTCACTCTCTGGTCAATCTGCCGTCTAACTCCACCATTAAAAAGAAAGCTGCTATAATTATTATGGCTGTTGAGGTAAATATGCCCTTTTTAAAAAGATGGCACCTCTGATATTTAGTAGAACAAGGTTCTTTCTATAATTCAGAGACGTTTACACGCATCTTAAATGAACCTTGCAGAAACAGACGCTGATGCAGCATGTCCTGCGCTGCGACTACGAGGCTTGTCGGCAGTACCTGATGAACCTGGAGCAGGCCTTCCTTCTGGATCAGGGCAGCCAGGGCCTCGGAGCACTTCTGGGTCATCGATGTGACGGAAACCGTAACATCCTCCATGCTGCTGTCTCCGTCTGCTTCCCCGTTAGCAACAAAGAGACCAAAGAGGAGGAAGGTAAACCTTTGCCACTTTGATTCTAATGTGTATATATGTTAGCTTAGACTTTTAATTAGCATTTTCATTAGACTATTTGATTGAGAAATTGCAAACTTTGACACTTTTAAATTAGAATGTCTGCTCACATTAATTCCTGCTGATTTTTATTATTTTTAATAAAGTTTTTTGCTTTTCAGAAGCTGAAAGGTCAGAGCGAAACACATTTGCAGAGCGTCTTTCTGCTGTAGAAGCAATCGCCAACGCCATTTCTGTGGTGTCCAGCAACAGCTCTGGAAACCGGACCGGCTCCTCCAGTAGCAGAGGGTGAGTTTCCACATCAAAGGAAGTCCCTCCTCCCAAACCTTAAATATTTTGTAAGGATTATAGCAAAAACACAGAAATGCTGATTTTATGTGGGGTTTTGCCGATAGGCTTCGATTAAGGGAGATGATGCGGAGGTCTCTCAGAGCGGCTGGTCTGGGCCGCCATGAATCTGGTCCAACATCCAGTGACCATCAGGATCCTGTCTCCCCACCCATTGCCCCGCCCAGTTGGGTCCCAGACCCTCCACCAATGGACCCTGGTGAGTGCATTTAAAAAAACAAAAAACAAACATCAGGTGACATTGCGTTAAAGGTTGAGCCAATCAATTAAAAATGCTTCTTCTCTTCCACAGATGGTGACATTGATTTCATCCTAGCACCAGCAGTTGGTTCACTAACCACAGCATCCTCTGGTTCTAACCAGGGCCCCAGCACTTCCACCATACCAGGTTTGTTACTTCCTAAATAAAAACAAGCAGACCTTTAAAGGAGAACTGGTGGTTAATGTGTTGGTCAGGCTTCTTTTTAACATTTAAACCCACTTTTAAATGCTTATGGAAACTCTTCCTTCATTTTCTAAGGGAGAGAATGCAGAGGTTTTCATTTTGATTGTTATAAATTTAAATGCCCCAGTTATTTCTCAAATCGCAAACAAATTTTCAAGATTTTACCAATGGTACAACTTGTTTAGCTAATACATACCACATTTAAAAAGCTCTGGTTGAATGGGCTTGTCTAATTTGTGTGTTACAAATAACTGGAAGGTACTAAAGATATTACAGTGGCTGTGTCAAATGTCCGCCATAACCCCTAAATACCTCCATCACTATAGAGAGCGGGGACTAGATAGTGGACTTTGTTGTTCAATTCAGTTCAGGTTATTTATATAGCAACAATTCACAACACACGTCATCTCAAGGCACCTTAACCAGATCTTACAGTCAAATTGATTTTAAGTTTTTTATCTAAAAAAAACCAGTTGATTGGATAGACTCATTGACTCTTCAGCAATCCCTCACACTAAGCATGCTCGTAGCGACAGTGGAGAGGAAAAACTCCCTTTTAACAGGAAAAAGCCTCTAGCAGAACCAGGCTCAATGTGAGCGGCCATCTGCTGAGGCTGACTGGGGTTCAAGGAGACAGAAGCAAACATAGAAAAAGAAACGGATACAAAAGGCAACTGCTAACAAACTCCACAGTGGCCCCATTCAGAAAATCACTCAGCCAGCTAGACGAGCTGCGAGCCAGCTCAGAGGATGAAGAGAGCACATCCAGCCAGTCACAGTCAGAGAAACAGGATTACACTGAAAAACAGGCCAATCTCCAACATCTACAAACAAAGGTGTTGATGGCAGCAGCACAGCTGATATTTCTCTCCAGGATGGAGTCACAGCCAAACAGGAACAGACCAGATGAAGCTACTATGAGAAAAAGCAGAACGTTAGAGATTGAACTAACAGATTCTGCAGAGTGGGAGAATAGAGATAGAATGATGAAAAAGGGATCAGTTAACTCAGATAACTGACCGTTCGGACAGATGATCACCGCTTTTCGCTCCCTGTTGGTCACTTAACTCCTCCTCCCCTCACAGTGCCTGCTCCATCTTTATTTGACAGCAGGCCGCTGTGACAGCAAATCCCATAAAGCAGGCATCCCCAAACTCGGTCCTCAAGACCCCCTCTCCTGCAGGTTTTAGAGGTTTCTCTGCTTCAGCACAGCTGGTTATAATGATTGCAGTAGACCAAAAGCCTGTTAATCAGCTTTCAATTAAAATCAGAGCAAGGAAACCTCTAAAACCTGCAGGACAGGGGGCTTTGAGGACAGAGTTTGGGAATGCCTGCCATAATGTATTCTGGGATATATCTTCTCGTCTAGTGATCATGAATGACCACAACTTTTCAAGGTGCATTGCGGGAAAATTTGAGTACACTTTTTCATCCTCTAGACGTTCAGAGACTTATTTAAAATGGCGTAACCACTATATAGTGCCCTATATAGGAATTAGGGTGGATATTCGGACACAGTGATTGTTTTAAAGCAGCATTTCAACCTTTGAATCGAGTCAAGCTTAAAGAGGTCAGTTTAGGCAACTAGACGTGAAGTTTTCTAGAAGACATTCAGCCTCATGTCTTCTAGAACAATTGCCTAAACTGAACCTTTCAAGCTGGACCATGACCTGGACCACTGAGAATCTTCGCAGATATTTCAACTCTAGTATTCGCCTGATTTATTATTACTAAATGATTTTTCAGGTCAATGTTCAGTACACGCTGTCCTTCTCAAAAACTCTCCTATGCAACTTTAGAGGCTCAGCTCTGTAAATAAATGAGTCATGTGACCTTGGGCGCCACTCTACTGCAGTCTGAGCTCCTTCCTAAACATGAGAGCTAAGCCAAAAGTTGTTAGCCAGCAAACCAGATCTGACTCTTACCTGATCAGACATATTTCTGGTTCTCTGATAAAGGATTTAATCCAGAGGTCTGAATGTGGCCCTGAATTTTCCAGGAACTTCATAACGTAGAGCTTAGAGCAGATTCTGATAAAAACAGATTGGTAATTTCATTTTGCAACAGTGCAGAGCTATTGGTTTCTTTTAAGAAAGCTAAACCAGGAAGTTGCAACGCCCCTAGTGGGTAAAAGTTAGTGTTACTTTAATTAGCCTGGACTTAGTCAGTCTGAAGTATTGAACACTGAAATGAAGAGGATAAATGAGTTGAAAATGGGAAGCTTTTCCTGAATGAGCAGCATGTTTAAAATTCTGTTCTGTCTTTCTACAGGGCCGTCAACCGAGACATCTGCAGTGGAGTCTAAGGACAGGAAGGCCAATGCTCACCTTATTCTAAAGCTGATGTGTGATAGTGTTGTTCTCAGACCACACCTATGGGACCTCCTCTCTGCAAAGTAGGATTTTTTTTAACCCGTATAAAATCCATGGGGTGATAAACGATCTCCTTCACAGCTGTTTGTTTTCCTGTATTGGTCTGTCTGAAGTTCTTACCTGTTTTACTGTGCCTGTTTGACAGGGATGCCAGAGGAATGACGCCTTTCATGCTGGCTGTCAGCGGAAGAGCCTACCCTGCTGCCATTACTGTGCTGGAAGCAGCTCAGAAAATAGCCAAGAGTGAGTCAGTGATTTAATGTTTGTCAATTAAAAAGGAAAGATCTCATGGTGGTAGTAATTCTCTGCATACTTGCCCAGGTGCGTGTGAGTTGTATTCATACCACAATAGCGAAAGCACATTGGCTTCCAGCTATAAACTGCTGCAGGAGTAAAAGCAGATTCTGTGTAATAGTGATGACATCACTATGATTTAATGTTAAGGGATTTTTATGGCAGTAATGGAACATTTTTAGTCTCTATGTTGGGTGTAGACTCTTATTTCTTACTTCCTATCTTTTGCATTGAGCACAGTGGGTGACACAGGCTTGGGGGAGAAAGAGGACGCAGATTCTATGTTCATGGAAATGATTTGCCCGTCTGGAACCAACCCAGATGATTCTCCACTCTACGTCCTCTGCTGCAATGACACCTGCAGTTTCACCTGGACTGGAGCTGAGCACATTAACCAGGTCAGCTGCTGCCAATGGGTTACCAGGGAGCCACTTCCTGCTCCTGTTTGAACTGAACATTTGGCTTATTGATAGTTTTGTGTTTTTAGGACATATTTGAGTGTCGAACTTGTGGCCTACTTGATTCGCTCTGCTGCTGCACCGAGTGTGCAAGAGTGTGCCACAAAGGACACGACTGCAAGTAAGTGTCTTTAATTTCAGCTTTGTTGGGACGTGAATCTTTTTTTTTTTTGTTGCTCCTATCTTCATTGTGTGACTTCTTCTTCTTCCTCAGGTTGAAAAGGACTTCTCCTACAGCTTACTGTGATTGCTGGGAGAAATGCAAATGCAAAACACTAATAGCTGGCCAGAAGGCTGCTCGCCTTGATTTGCTTTACAGACTTCTAACAACAACAAACCTGGTCACTACACCAAACAGCAGGTCAGCCTCATTTTCATTATGCTCTAGGTACAGATAGGGATGTGAACAAATAATTCAACTTAATATTTTAGTTAAATATAGTGAAAATAGCTAAACATACCTTTTGATACACTCAAAAACAGACAATGCATCTTAGCTCAAAAACTAAAATAAAAGGAAATTTATGAGCATTTTGAAAATTGCAGCTTTTTCATACTAAGAATATTTGCAACATTCAGTGGAAACGCAGCTAATAAAGATTAATGTCAGGTAGACAGAAGGTCTTTTAGTTTTTAAATGTTAAGCTGGAGAATATCCAGATCCACTGGCCAGCTGAGTTCTTGGTACATCCTGTAGGATTAACAGGTAAAACCTACAAAGGACTCAGCTAGTCCTTAGTTAGCTTAACTGCCTAGCTTAAGTCAGGCTAAATATCTTTGCTGTATTTAGTGCTGTTGAAACCCATTCTTCAGTTCAATTTTGTTTTTTTTTTGTTTTTTTTTTCACCTCATTGCTCATATTGGATTCAAGATGTAGAAACCTTTCTGATTTTTCTTGCAGAGGCGAGCATATATTACTGTTCCTGGTTCAAACTGTTGCCAGGCAGAGTGTCGAGCACTGTCAGTACAGGCCACCGCGCATCAGAGAAGACAGGAACCGTAAAGCTCCGAATGCAGAAGGTAAATCTCCTCTTTACACGTCAAAACCGAGCTAGAAATGGGCAAAAATGTCTTAAATTAAGTGTATTTACTATTAATTTGAGTAGGAAAATTAGATGATTTGCCAATGGAATGAGTCTTTTTACTCTTTAAATAAAATTAGTAGATAATATGCACTTGAAATAAGACAAGGCAATTGTTTTTTCTTATTTTAAATGTAAATTGTTTTGTTCCGTTGGCAACGTGTCAGACTTACCTCCTCAATTCAAGAAAAAATGCACTTAATGCAAGAAAAAAAATGTTTCATTTTTCATTATCTGTTGAAAGATCAGTGCTGACTGCTGTAACCTGTACTTTTTTAGGATTATTTCTCTAAAACAGACATTTTATTCTTCTTTTAGACTCTGATATGCCAGACCATGACCTGGAACCTCCCCGCTTTGCTCAGCTGGCTCTGGAGAGGGTCCTACAGGACTGGAATGCCCTCAAATCTATGATTATGTTCGGTTCTCAGGAAAACAAAGACCCGTATGTATTTGATCAGAGTTTCTAGAGAGAATCAGCCGGTTTGAAAAGGATTTGATTTGCAAAATACTAAAACATTGTTCATTAGATACGCCTGCAAACAAACTTTTATCTTTTTTCTTCTATAGGTTAGCAAACGTCCTAAGCAGGTTAAATGCTAATCTGATTACAGATGAAATGCAGATTAATTGTTTATGGATAAAAGAGTGAATGAAGCATTAGATTGTAAATAGAATACGTTGATAGTTTCTGTTCATTTTTGATATTTCTGTTTTTATTCAGTAAGCAAATAGTTTCCTGTTTTTGTTAAATGAGTAAATTCAGCATTAATTTATAAATTAAATATCTTCTGATAAGCTAAATAAAAGCTTTTTTGTTCTCTTGAAATATTCTCCTTCAGAAATCAAATGCATTTTCACCTTTTAATTCATTTAAGTGATTTTATTTTTCTATTCTCAGGTTAACTAATAAGATGATTGTTATACGATACCATTTTGATTGTTTTCTAAATGTATTAAGCAACATATTCCAAATAAAAATGCCATAGCTTTAAATTCAGTCAAGTCTTTTACGTTGTTTTGGTTTAAGGTAATTGTGAAGATCAGTTGATTGATATTTTTCTGTGTTTTAGTCTCAGTGCCAGCAGCAGAATCGCCCACCTCCTGCCTGAAGAACAGGTCTACTTGAACCAGCAGAGTGGCACCATCCGCCTCGACTGTTTCACCCACTGCCTCATCGTCAAGTGTGCTCCTGACATCACCGTAAGTTCCGTTAGTTTTGAAGTAAAAATCAAGCTGTCCTTTCTTCTTTCCTCTTCCCTTCTCTGGTAGATGCAGCCATCTCTATATCTGCCCTCTCTGTATCCCTGTTGTCTTGGGCTCCTTTAGATATTCTAGTCCCCTCTTTTCTCTGCAGAGCGAGTCTGGGGCCTCTCACACCTGCTATAAAGCTTATTCTCCTTAAGAATCCCTGTAAACCCATTATACACATGCATGTAAACCACAACCGTTTAGATCCAGGTGTCCATGAATACCATGAATACCAAATTCAAATCCGCTGCTATAGATGAATACCACTCTGAACACTATTGTGTAATCATCATTGGTTTTGCTGATACTGAGTTGATGTCTATGGGATACTCGCTCTTTTTGTCGCTAGTGTTTGAGTTTTTTTCTCAGTTTTCTTCCCCTCTTGTTTGATGCAGTTAAGAAAGCAGAATTCTAGGAGCTACAGCATTTTTTTTTTCTCTTTGCTCTATCTTTCTCTCTCATCCCTTAATTCTTATCCCATCTTCCTTTATCATCTCTCTTTTCATCTCTGTCCATAGAATTGTACTCCCTAAACCTTTTCTGATAAATCTCCATATATAAATACCAAGCAGAAACCTTTTGGCAGCAACCACAGTTGTCTAGTGGTGAAAGCAAATCTGTTGGGTTATTATCTAGCAGCTCTGGAATATCAAATATTTATAGGTAAAGCAGGACGTTGGGTAGAAAAAAAATCAAGCTATCCTATACTTTTAAGTTTGTTTTGTTAAATGCAAAAGGTTAAATTTATTTATTTTCCAAATGTGCGTCTTCTAAACTGCCCCCCCTCTTATTAGTTCATAGACACGCTACTGGGAACTCTGGTGAAGGAGCTGCAGAACAAGTATACGCCGGGCAGGAGAGAGGAGGCGGTAGCTGTTACTAGAAGGTTTCTGCGCTCTGTTGTTCGGGTGTTTGTCATCCTCAGCGTAGAGATGGCTTCCTCGAAAAAGAAAAAGTAAGATTCAGTTTTGCTTTGCCCAAAAAATCCCTAAGAAATGATTTTCCATCTTTCTGGCTACATTTTATGCACCAGTTAAACTGGAGTTTCTTCATTTTAATGTCTTCCCCACAGCAACTTCATCCCGCAGCCCATTGGGAAATGCCGGCGTGTTTTCCAGGCTTTGCTTCCCTATGCTGTGGAGGAGCTGTGCAACGTCGCAGAGTCGCTGATCGTCCCGGTGAGGATGGGGATAGCCAGGCCTACGGCTCCTTTTACTCTGGCCAGCACCAGCATAGATGCAGTACAGGGCAGCGAGGAGCTTTTCTCCGTGGAGCCGCTTCCTCCGAGACCTTCGCCGGACCAATCCAGCAGGTGGGCTAAAGGTCATGAAAATCTGGATGCATTATGTTTCATTGCTGTTTGTTTCTGTAAATCTCTGAGTGATGCATCTCAGAGATGAACCTCCAAGGAGAGGATAATGCTGTGACTTTTTCTTATTGCTGCAACTTATATCGTTTTATTTTTTTTTTCTTTTCAGCTCCATCCAAACAGTTGCTTCTTATATCATTAGGAACCCTCAGCCCAGACGGAGCAGCCAGTCTCAGCCCGTCAGAGGAAGAGACGAGGAGCAGGATGACATCGTGTCAGCAGATGTAGAAGAGGTTTGTCGTTGTGTTTATTAACAAAGGAAACAAAATTAACAATTAACAAGGAGAGAAAAAAAATCACTGCCTTTTTTCTTTTCTTTTTGTTTCTTCCAGATGTGCTTGTGTTTATTTCTCACATGATCTGTGATTTGTTTCGTAGGTTGAAGTTGTGGAAGGAGTTGCTGGGGAGGAAGACCATCATGATGACCAGGAGGAGCAGGGTGAGGAAAATGCTGAAACTGAAGGTCAGCATGATGAGCATGATGAAGATGGTGAGTGAAAGTGTGTTTTTTTGTTTTTTTTTTATAAATAAAATTGCATTGTTAAAATTAGTTTTTAATCCTTGGAGGGGGGGTGAAAAGAAAATCTATGATGTCATCCCAGTAAGCTTTACAGGAAGCATCACTTCGTCTTTGTCTCTGCTTCCAGGAAGCGACATGGAGCTGGACCTGCTGGCAGCTGCCGAGACGGAGAGCGACAGCGAAAGTAACCACAGCAATCAGGACAACGCCAGTGGCCGCAGGAGCGTCGTCACGGCAGCGACTGCCGGCTCTGAAGCAGGTTAATCAGCAGCTCTGTTTAAATATCTAACTTAACAACTAATAAAAGATTTAAATTTAAAAGAATAGGTTAGATTTTTGAGGCTTTGTTAAAAGTTCTAAGTGGAAAATCTCCTTCCTGCAGTAGATGACCTCTCAGCATAAATCCAGATGAGAGATATTACAGACGCTGAAGCTGAGGACTAGGCTGAGAAGGCCCAAAAATCAAACAGGGCTGTTAACTTCATAAAGCCTGGCATACACTGTATTTATCTTGCCCTTTTCGGGCCGATTCTTCAGTTGTGCGAGAACGTTTCGATCAGGCCGACTTTCGGCTCTTATTGAGGGTTTCCGCCCCGCTGCGATCCAGACCTCCTGCGCAAAGCAAAGCCTACAGCATCCGCTGTTCCTCCCATCTTGCTCTGCTGAGACTTCCTCCGAGCTCAAGGAGAGCATGCGTGATATTATTATTAAATTCAGGAGCAAAACATGTGAAAATAAACGTTTAATTTAATATGACATATTAAAAAAAATCCCCACTATCATCCAGCCAGCATATGCTCAGTTTCTGCCCAAATATTTTCTTTTTGTTGTGGATTTTTGTAACAGGGATAATTGGGATCATACATGTTTTATATGAACTATGTTTGTTCTCTGCTTCCAAACTCAGCATCTCTTCATCCATACCTGAATGAGAAGTTCCTTTTGAAGTTGTGAGAGGCGCTCTTGGGGATTTTGACTGGATTTGATGAAACTTTTAAGCCTCTTAGTAATATAAAATAAATATTTTGATCGAGATGAGAAATCTGCTTCCTGGTATGTTGAGGTGCCAGTAGTTTGCATCCAATCATTTAAACAAACGGTCTTAGTTTTTGGGAATATATAAGCTCACGAATGAGCCTGGAATGGCTTGAGAATGGCTTAGTCTCCATTCAAACCCGGGTTTAAAGCCTTGCAGGGCAGCCTAAAGTCCACTGCTCTCATTAAACCATAGACAAGAAAAAAAAAAAACTGTCAGTTCAGATGTCTTATAAAATATTAGAATCAGGAAATTATCTATATACCAAACTGAACGCTTGTTCTCTACGTAAAAAAAACACTTTAGATTTTAAAATGGAAAAAAATTCTGTTTATTTATTTTTTTAATATATTTTTTATTTAAAAATTCTATGTATAACATGGATGCATAAAAAAATAATTTTATTCCAGTGTTAAATTCTGTTTAACAGATTATAATAAAAAATATCTCCGGACCTTTAATGGTTGATGATTTTCTTTATTCGGACCCCGCTGATTTTTTTGTCTTTGTTACCCCTGGCCTAGTGGGTGAAAAAGTAGCGGACTCGAAATTTCCTACAATGCAGCCTGAAAAGTAGTGATCATCCATGTCACTACACAAGCAGATATATCCCAGATTGAGATCTTTGCAAGCGCTCTTCGTAAAAAGCATCATGAGATGCTTGACCAAGTTACGTGACCAGCGGGGAGCGGAAAGTAGTGACCATCTATTTGAACGGTCAGTTAACTGAGTTCGCTATAAAATCCACTATATAGTCCCTGCTCTATATAGGGATTTATATCTCACGGCCTTAGATCCATCTCTGCTTCACACACCTGACTCCAATATGCGCTCATTAGCACAGCTTTACTTGCTACTAGTGGAATCGTTTGGTTCTGGTGTGTTGGGACACATTTAAAAGTTTAAATCTGAGGCCATCATTTAAAAGCCCATTGAAAAAGTTCCAATAAACTTTTATTACAGTTTTGTGATTTGAATTGCAAATTAATAGAATAGAGTTCAACGTTATTGTCATAACACTGTCACAAGTACAGAACAACCAAATGAACTCTCTGCATTTAACCCATCCCCGTAGGGAGCAGTGGGCTGCTGTTGTGCCGCGTCTGGTGAGCAGTGTGGGGGTTAAGGGTCTTGCTCAGAGACCCAGATTGTCAGTCTGTGGGGGTGGAGCTTGAAATCCAAGCAATGCCCTAACCACTGGCTGCCACTCCCTGAAACGAAATATGAAACTATTGAAGTGTCAATCGGTCTCTGGTAACTCTCTGGCTAGCCGTTAGCTTCGGCCGTTAGCGCTGAACAGTCATCTGCTGCAGTTAAAATCTTCCTGTTGGAGTAAAGCTCCAGATTTCACAATCCATGAATATGTAATACATTTTTAACTGATTATAGGAAAGCGTTTGTGTTTGTGGGGATTTATGTTTGGGACAGCTAATGATACAGCAGGAAAAAAAACATCCCTGGCTGAATACCCCATCTATTTCATTTGCAGGCAGTAGGGTCTCCTTGGCCTTTCCTATTTTTGGTATGAGCTCCTCTTTATTTCAATGCATACTCAGATTTCAGGGCAAGAGTGAGTTTGCAAACTGCATACACAATTTTCCTCCGGGAGTTCCTTCAGTTTGATCCCTGTTTCATTCGTCACAACTATTGCCTCAGGTTTGCTAATACTGTCTCTCATCACAAGTCCTGTCTAGCTGACCTTCCACCCAAATAACAAACTAATTATCTTTTTTTGTTTTTTAATGGTTTGTGGTGTTTGTTTTTTCCCACCCATCATGGTTACATTCAGTGTGTATATCTTCCTAATAATGTTGCTCCTGGCAACGGTTTTTATTTTTGTTGTTTTTAGATTTTGAGATTGGCCCTGGTGTTTAACTTTTAGTATAGTTTTAATGTGGGAAGAAAAAACCAAGACCACAATCAGTTTACCCCCGAATTTCATTAGCAGAAAGATAAAGTATCTCACAAGATTGGGTATCCCTTTCCTACCATGGAAAGTATCTTTCCATTAGACCCCGCTGAAGATATGATCATTTGATCCAATATAAAGTCGTGGGTGTACAGATCATTAAACACCAAATCTGAACCACTGATTACAAAAGGGAGGAAGTCGATTTTCTCTGCCTGGTGTCATGTGACTCGGTGTTAACAGGTCTCAGGTGCTCTTGTACTCTGGAGGTTCAACATGTTGCCTCATGGTAAAGAAGGCCCTGAGGGAAAACCTGGTTTGCTCTAAATAAAGATGGCCAGAGGCTCGTAAGCTCTTAAACAGCAGATAAAATAACTCCACATGGACCCAAGCTGTTAAATTATACAAACATTTGACCAGAGCTGTTCTAGGAACACAAATGGCAATAAAAAACATTATTTTTGGTTTGTTTGTGTTTATATCTTTAAACACTAATATGCAATTATACCTCCTTATCATCATTTCTTTTATTTCATTAAATTTATATCAAGAATCTGAAGACCTCATATTTGTAGATCCAAGTTTGGGAATGAATCGCTCAGGGAATAAAAATGCAGAGTCATGTTATATGGATATACGAGAAAGAGCTAAATTCCTTTGACAGACATGGCACCATCTGCCAGCAGCATCACCAAACAATCAGGAGGCCAGTTGATGGTGAATGGAGCTATTAATTTTAGCCTGACCGCCCTTTAATGCTTTGCGGTAAAATGCTGACAGATATTAATTGAATAGACTGATCTACAGCATCTACAAGTTCTAGAACCTCCTGTCAGGACATCAAGTGAAAAGGAAAATCTTCACTGCAGAGACTTAAATAGCATTTCTATCGATAGTATCAGTATTAAGACCTTTACCCACATTCCAAAAAAAGGAAATCAAAACCAATCCACTGTACCTTTTTTGAAGATTTTTCACTTCCCAACCAGGAAAATGTCAGGAATAGCGTTGAGTTTGTGGTTTTATACAGTTGCCCATCAAAACCTTGTTTTTGTTTTGAAAACATACAAATTGAAACAGATGAACCTGTCCACCCCTTTGGAATGGAGGTGTTTTGGCTTCTTTTATTAGCCTGCAATGCCCCATACCCCTCTAAGTATCTGAAAGGGGGTCGTTAAAGGGGATTGTTGGCCTCGCTGAATAAGCGAGGTCCTCCGCTCTCATGTACAGTGACTGGAGCTGCAATGATAGTGGGAAGGGATCAACTCAATGGCTGCATTGTAGGTTTTTGAAAGCTGAAACCTGAGTCCACCCCCTCTGTTTAAGGCTGGTTTTCCTTTCTTAACTTGATGCGCTGCTGTATAAAGCCTCGAACTCAATGCTATTCCTGACATTTTGAGTTGAAAAAGCTTCACGGAGGTGAAGCAAAATGTCTTCAAACTTGGAAATAAAGTCCAGGGGATTGTTTTTAACTTTCTTTTTTTGGAATGACTATGAGCTGGATGACTGAGAATCTTCACCAGTACCTTTACCCACATCCATCAATTTAGCAGCTACACCCAAACACTTTGCTGCTTCAATGGACACCAATATTTATACAGTATTCCCAGCACTGTTCCAGTCTTATCCATCTCTGAATTAAATATTTTTTTGGCATTTTTTTCACACTTGCTCTTACAATTTTTTTCATTGTTGCCACTGTTCCATGGAAGGCGCTAACTGACTTAGCCCCAATAGGCTACTTCCTTGTTTACCCCACATGTACTGCCCCTTACCTCCATTGTTATTATAAATGTGCACAAAGGGCTTTATGTTCTAACAAACTGAGCAAAAACAAAGATTTAAAACACAAAGATAATACACTAGTAAGATGTGGTAATATTTCAGAAAAAAAAAGTGCAACCAGAGTGAGCAGTTGGCGTATTAATTAAAAAAATGTCTTATAAATTGACTACAGACCTTTAGGAAGATTGCCAAAACACAGGAACAGAGCTGCTCTTCGATGAGCAAGACCAAATATCTGTTAATCAGGAGAGCTTCAAGCAGGCGTCACAATGCTTGACTAAAGGGGTGGAGTCTATGTGCTCAGCCTGATATCAACAGGTTGTCTTTTAAACATAGACATGCACTACAAAGAGAAAATTTTCCTTGAATTTAGTGTTTTCTCCCTTATTTTGAATAGGTTGGACCATTCGACATGTACAGGGGTTTTGAAAATTTCAAGTAAAAAAACTACTCCATTATCTTACTGGAAATGCCTAATATTCAGTCCTCTTACTGTAAAGGGAAAATGTTAATTCCTTTGCATCTTGTTTTTGTATGAAAGGTGTACAGACTATTGTGAGATACTGTATCTGTTCTGACTTTCTGCTTTTTATTTTCTACTGTCATACGTAATGTTCTGCTTTGAAGTGGTGTGTTTCACTAATGTGCATTGCTGCCGACGTAAGACTGAGGTGAAAGCAAGATGCAGGGATTTCCTTCTGACCTCTTAGCTCATCTTCTTTCTCTTTCTCCCCGTCTTTCTTTCTGCTAAAGGTGCCAGCAGTGTCCCTGCCTTCTTTTCAGAGGACGACTCCCAATCCAACGACTCCAGCGACTCGGACAGCAGCAGCAGCCAGAGTGACGACGTCGAGCAGGAGACTTTCCTCTTGGACGAGCCGCTGGAGAGGACGACGAGCGCCTCGCACGCCAACACGGCAGCCCAGGCTCCTCGCTCCATGCAGTGGGCTGTTAGGAACACTCCAAGCCAAAGAGCCAGCGGAAGCGGCCCCTCAAGCTCCTCAACACCAGCTGGTCTGTAGACTGCTAAAAACCCTTGGTTTTATTTTTGGATTTTTAAAGCCTTCATAAACAAAGGGAGTGTAAATTTGGTCATTGTTTTTCACACAGCGAGCTCAACCGGCTTGATTTACATCGACCCTACAAACCTGCGGCGCTCCAGCGCCATCAGCTCCAGCGCCGCAGCGGCCGCCGCAGCACTGGAAGCCAGCAACACCAGTAGCTACCTGACGTCAGCCAGCAGCCTGGCCCGAGCCTACAGCATCGTCATCAGGCAGATATCGGACCTGATGAGTCTGATTCCGAAGTATAATCACCTCGTCTACTCGCAGTATCCCGCTGCCGTCAAACTCTCCTACCAAGATGCAGTCAACCTGCAGGTAACATAAATGAGATCACGTCTAATGAACCCCAGCTACACTGAAAGAATGGTTTATTTATAAAACCCTTTTCACAAAAAATAGAACAGGAACATAGAGGCTGAAGAGTCAAAGTAGAAAAATGAGAGCGAACTTAAAGTCGTAGGGAAATCATATTTAAATGTTAAATCATTCTGGTTTAAACATGTAAATAAATGTACTCTTTGTCAGACGATATTGTCCCAAAATATGTGGGTTTTTTTCCTCGTTATCTTCTGCAGGCCAGTTAGTTATACGGCAGCCTGAACACCTAAATTCAGCCAATCATATATCAACGGTCATCTGTCAATCACATTTTTTTTCGGTCATAGCATCTTGATTCATATGTCGCAGCTAATATACGCAATGGTTGAATTTCCTTTCCCATTGAGTTCCGTCCCAGTGTTCACGGGGATGGACGTCTGTGTCTTCGGCAGCAATTTAGTGCTACTTAGACGCTTCCAAGAAACCGGCCACAACCAAACTTGCTTGCGAACCTTCCACCACAATAATCCCACCCCCTTGATAATCGACCAGTCACATTCGCTTTATTCACTAGTGTAAAGTCGTGCACCACTGGGGAGAATTCAGAAATGCAACGTTTGGAACAGCCGCTTCCCTACGACTTTAAGATGATGGCTATATAAACCGTTGCCAGATCAGAACCATGAGGAAATCCTGTCGTCTGTTTAATTAGAATCCAGCAAATTAACCAAACTGAGGAGGGGAACTTTTTTCTGTTTGTTTGATATATTGTAATTTTAAACTGCCCGATATAATATAGATTTGTCACTTCTTATTATCGATTTTAAAAAACCAAACATTTTACCTAAAAAGATGAGGGAAAATGGACTATAACTGCACCCCCACTCTGGCAGAAAGCGCTGTGGAGCCCTGTAACTGTGCAGCGCAGCACCATATCTGTAGTTGAGGCAATCACAGTGGAAGACGAGGACCGACTCAAACCCCAAACAACATGGATACCAAAAAACTAAATAATCAATATCTTCTGATGAACATTTACAGCACGTGCATTTTTTTGATTTATAAATAAAATTTTAAATGGGGAAAAATATTGCTATATATAGTGATATTGCAATATCGTAATAATATTGTATCGCTACCCAAGCACCGTGACACGTATCGTATCGCAACACCCATGCCAATTCTTGCCCCTAGTGGTGGTTCTCATCCTCTAATCTCCATCATAATCATTTAATTTAAGATGAGTTTGTTTTTTCTGTCAGAATTACGTTGAAGAGAAGCTGATCCCCACTTGGAACTGGATGGTTTCCATCATGGATTCCACCGAGGCTCAACTGCGATACGGCTCGGCTCTGTCGTCTGCCGGTGACCCCGGCCACCCCAGTCATCCTCTGCATGCCTCACAGAACTCTGCTCGCCGCGAACGCATGACCGCCCGGGAGGAGGCCAGCCTCCGTACTCTGGAAGGACGGAGGTAAAGTTTCCATTGGAAATGTTGGAGGACGGGTTGGTTCAGTTTAACTCGTTGCTGCTCCGAGCGCTGATTTGTAATTTCTGCATTTCAGGAGAGCAGCAACACTGCTGACCGCTCGTCAGGGCATGATGTCCGCCCGGGGAGACTTCCTGAACTACGCCTTGTCTCTAATGCGCTCGCACAATGACGAGCACTCTGATGTGCTTCCTGTTCTGGATGTTTGCTCGCTGAAACATGTGGCCTACGTGTTTCAGGCTCTGATTTACTGGATAAAGGCCATGAATCAGCAGACCACCTTGGACACTCCGCAGATGGACAGGAAAAGGTACATTTAGATGATGAGGGGGAATTTAGATACTCTTTGACACAAAGTAAATTGCAAAAACCATCCAAAAATAAGAAAAAATTAAATTATGTTTACCCTTAATTTGAGTAGGTAAATAAGATGATTTGCTGGAATGACTTTTTTTACCCTTAAAATAAGATAGTTAAATAATATAGGTTAAATACATTATATAATTGTTTTTTGTTATTTTAAATTTAAGTTATGTTGTTCCATTGGCAAAAGGTCTCACTTCAATCCAAGAAGAAATGCACTTATTTTAAGAGAAAAATTATTTCTTTAGATTTTAATTATTTTGCACACTATGATTCATTTCTAGGAATCGAGAGATTCTGGAGCTCGGTTTGGACAACGAAGATTCTGAGCATGAGAACGACGAGGACACCAATCAGAGTGAGAGGGAAACCATTTACGTTCAAGCCACCAGCCATTTACGTTCAAGATGTTAAATTTACTAAATTCTGTTAACATCTGTGTCTCTTTTAACGCAGGTTCGACTCTGCAGGACAAGGATGAGGATTCAGTTCCTACGGAAACGGGTCAGAATCACCCCTTCTTCCGCCGCTCTGACTCCATGACCTTCTTGGGATGCATCCCACCCAACCCCTTCGATGTCCCTCTAGCGGAGGCCATCCCTTTGGCCGACCAGCCCCACCTTCTGCAGGTCAGACTAACCCATGTGAAACACGAGCCCCTTTAATAGAATTTGAGCAGAACTGCTGATAGCAGCCTACAGCTGATAGATTGGGTAGATTAGTTTTTGGCTAAACGTTGAATATTTGAGGGAGTATATGTTAGTGGGAGACAGTGTTAATGCTGATTAGATAACTCCAGATTGAAGTGAATGAATGAAAACAAGCATGACGTTAGGAGTAGCTAATCTGGAGAAGAAAAACTACAAACAAAATGGCTTCAGAGTAAATCCTAACTTGTGTGCCAGTGTTTTTATGCCGTTACTCCGATTATTCATTTGTCTTCCTAAGGATGGTTTAAGTAGAGGCTGAGCGCATATTTAAGTCCATTATGTTATTAATCTGGCAAAGTGTCCTCCACGGCTTTAACCTTCGTTTTGGTTCTCCACCAAACAGCCAAATGCAAGAAAGGAGGATCTCTTTGGGCGTCCCTCTCAGGGCTTGTACTCTTCGTCTTTCATGACAACCAAAGGCCTGGCTGAGACGAGCACGGATAGGAACTGTTTGGAGGTAAACCACGAGCTCCCCTCTACCCTGCCCCTGTCAGTCACACCTCTCAGCTTCTCTAGGCAGCCAGGCTCGCAGTGATGTTTCTTTGGATGACAGGATTTGCATGATAAATGGGAACGAAACTGTCCTTTTAAAGCTAATGTTTTCAATATCATTATAAGAGACCCACAGTACTTGGTAGATTATTATTGCAGTCTGTTGGATGGACCGTCTCTGCCTCTGATGCCAAAAGCTGGTCTAGATGTTATTGACTGAACTCCTGATGGTGAAAAGACAAGGTTACTGGGAGCATGAAGTACGTAGGCTTAGAATATTAGTTTCAAAACCAGTCACAGATGATTTGCAGATCTCCCCTTCTGGGTTCTTACTGGTTTGCTCCCTTTATTTAATCTTAGTTCTCTAAGTGGTACAGCCACCACAAGCACCTGGTAAACGATGAAACAAGAGCTTCAGGTCCAAACTGTTTAATAGAGCTGAGAGTGGTCTACAAGAAATACAGAAAAAAACAAACAAATGGAAACTATCATTTTCACTCACTATAAATAGCTATTGCTAATTTGTCCAGCAGGTGGTAGCATGAGAACACAAATAAAACCACAAACCATATTATCATGATCTTAACTCTTTAAATTGCTATATATAATTAAGCTGCACAGATTAGGGCTGGGCGATAATTCAATAACGATATATATCGATCGATAGACGTGTGGCGCAATAGAAAAAAAGAGGGTCGATAAAAGTTCGATAAAAAAGAAACGCAGTTTTCCTTCCTTCTCATTGTAGCCTAGCATGTAGGTTTATGCTAGTCACTACTTCCTCCCAACCAATCACAATCGCGGACCCAGGCACGCCGTCACCAAGCGCCGCCCTCTCAAACCACAACACAGAGCACATGAAGATGTCGCAGCAAGGAGAGGCGGAGGAAATTGCTCCAAAGAAGGGTTTTTGTAGTTCGGCAGTCTGGCAGTATTTCGGTCATGGCAAGTCGGACAAAAAACAAACCACAGTCATCTGTAAAATGTGTAGGGAACCAGTGAAAACGAACTTTTTTTTTTTATCATCAGCCGCTCACACCCGCAGGAGTACGAGCTGTGTAGGCCACAGCGCGGCTCTCCTCCGAGGAATCTTCAGGAATTTCGGGAAAATATATATATATATTTTCAGTTCTGGGCAGTTTCCCACGTAGTTCTAACAATTGAGAGAAAAATGCTGAGGGGCCAGAAACTTCAAAGTAATAACTCAGGTTAAAGCAGGAAACGGGGGCGGCGGCAGGGCATTTATTTATTTGTTATATTTATTTTGGTCACTTTTCTGGTCACTTTAGTTTATTCTTTGTCAGTATTTAATAACATAACCCAGGTCTCTTAAGTTATTTTTCTTTAAAACAATTCTGTTATGGTTAAAAAAGTTGGTTAAATAAAGATTTAATTCGAAGTCTGTGTTTGTGTTTTTTATTAAAATTAAATCATTTAGCAATATTATAAAAAGTCCAAGCAGAGCAGACTTTATTCTGACAGTCATGTGGAAAAGTGTTTACCTCTATGATTAAAAAAAGTGTAGTTATAGTACTCTATAACTTCTACATTGTGCTATATAGTTGGTTGGTAGTAGATCTGCGTTCTAGCTCCAACTCTCTTCTTTTCTGTGCGGCAGAAAACCCACTTTTAGAGAATTACCGCCACCTGAAGGGCTGGAGAGACATAGTTGGTGTCCTGCTCATGTTAAATGTGATTGTGATTCAGCAGCTCTGAGTTAGGAAAATTTTTTTTGTTCAATTGTGACTATATAGTAAATGTAATTTATTGCACAACTCTGGTTTATTTTTTAGGTTTGTTTACGAATACAAAAGTAACCTTATTGATACAATTCTGTTGATATTTTAGCTTTTGTTTTCTGCAAAAATTATTCTATTGCATCAAACTATAAATATATTGAATATTAGTGTTTATTCCCACAATGATGTATTTTTACTCAAGTTTTTTGTCCCATTTTAATCTCATTCAGCAGCCAATGCCTCTTAGGAACATCTGGTTTGAAGGACAGAAGGAGAAAACCTTTGGTGGAGGAAGCAATGCTAATATCCGAAATCAGATATTTGATGGCAATAACTAATAACAAATAACTAATTTAGTTAATTTTGTCAAGAAGTTCCTGAAGTGCCTCTGTTGAGACTGATTTACTTTTGTACAGTGAGGAAAATAAAGTGTTTGAACGCCCACTTAGAAATCATGGAGGGGTCTGAAATGCCATCGTAGGTGCATGTCCACTGTGAGAGACAGAAACTTAAAAGAAATCAAAAAATTATAATGTATGACTTTTAGCTATTTATCTGTATGATCCAGCTGCAAATAATTATTTGAACACCTAAGAAAACCAATGTTAATATTTGGCACAGCAGGCTTTGTTTGCTTTTACAGATGTCAAATGTTTCCTGTAGTTTTTCAGGAGGTTTGCACACACTGCAGGAGGGATTTGGGGATTTATTTTCCTCACTGTATTTATATTATTATTAAGTTTTTATAGTTTAAATGTGGTGTTAAACACAGCTGAACTTGTCATTATGATTTTCTTTCTCAATAAGGTTTTTGACGTTACTAAAGAACAGCTCTTTGTAAACCAGATCCTGCCAACTAAGATGTCGTACACCGCCAACCTAAAGAACGTCATGAGTATGGAAGGAGGCCAGCAAAGCTCTGAGAACCAGATCATGGGGGAGCAAGAGATGGAGACCTCCAAACCAGGCCCTTCACCACATGACCTGGCTGCCCAGCTGAAGAGCAGCCTGCTGGCTGAGATCGGCCTCACAGAGAGCGACGGTCCTCCTCTTCCATCCTTCAGGTAAACATCCTTCATGAGCATATCTAATTAAATTGTTTTCTTTTATGGGAAAAAAAACACTTCAGAGTCTGTCTTTTCCTCTTTAAGACCTCAGTGCAGTTTTATGGGGATGATGATTTCACACGACATGCTGCTCGGCCGCTGGCGCCTCTCACTTGAGCTCTTTGGTCGTGTCTTCATGGAGGATGTAGGAGCTGAGCCTGGATCGGTACATTCCATATTACTTCATACAACCAATTAAAAGGAACGCTCATTTATTGAATTAATTGATTTAAAGTGGAGGTTTTCAGTGCATTTTAAATTCTCTCCTCAGATTCTCACAGAGCTTGGCGGCTTCGAGGTCAAGGAATCCAAGTTCAGACGGGAGATGGAGAAGCTGAGAAACCTTCAGTCTCGAGACCTGGCCCTGGAGGTGGACCGCGACAGAGACCAGCTAATACAGCAGACCATGCGTCAGCTGAACGCCCACTTCGGCAGGCGGTGCACGACCACGCCCATGGCTGTACACCGAGTGAAGGTCACCTTCAAAGATGAGCCAGGAGAGGGCAGCGGCGTGGCTCGCAGCTTCTACACGGCCATCGCACTGGCCCTGCTCTCCAACGATAAGCTGCCCAACCTGGACTGTGTTCAGAGTGTCAGCAAGGGCATGCAGGCCAGCAGTACGTGTCATCACGATTACAATTCAAGTATGACAATACATAGAAACTATTGCATATTATAGAACATGATCATTCTTGGATAGATGGTGCTTCAGTCATGCTGAAAATACTTGATTGCAACATTATTCTTCATCCATTTTCCAACCAAAGTGTAAAACACTAATGTGTTTTGTTTTGTTGTCTGTCTGGCTGCCTTTGTCTCCCGCAGATCTGATGCAACGTTTGAGAAACAGAGACAGAGAAAGAGAGCGGAGAAGTGGAGGACTTCGAGCGGGATCTCGGAGAGACCGAGACAGGTAAACTTTACTTCCACTGATCAGCATCGGCTTCTCCGGCAGAAAGAAATGGAGATGAACCAATGCTGGTTGGTATCATCATACCAACCTGTCTGTCTGTGGAAGGAGGCCAGCAGGGCCTTATTAATAAATATGTGTCATTAATTTATTTAATCCAGAAATAAGTACATAATTGATTATACAGCCCTCAGTTAAATATATAGACTTAATTTCAAGAAGTGAAGGTAATTATTTCATGTTCCTGTGCTAGGAGACACCATGGATTCATTTAAAGTCGTAGAAAAGTCATATTGAAATGTCAAATCATTCTGTCTTAAACATTTATATAAATGTACTCTTTATCCGAGGATATTGTCCCAAAATTTAGAAAATTCCCCCAAAAAACAAAAAAATCCTGTCTTAAAATCTGTGTTTTTTCCCCTTATCTTATGCAGGCCAATTATTTATACTTTAGCCTGAACACCTAAATTCGGCCAATCATATATCAACGGTCATCTGTCAATTAAATTTTTTCCGTCTTAGCATCTTGATTCATATGTTGCAGCTAATATAAGCAACGGCTGAAATAAGAAATCACAATCATTTCCTTCCCCATTGAGTTCCATCCCATTGTTCACGGGGATGGACGTCTGTGTCTTCAGCAGGCGTAGAGCTAACAGAACTGGCAGCGTTGCGAGGCAAGAGCTCAAACATGTACGGCTGTGAGCCTTCTACACCAAACCAAGCTTCTGCCGCCCTGGCGTCCTCTTCCACAACATCTTCGTCTCCGCTTTCCTCCTCTAAATAAAAAATGGATGATGGAAGAGACTCATCCACGACCTCTGACACTAAACTCTCCTCCTCTTGCATGTTTTCGCTGTCCATAGCGTTCCTTGACAGTGTTGTTTCTAAGTCACCAATCTAGTGATCTTCCTCACCACCTCAGGTGTATCTAGATCCAAAGCTAGTTCGTGATTGTCCCGCTTGCGTTGTGGCGTGGAATAACATAACGCAGACCATGCTTCAATATTGGGCATAAATAAAAAATATGTGCGACAAGCTCACTGCGGCACACCGCTGCGGTATGAAAAACCAACCCTTAAGATCTAAAGATAAGCGTTGTCGCCTGGTCAGACCCTTTAATTCAGTGAAAAGGTGGAGTCGGATTAAAAAAAACATGTTAGGTTCAAGGAGCGGACTTTGCTGGGATCTGCAGGGGAGTGGGTTGCCTTTCAGCTGGCATTTGACTGGGAAGGACCATTTTCAATTGCTGCTACTGTAATGTTACTGCTGCTTTGTCCTCTTTTTCTTCATTAAGATGCAACTGTTTGTTTTTTTCCTTCAACAGGGATTCTAGAAGGCAGCTCTCTATAGATACCAGGCCATTCAGGCCTTCCTCTGAGGGTAACCCCAGCGACGAGCCCGACCCTCTGCCTGCACACAGACAGGCTCTTGGAGAGCGCCTTTACCCACGAGTTCATGCAATGCAGCCGGTAATAAACAACCGACCTTATGGACTGAAGAGATTTTATACCTTTTGCACTCATTTCAGTGATTGATGGGATTTTTCTTCAACCACACTAATTTTAGTGATGCTTCTATCATCAGGCATTTGCCAGTAAAATCACAGGGATGTTGCTGGAGCTGTCTCCTGCTCAGCTGCTGCTGCTCCTGGCCAGCGAGGATTCCCTGCGAGCCAGGGTGGAGGAAGCCATGGAGCTTCTCATCGCACACGGAAGGTAAACCCACCTAACCGGTGGCGTGACGTGAAGCAGTGGGTCGCCCCTGACTGCAAACCCACAGAAGATGTATGCTGCGTGGATTTTTAATAAAAGGGTTCTTGTTTAGGGAAAATGGAGCGGACAGCATCCTGGATCTGGGTCTCCCTGAAGCTTCTGAAAAAGCACAGGTTGGTAATTTGTTTTCTTCTTTCTTTTTTTAAGATTAAAGTATTTTAGGTGAAAAAAAAACAATATTTTTGATTAACTTTGTGTTTCTTCCTTTGCTTTGTAATTTTGTTATGTGGTAACAGCAGCAGGATAACCGTAAGCGGCATGGTTCGACACGCAGCGTCGTCGACATGGAGCTGGACGACCCAGACGACGGCGATGACAACGCTCCTCTTTTCTACCAACCCGGCAAGCGAGGCTTCTACTCCCCTCGACCGGGTAAAAACACAGAAGCCAGGCTGAACTGTTTCAGGAATATCGGGAGGTGAGAAAAAGGAAACAATCCAACTAGCATTACTGCAGCTGTATTACTTTATTATTAAAGTTTAAAATGAGCTGCGGCTTTAATTTCTCTGCAGAATATTGGGGCTCTGCTTGCTGCAGAACGAACTCTGTCCGATCACACTGACGAGACACGTGATCAAAGTGTTGCTTGGCAGAAAGGTAAAACGTCTTTTTGTTATGTGTTTGCAGCTGATGCAAATCGGCTTCTTCAAACAAGGTTCTCTGTTTCTGCAGGTGAACTGGCATGACTTTGCCTTCTTTGACCCGGTCATGTACGAGAGCTTGAGGCAGCTGATCCGCCACTCGCAGACGGGTGAAGCAGACGCCGTGTTTGCCGCCATGGATCTGGCCTTCGCTATTGACCTGTGCAAGGAGGAAGGAGCTGGACAGGTATCAGACTCTGCTGCTGCTCTTTCTAGGGTTTAATTCTCATGTTTTATTGGAACAACAGAGACAAAAGAATTTAAAGATGTCATTTCCCAGGAACGGCTGGATGTTTCAGGATTTCTGTGTTTACTATTTTTATCTCTAACAGCACTCTTAGGATATTTATGGATGTTTATTTTGTTTTTTTTCCCCAATAAATGTTTTTATTTAAAAGTCAGAGGTAAAACAATACATCGTCATCATGGTTACAAAGAGTTTTTGCTTTTCAGCTCTTTCTCTATACTATCAAATAAAATGGATTTATTTAATTTCCCTGTTAAATCTGCAGGTGCTCCTTCAGGAGCACCAGTCTCTGCCAGGCTGACCTGAATAAAGTCTGATGAATACGGGTGTCGGGTAGCTGCAAAAATCAATCACAATTCAGTCTAAATATGTATTATCAGTTGAAAATATTCTGCTTTCTGTAAAAACAGAAAATGGTTGACATTTAACCCATGAATTAAATTTTCAATCATTTAAAAAAAAATGTTTGTTTTTTTTCTGTGTTGTCCAGGTCGAGCTTCTGTCTGGTGGCGTCAACATGCCAGTGACTCCGCACAACGTCTACGAGTATGTGAGGAAATATGCGGAGCACCGGATGCTGGTGGTGGCTGAGCAGCCTCTCCATGTAAGCCCAACACCAAAGCTAGCTTTGAAATCCATGTTCTGGTTGGACGGCTAATTAACATTGTTCAATTTACCAAAATCTTAACTTGAGTTTGTTTTTGTTTTCCTTCTGAAGGCGATGAGGAAAGGCTTGCTGGATGTTCTTCCTAAAAATGCCCTGGAGGACCTGACGGCCGAAGACTTCAGGCTGCTGGTTAACGGCTGTGGAGAAGTCAACGTTCAGATGCTGATCAGCTTCACTTCTTTCAACGATGAATCAGGTCTATTTCTCAAAGTGCTGCATAGTAAACCTGATTCCCGTTGGATTACCTACTTTTACATTTTCTTTTCCATTTCATCTTCCAGGGGAAAACGCAGATAAACTTCTCCAGTTTAAACGATGGTTTTGGTCCATAGTAGAAAAGATGAACATGACCGAGAGGCAGGATCTGGTAAGTTCTTCGTTTTCTAAATGAAACGCGATTAGGAGCTTTAATGTGCTCAACTATGGAGGGTGACAAGTGCCACAATACAATAGGTAAATTATTATTTATACAGGGTTTCTGCGGGTCATTAAAAATCATTAAGTCATTACATTTTTTTTTTTTCAAATTAAGGCCTTAATTGTCATTAACCCTTTAAAGCCCGATTCAAGAATAAAACAAAACAGAAAATTACTTTTTTTTGGTTTGAAGTCCTTATTTGGCCTTTTAACAAAATATGTAAAAAGAAAAAACAGAAATATATTTTTGATATTAATAATTTATTACTATGCGATAAGTCAAGATTATTTTTTGTCTAGTCTTCTGCCCTCTGTTATCAGGTATATCTGATTGTGTACAATAGGATTTTGAGCAAAGTTTTTACCGTTAAATTATGCAAAAGGTGTCAGACGCAAAACATTTCAGAAACTGTATGTATCAAATATGATACATTTGGCATTACAGGGTTAAAATTCATTAAATGTGATTATCATAGAATTTAAAATGCTTTATTAAAAAAAAAAAAAATTATAAAAACAATACATATATATATATGAGAGTCATGGGTCCTTGTTGATGGTATTACATTTATTTCTAAGTGCATTAAAAAGCATTAAATTTGTGTAATTATTATTTGTCATTATTTTATTAAAACTGGAAATGAATACAGATTTTTATTAAATAAATCTAAAATTAATTATATGGGCCTCAGTTAAATATATAGAATTTATTTTAAGAAGTGATGATTATATCATGTTGCTGTGGTAAGGCACACCATGGATTATTTTAAAATGTCACATATGCATTAAAGCAGGGGTCTTTTCCAGGCCAAGGTTCCCCAAACTGATGGCGAGGTGGAGCAGACGGGGACCCCTAATTATATATATTATGAAATTGTGTTCTATCAAACTGGTCCTATAGTCACTCTATTACAAATGGAGTCATGTAATGAAAGTAATTTCTCTCTGGGATTATTAAAGTATTTCTGATTCTGATTCCTGGTTGATGGGACAGGTGTTGTGAATGAAACGGTGCCCAGCTTGAAAGAGCTCCTGTGTGTCACTGAATGTGTGCATTGATGACTGAAAGACATCTTCTGCCTCTATTTATCTGTTTACTACAGTGTGTTGAATTCATGTTAATATCTATTTAAAGACATTTCAATTAGTGGAAAAAATCTCAGGGGGAATATAAAAAAAAAAAAAGTCTAATCAACCAAAACTTTTGCGACCCCCATGCAGTACCTCTGTGAACCCCCTAGGGGTCACGGACCCCCTGTTGAAGACCTCGCATTAAAGGCAAAGTGGTGGGACTAGATCCTTCTTTATAGAAACGTCTGATTCTTTGTTTCTTACTGGTTTTCACACTGTCAACATTTCACTTGAAAAGTTGTAAATACATTTCTAAAATGTGTTGCCAATTATTAACAGCAGATAGGATGAGCGATTCCAGCCTCTATATACATAATTAGGTCTCAAATGTTAATGAGGGATTGAGAGCTGCCATCAGTCAGTGACTGTGATTCTGCTGAAGTTTATGACCACACCACGCTCTCTCATAAGTTTATTAGATAGATTTCAGACCAAAGTAGGGTTATAGAGACTAGATTTGCTGTAAATAATTTGCAGCACATTTTTAAAGTTATTTCTGCTTTATCTAGTGATAACATTGACTTTGAGAAGAAAAAAAAAGGACAAAGTTGTAATCTTGCTCAGTTAGCAGCAGCCAATCAGACATCCAGGTTTCTGTTCGTCGCTCTAGTCCCGCCTACTTGACTTTGATGGATCTTTTCAAATTAATGCATAGTGTGGTTCAGTGCAGGGACATGAATTTATTAAATCATTAAATGATTTATTTACTTTTACTTTCTATTTAGCAGATTTTACTTCCATTTTCCGCTCACACTGAGCCTGGTTCTGCTGGAGGTTTCTGTTAAAAGGGAGTTTTTCCTCTCCACTGTCGCTACAAGCATGCTTAGTGTGAGGGATTGCCTTCCAGCCAATGAATCAATGCAATCAGCTGGTTTTCCTTAGATAAAAAATGTTGAATCAATTTGACTGTATGATCTGGTGAATAGTAAGGGCCTTGAAATGACGTGTTGTGAATTGCAGCTATAGAAATAAACTGAATTCAATTGTGTATTTTTTCCTCTTTTAATGCATAAAAAAATGATTTCATAAGGTATTTATTTATTGAATTGTGGTACTTTGCCTTTTTCTGATGTATTAGGGATTCAATGGGAGCTTTACATTTTCTTTGCTGAGATACTAAATGATAATTTTCTCTGTTTTATTTGAAAAACTTAATGAAATGATTGAAATTTCTTTATCTCTATGGGGATAAAGAGCTCATAGTTGGACCAATTTGCTTAAATATATTTCTGTAGCATGAGGAAGCCCTGCAGAAAGCAGCAGATTTAGATGAGATCATTGCATCCATCTCAGCTGCTTTGATAGCCCTGGAGCTGGGTCAAGCTGGCTTTTTCCCATTTTTAGTGTTGTTTGATCTTTGCAGTGGATTTTTCACTGATTCATATTTTTACCTTATTTGGGGAAAAAAGCAAAGAAAAAAGAAAATACAAATAATTATTTGTTGCTCCTCAGGTGTACTTCTGGACGTCCAGCCCCTCTCTGCCTGCCAGCGAAGAGGGCTTCCAGCCAATGCCCTCCATCACCATCAGGCCTCCAGACGACCAGCACCTCCCCACAGCCAATACCTGCATCTCACGTCTCTACGTGCCACTCTACTCCTCAAAACAGATCCTTAAACAGAAACTCCTGCTAGCCATTAAGACCAAGAACTTTGGTTTTGTGTAGAGTTTCAAGTTAAAGTGTTGGAATAAAAAGGAAGGTTTACTGTTTAATATTTACCTAGTTCCATTTTTGTAGATTCATTTTTTGTCCAGTTTTAAGAGATTGAACATATGGTCTCTGTCTCCCCATGAGTTAATATTTGTTTGTGTTGTGAACACAAACTGCATCTTTTTATTTTGATTTTTATAGTTTTCTGTTTTTCTTTTGTGGTAATGAAGAGGTCCATAACATTCCTGCAATGGCATTGTAAAATGTAAAGCCCACCGCTCTGTTCTATTGGCTTAAACCTCTGCTTCCCATGAACTGGGTTTGCCAGGAAGCTGTCAGCCGAAGATCCTAGCCAAAGATGACAGCAGTAGACTTATTATTAAAAGACAAACATACGCACTGTGGTTACCATTATTTTTTCCTTCCCTGTGAAAGTACTATCTCTGACAGATCACTGCTGCCTTTGAGGAAAGTTTTTTTTTTCTTGTACAGGGGGAGTAGGGAATTTCAAAATAAACTTGGATGTAAATAAGTTGTCTTGTTTTTGTTTTGTTTCACAACTTAAACTTTGCTTTCAGATAATCTTTTCCTGATTTAATCACCCTATGTAATTTGATTCTGACTTAGATTTTTTTTTTTGTATGTCACAAGATTATATATTTTTAATATATCCTCTCAAAACCTACCGGTTATAAGTGTTTAAAACTAATAAATCATAATGCATGAAAATTCCACTGGTAAAATGTTAACCAATATAGACATGTTAGACATCTTTGGAAAGCTTAGATTCTCCACAAATCAACCACCAAGTTCATTTTATGTACATAGTGAGCACCAGAGCACAATTAAAGATATAGCAGCATGTCAAAATGTAAACATGACAAAGGAGCCACAACAAGTAAGGATCTCTTTATTACTGCTGTTCAAAAAAGACCTTTTATTTTCGAGAATAAAAAAACTACTTTGAGTGATGTTTGAACTGATGCAGCTTGGGTTGTTTTACTCACCCAAATTCCATGAAGATATTCAGAAACTAGAAGGTGTTTGCTCTCAAATTATATATCATACATGCAATTTGGTCTTACTAAGTTATTTGCTTTTCCATTTGGGTATGCAAAATAGGCGAGAATTTCCGAAAATATATGAACATACTTTAAGAAAAAACAAAAAATTCCAGGCTTCGGCCAATCAGATGGTTTCAGAGTCCCTTTCAAGGGCTGTTAGGGCGGTTTCTTTAACTATCTGGCTATCAAAACATTTTAAGAAACAAATATTTTGATTCAACCACAATTAACAGTAGATTTACGTTCTCACCCACGTAAATCTAAGACTTGTCTCTTTTAAAGCTTTAAAAAATAATTATAATGAAACCATCAGACACGTCATTAATCCGTATTGGGGGTGCGGTATCCGACTGCTAGGAACTGTAACTAGATGAATGTTAAATTTCCATACCGCCTTGAACGTCACATTTTTTCTCCAGTCATAACGGAGCCATATGAGGTGAACTCGCTGCACGCGCGGTCACATTAGAAATATTGGGCTGCCCAGATTAGCGCTACATCATCTAATAATGATAACCGTTTGTTAACCTGCTAGTTAGCTCATAGTTTGTCCTATCAGTCTGTTGGAGGATCGGTGCGTCAGCATTGTAGCTATCTTTACCGATGCGACTGAAAGATGGTTTCATTGTTCGCCATAATGTCGGGGCCGTTCCGTTATTTTTAGCTAGCATCGCCTGCTAGCTGAGCGCGTGCAGCGTGAATAATCCGTCCGTAGTGTGAATTAAAGAGGGATGGAGCAGTGGCAGGACGCGGCCTCTCAGCAGCTCCGGTTGCTCACCGGTCGCCTGAACGGACTGCTGACCAAAGGCCTGCAGTGGCTCCATTCCGAATTCGGTGTGGATCTTGGGCTGAAGCCTGAGCTAATTCCGCCATGGATAATCCTCCTTGCGGCGTGCAGCGGGCTGCTGCTGATCATCGCCCTGTGGGCCTCGCTCTGTCGGACTATATTCAGGAAGCGCCCCGCTTCCAGTACTCTGGATGATGGTGTTGAAGGAAAACCGGGAGCCAACAAGCCGCTAAAGGCAGAAGAACCGAAGAAAAAGAAGAAGAAGGCGGAAAAGGTCGGTAAATGGTGGTAAACCCACGCTGTTAGCAGGGCTAGTTTGACAGGCTAACACCGATGTGACAGTTGGCTAATACTGTGGCTAGCCTCTAGCTGGGGGGGGTAGGCTATATATATGCGTGGGTTATGAGTATTATCGACTGGATGTCAATTAATAGTTTTAATAGTTTTATTCATATCCTTATGCTTTGGATATATTCTTAGAAAGCCCAGCCGAATGGAAGAGCGGTGGCTGAAGCACAGGAAGGAGCCACAGCGTGTGAGGAGAGAGTGCCACATCAGCAGCCACCCCCACCACCAAAGACTGACAAGATTGCAGAGGTAAATCTGGATGGGAGGATTTCTTCTTCAGAGATTAAATCTTATAGTTTTATATCTATAGCTCTGGAAATCCCAGAGGGATAGCTGGAGCTCACACCTGAGAGTAAAGCGGGCAGAAATATGCTTTTATCTGAATGAGGTTCAGTTCATTGATTTATGAACCATTTTAGAGATTCTAAACTTAGACTTTTCTACGCTCTTCAGAATAAAATCTTTGACATAGTGTCTCATTTCTTTGTTCTTTTATAACAGGGCTCATACAATTAATTGGATTAATCGATTATTGAAATAATCAGTTCAATTCAGTTTATTTCTATAGCACAAACTCGCAACACATGTCATCTCAAGGCACTTTACAGTTCACCAGATCATACAGTCAAATTGATTCAAAGGTTTCTATCTAAGGAAAACCAGTTGATTGCATTGACTCAAATACAATCCCTCACACTAAGCATGCTTGTAGCGACAGTGGAGAGGAAAAACTCCCTTTTAACAGGAAGAAACCTCCAGCAGAACCAGGCTTAGTGTGAGCGGCCATCTGCTGAGGCAGACTGGGGTTCAAGGAGATACAGAGATAACAGAAAGCAGCTGTAAAAGGCGGCCCCGTCCGGGAAACACACAGCCAGGCAGACGAGCTCCGAGCCAATTCCCATGTCAGAGGATAAAGGAGAGCACATCCAGCCAGTCACAGTCAGAGAAACAGGACTACACTGAAAAACAGGCTGATCTCGAACATCTATGAACAAAGGTGTTGATGGCAGCAGCACAGCTGATATTTCTCTCCAGGATGGAGTCACATCCAAACAGGAAAAGACGAGGCAAAGCTACTATGAGGAAAAAGCAGAGAGAGCAGAACGAGATTGAACTAACAGATTCTGCAGAATGTGAGAACAGTGATAGAATGAGGAAATAGGGGTCCCTATGTCCTCCAGAATTCTAAGCCTATAGCAGCATAACTACAGAGATAGCTCAGGATAACCTGAGCCACTCTAATTATAAGTTTTATCAAAAAAGGAAACTTTTAAGCCTAGTCTTAAAAGTAGACAGGGTGTCTGCCTCACAGACTAAAACTGGTAGATGGTTCCACAGGAGAGGAGCCTGATAACTAAAAGATCTGCCTCCCATTCTACTTTTAGAAATTCTAGGAACCGCTAGTAAACCTGCAGATCGAGAGCGAAGGGCTCTGTTAGGAACAGAAGGAACTAATTAATTCAACAACTTATTTAGTAATTGATTTATCATTAACTAGATTATAGAGACTAAAACATGCCTTTAACTGACAGAGTGATCCACTTAGCGCAGTGATTATACCAAAATTATATAAAAAATATAAACATTTAGCATTTAAGTTAAAAGCTACATTTTTTTTCTGTGAATCCGCTCTATTCAGAACTGGTTTAATTTAAAAACACTTAAAGGAACATTTGGCTATCCGATTATTATAGATTATTCTAAAAAATAAGCAACAGTTTAATCCATTTGCTAAATAATCGTTGCAGCCCTACTTTATACCAAACAGTACAGTTTATCCAATATTGCACATTTACAGACGAAGAAGTCCAAAAAGAAGGCCAAAGCACCCGTAAAGGAGAGCAAGGCAGCAACTGGAGATGGAAAAGAACCGGAAGAAGGTAAGAAGAATGTAATTATAAAAAAAAAAAAGTTTCTTCTGTAATATTTGGGTTGGCTGTGTTTTTTTTAAATTCAGCTCCCCCTGCCCCTAAATGGAGCAGTCGTAAATGGTCCTTTAACACTAAGCAGTGTGTGTTTCAGGCACATGGGAGACCAAGGTTAGCAACAAGGAGAAACGTGAGCAGCGCAAGAAAGATAAGAACTCCAGCGATGGCTCAGCAAGTCCTAGAGGAGGGGAGACACCTGTGAACGCTCCCCCCGATCAACCCAAGGTCTCCGCAGCGCCACCTGCCCCTGCCAACCAAAAGAAGAAAAAAGGTTTGTTATTACAGAAGGATTTTAAGTTTCCTTAACAAACCCCTTAGAGCTGGTGAGGATAATACTGTGTTTTTTTTTTTTTTTACTTATGTCCCCCTGGTCTGTTGTTAATGAGCTGCACTAAAAATATAAGCACAACGGGAATTCTATCTTCCCCTGAGGGATGTTTACAAGCAGCCTCCTGTGGACGGTTCTCATAGCATTCACTAACTTTTCTTTTATATGTTCTCAGGAGAATCTGCGAAAGTGAAGGCAGAGAAGGCGGACGTCGTCGCCTCTCAGGGTAATTACTGTCACTCATGTCCTGCTTTGCCTCATTGATTCAGCCCTCAGCGATAGCAGTGGGAGCACAGTTTGACGTAGATCATGTGTTTGGTTGCTTGAGTGGTCTGTTTTACTTGTTTGCGATGCTCCCCCCCCCCTTCATCTTAGCCAACAGCGTCGTGGCTGCTGAGGTGGCGGCCGCTGCAACTGATATGGCGGTCAAGGCTGCACCACAGAATGCGGCTCCAAAGACAAGCTCCTGGAGCTCCCAGAGGCAGCCAGCTTCACTCTGGAGAGCAGGTGTTGATGGTAAAAAGGTTTCCTTTCTATTCTTTGGTATGAATGTCTTGTTGAATGATAATGATAACAATTAAACTAAGACCTGCAATTAAAAATGTTTGAAAAAATAGTTTTTTCTTTAAATCCCTCTTAAACCACAAAATAGATGGTTTATTTCAAAATATCTGCTGGACCAATAAATACAAAATTGGTGTTTTTTATATCTAAACGTTTCCTATACATCTCCTTTCGTCTAAATAAAAATGTTACCTTAGAAGGAACCCAGTGGGTGAATAGGGACGTTTCTCAATTCAATAGAACGCGAGTACAGACTCATGTCCTCGCCAAGTATGTTCTTGAGAAGAACACAGGAAAGTCTGGACTCTGGGAGAACGGGAGCAGGCAGCATAGATATGGGTGAATTGGAACAGAAGCGTACCTATGACATCCCCACATGCTCAGCTCGTCTGGAGCTGCATTTCACCTCCTGTTATTAATAGTCTGTAGATAATAATACATTTTTACTTTTTTCATTTATTGGGGGAATAATAATGAACAAAGTCAGATAAACAAAAATGAAATGAACATTTTGCCAAATAAAACAAAAACAATCGCCATCAGAGCCAGCGGTCCTTCACACACGGCTATGCAGAGAGAGGGCTGCTGAAGACGGCTAGGATTAGACCTGGCTGCCGTTAGCCTTGGAGTTCTGCTGGTTGCCGCGGTCCTCTCAACTTCAGATTTTTTTTGTTGTAAATTACGCAATAAATCGGTAAATGGGCCATATAGTGACGCTTAAAAGTATAATATTCTTGCCTCAAATTATCTTAAAACTTACTTTTATTGAACAACAGCAACAGAAAAGAGAACTTTTAACTTAATACTCTGAGCTCTGTGAGCGCTAACCTGGAAGCTGCTGCTGCAGTGCATGCTGGGACAGCTGTCAATCTCCCTCTTAACCCTCATGCTGGGTAAAGAGGGAGGGGCGAGAACAACATTCGGGGACTTTTTCCGTTTCGGTCTGCTGTTCTTGTGAATTGGAACAGTACAAAGCTGAGGCTGATGACTGGTACGCCATTAATACTTGACAAAGGTCACTATTCTTGGTCTTGATACGCAGAAGCGGGAATAAACAGCCATGGTAGTCGATAGTGTGGAGAGCAGTTCTTCTTTTGGAACTCATTGAAAATATCATGTTCTTAATCCACTGCCTCTGGTTGGAAAAGAAATGAAAGGTTGTAAGATTCGCTCTAGCGCTACCCTCCATGTTTATTTCCATAAACACAGCGCGCTCGCTATCAGTGACACCATTGTGTCCTCTATTGCACATGCGGGACACTTTAGTTCTGTGAGTGCAGTTTACACAACAGATGAAGATCGGATTTCACCAAAAAAAATCAGAGTTAAACATTAAGGCCTGCAGTGAACGTAGCATAAAGGTCACAGGATAAACCCTCAGTCTGGGACTTTTGATCAGAAGTAGAACCTGAGAGGGGAGATCTCTGGAAGTGAGGCTGAAGATCTGTGCCACGTTGACCCGGATAGTGAAACAAAACGCTGCAGGGTCTCTTCTGGCCGACTTATTACTCTCAGATACTCGTCTGTAGAGAACCACAGAACAGTAACGTTTATAGCAAACTGAATTCTTGGGTTGGTTTTTGGATCTTTTGTTTTTTTTAGCTGTAATGTCAATTTTCTAGCCATAAAAAAAAATAAATAAATAAAACTGTTCAATGGAATAAAACGGATAACTAAAATAAGAACAGGGAAAAAAATTTAGTTAAAAACTGAAACGAATTGACTCCATAAATGTTATGAAAAACTCAAACTGTTAGAATCAAACAGCAAAGACCACGTGTCTGGAGCAACGATTTAAAGGTCTCTGCTGTCCAGACACGAAAAGAACTGTTCCAGCTTAATGATTGCATCTTCCTGTAGTTTAAAAATAAATTAATGAATAAGTCTGACAGCCAATTGGCCAAGACTGTCAAATTTTCTATTTTTCAAAGCTTATGACTTCAGTCTTCGCTGAAATCTGGCAGCAGTGTCACTAGCTTTGTGAAATGTGTGTGTTTCAGAGTCCTGGTCTGTGCCCATAAACTCAGCGGAGCTCAATCTGGTGTCTCTTGGACTTCCTCGTAAGTTTTATTCCACTCACCACTAGATGGCGCATTCTTCCATTGCATATTTTGCTCTTCTGTGATCTGCTGGTTGTGTCTGCAGAGCCTCAACCTGTGAGCGACCTGTCTTGGCTCAGTCTGCCCAAAGTGGACGACGAGTGGTCCGGACTCAGTATGCATCCTTTTTGTTTTTTAGCTTACCAGTCAAACTAATATGGTTTTATATTCATGACACAGCTGGACATTTTTATAATTATTTTATTTAAATGTTTCTTTTTCCAGATGGTGGCTCAGCTGACCCCAGCTCTGATTGGAACGCCCCCTCTGAAGCCTGGGGTAACTATGAGGAGCCCACCCCAGAGCCCCCTCAGGCTCAGGAGCTGCCCCTCCCTGAGCCAGCCAGGGTTAATCTGATTGTAGCAGCTGTAAGTCCACGCAGGCTCCTTAGTAACCTGATAAAAGATGGCAGCGAGCTTCAATATGTTTAATGTAATTAACCATGAAGTAGATGGAAACGATTCATGGCTTTTGAAAATTTATTTATTGTTCTAAAATCTGAGAAGCTTCTACATATTAATGTATGGAGTAAAATTTGTTCCAAGCAAAGCATATTTTTTTAAATGGAAGCAAAAGTTTGAAAAAAAATTCTTAATCTGAAAAGGCTTTATAGTCGTAGGGAAGTCATATTTATATCTCAAATCATTCCGGCTTAAACATGTATATAAATGTACTCTTTATCAGACAATATTGTCCCAAAATTTAGAAAATTCCTATTTAAAAAAAAAAAGTCCTGTCTTAAAATCTGTGTTTTTTCCCGTTATCTTCTGCAGGCCAGTTAGTTATACGTCAGCCTGAACACCTAAATTCAGCCAATCATATATCTACGGTCATCTGTCAATCAAATTTTTTCGGTCAAAGCATCCTGATTCATATGTTGCAGCTAATATACGCAATGGTTGAAATAAGAAATAAGAATCATTTCCTTTCCCACTGAGTTCCATCCCAGTGTTCACAGGGATGGACGTCTGTGTCTTCAGCAGGCGTAGAGCTAACAGAACTGGCAGCGTTGCGAGGCAAGGGCTCAAACATGTACGGCTGTAAGCCTTCTACACCAAACCAAGCTTCTGCCGCCCTGTCGTCCTCTTCCACAACATCTTCATCCCCGCTTTCCTCCTCTAAATAAAAATGTACGATGGAGGAGACTCATCCACGACCTCCAACACTAAACTCTCCTCCTCTTGCATGTTTCCTCTGTCCATAGCGTTCCTTGACAGTGTCGTTTGTAAGTCACCAATTTAGTGCTACTTGGTCCCAATGGAATTTCCCATTGGGAACCTACTAGCACTAAGTTGCTAACTGGTTAGCAAGATGCTTCCAAAAAACGGCTACAATCAAACGTGCTTGCCAACCTTCCGCCACAACAATTCCGCCCCCTTGATAATCGACCAATCACATTCACTTTATTCACTCGTATAAAGTCGTGCAACACTCAGTAGAATTCGGAACTGCAACGGTTGGAACAGCCGCCCCCCTACAACTTTAAGAGTAACTTTGCCGTTTTATTTGAATACATTTACTTTTTTTTTTTTTTCTCCTTTTTTTTAATTGAGTTTTACGAATTGCATTCTTTTTCAAATTGTGTTTTACAGATTTTTCTCTTCCCTTCCAGCCCAATACAAACGCTCAGTCTTGACACTGAAATTGACCAATAAAAATGTTGCTAACTTCCATACAGAAATGGCTTTCTTCTCTTCACTCAAGAGAAGAAACCAGCGGCCCTAGAAGTGAAAAGAATTTTATCTGTAAAAACTCTATTTGAAAGACAGAAATAAAAAAAAAATAGAATTTGAAAATATGAAATGTGCTAAAAAAGGAACTTTTTTTTTTTTTTTTATTAAAACGAAAAAAGTGCAGTTACTTTCAAAACCTTTCTTTTTTTTTTACATGTAGTAAAAGTTTCTATCAAAATTTTATTTGTTGATTTAACTGTTAAATTTATTTTTAGTTTACATGACATGTTCTTGGTCACAAAATAATGGGATAAAATTCACTCCATAAGAATAAAGCACAATTTTAGTTGGTCAACCTCCCAGTTATAAACCTTTAAAGGTTGAGGTTTTTAATCTTTAATCTTTTCCCTTCATGGTTTACAGGATGATAATGAAGATGATAAGGACAAGGGGGATGCTGCTACTGATGGAGCCGGGAAAACAAAAAAGAAGAAAAAGAAGAAGAAGAAGACTCCTGAGGAGGGAGGAGCACCTGGCCCGGTAAGGAAAAGAACTTTTAACACAAAGGATGTTAAAGTCGGTTCAGGAAACCAATGACAAAATAACTGAGCTTGTTTCTAATGGATTTCTAGAATTTGTCCAAGTTGAGTAAATGTCCTCCCTGGTCTTTGAAGGTTGAGGAGCCGGTGAAGGAGGTGGCCCCTGCTGTTGCAGTGAAGAAGCAGCCACCTGTTCAGGAGAACGCTGCAGCTGTCCAGCCCGTCAAAGCAGCTGCTGTGGAGGTCAGTGGGGCTCATGGGCAGCGCCTGATGTAGCTCTGTTCATGCTACATCCCCTCTGAAGGTTATCTGGGATCTAGAAAACACTGGAAACCTTCCTTACATCTGAGCCATTTGGAGGCCAGTCACCCCATTAGAAGTTGTTGATCTAGATCAACCAGAGCAGTTCTTATCAGGCCGTTTTGACAGTTATTAAAAGCTTTGCCTCAATTTGCTTATGGAGATATTAATTCCATCTTGATAAATCCAGAATGTATGTTTTAGATGGGAGTAATATCATTTCATCTATCCGAAGGTGACTGTCCAATACACACGAATGGGAAAAATAACTTAATTTGCACTTGTGAGAATTATATTCAAGATATCTGAAATGTTAATTTTAAATTGGATGGAAGTTAATTTTTAATGTCTAAAATGTTAATTTTGACAAGGAAGAAATGTTCCGATATCAGAATTCCAACTAATAAATGTCAATAACAATCTACACTTTTTTTTTACTTTAAAGGATGACAAAAATATATGTATTTCTCTTAAAGTGATATATGGGGTGTTGATATTTGTAAAACTGAGTAACAGTGGACATTGTCTACAAGAAAATTGACATGGAGAGAAAACAAAAATAGTTTGCACTGACCCCCCTGCTGATGGATCGGCCCTGAATCTCTTGGGCTTTGGGAGATGGGTTTCACATCAGTGCATCGGCTAATGGCGATCTCCTCTACCTCTTAGAATAATCCTCTCATGCTGCTCTAAGCTCCTCATTTATATTTGAGATCATTAGCTCATGTAGATAAAACAAGTATATTGATTCATAGGTTCTGTGATTTCTTTTCCTTCAATAATGCCTCTTTTCCCACTGGCCCAAAAACCCATTTAAACCCAGAACAATTAGCTTTTAGTGTCAGTGGGAACAGCTCACTGATGCGTGCAGACCCGGGTCAAATAATTCAGGTTAAAATCTCCTCTGCTCTGATCAACATGCTGTGGGAAAGCCAGATGGGTCGACCTGCTAATTTACGGGATACCATTGAACGTAACGTACATACCACGCCATTTGTGTCTGTTCTAACAAGCCGAAACAGCCCCTGTTTACATCTGATAAACATGGCGCTGCTCTGGTGAGAGGGATTTGGACAGATAAGAGTGAAACGACAAAGCACACCGACTACGCACTGGCTCCCTTCCATGTTAATCTCCATTGTTTACTTTCCTGATTTCTGTCTCACTGGTGACATCATCAACGCTAACCTAGCACGATGGTCTCACCAGAAACACCACGGTGGAGCAGAGGCCATGCAGCTTTCCAGCGAGGGGTTAGACCCAGGCTTGTTTAGCCAATGGGAAGAGAGCCAAACACTGATTGTTAGCCGGTCGACCCGTGTCTGAAAAACGCGCGTTAACCCGGTATTTTCAGTTGGAAAGAGGCTTAAGATAAATTTAGTAACATTGCAATAAAAAAAAACATTACAGGCGTCTGTCAGAATCAGCATGTAGGATTGGTGATCGGGCAGAAAACTGCAGATAGTGTAGAACTGCCATACCTACATTACTGGTAACTTTAGTGCCAATCTCATGCTATAATTTAGAGCAGTCATTTAATAAAAATTACAAATGCTTAAATCCTGTACTATGTATTGTTACAGTTTCTTTTAGGGCCTATATTAATTAGTTTGATACAAGTCTGATATGTACCCTGCTTATTTTTGCTTTTTGGTTCTTTAGGCTGTTATGGTTTTCTGTACCTCCATTTACAGGATAAGAATTACACAATTTAAACAGACATTTATTATCAAATTTTAGAATACATTACAGATGGATAGCCAATGGAGGGAGTGTCGATACATGCACCTCATGAGATCTCAACTTATGGCTGCCCAGTGCACCAATAAATAAGTGTTTTATGCACATATCGTCTGATGCACATCTTTACTCTGTGTTTATGTTTTTGCCTTTTTTTGTATATTTTTTTTTACATGCTTTTATTTGTCACCAGTAAAGATGTTGACATTTAGTTTTTCCCTTCCTGTCTCTTTGAACAGGCCAGAGCAGACAGACCAGTGAAGGACGTCCTACCCCAGAAACCCCCTGTCACACAAGTGCCACAGAAGCCTGTTGATGGAGAACCTGCTGCCAAGCAGAGCAACCCTCCTGCTCCAACACAGCAAAGTGAGAACATCCATGATGGGCCAAACCGTCTCCAGATGGCGCCATTGAGCCATTGAATAAAAACTCTTCATCCAGACATTTTTTTCTTATCCTGGCAAAATACCTGTACCTTTTCTAAATGAAAACCTTAATAAATCAGGTTTAATTGGATTCTGGTGGTCAAACTAACAGCTTTACAGGAATATGACCTTAATTTTTAACAATTTAATAAAATAAAAAATTATTAGGTCTTTTAGTTTGAGATTTAAAAAAAACAAACACTTGTAATTTGAATAGATTCAGAGTTTATACAGGAATGAGTAACTCTAATTTAATGCTTTTTAATGCTCTTTTAATTCTCTTCCTCCACCTCAAGCTTCTTTTCCGAACATACGTCTTTAAGCTCAACCGGGAAGCTGTTCCATTCAAATGTATCGCAATATATCTGATGAAATTGTTTTTATACACTTTATTTATTTATGTTTTTTCAATAAAGCATTTTAAATGGCACGATAATCACATTTACTGACTTTTCACGCTTTTAAGGCCTTAATTTAAAAAATAATTAATGACTTTTAATGATTTTGAATGACCCGCAGAAACCATGAGATTTTACTAAATGCTTTAAATTCATGTTCTCACTTTGTCATCAGGACTTGGGTGACGTTTATTTTCACTTTTTCCGCAGAAAAACCCGAGGAGAGCCAAGTGCCCAAACCAGCGAAGAAGAAGAAGGCAAGGAGAGAGACATGAGACGCCTCCGTATGCAAGAGACTTCATATCCTGTTTATGCAACACCTTCTTCGACAGGGATTTGGAACGACGGTCACCGTTGACAGACTTTACCAGGAGGGGGGGGGAGACGCGTCTGAAGACGAAGCCGCTTTTATACACATCATGTGCCAGTTGGTGGATCCTTGGAAACTGAGATTTAATGCAGCGCAATCTGTGATGATGATGATTTCTACGTACGAGTTTGATCTTCTGATAATCCTCTTAATTCATCTGAATCAAATAACTGAAGGAGCTCTAATGTTGTCCTTAGACCTGTAGAAAAAAAAACTGATTTAAAGTTTAGAAACTTGTTGTGGTGGATGGCGAACGGTGTTTACTGTGTTTAGAGAATAACGGTCATGCAGCACCGGGCCGAAGGATGAGCTGGCCTTCTTTTAACTCGCTCTGATGTTGATTTCTCAGACTAACGGTTGGAGCTCTACGTGGCGTGTAAGCTGTTGTGATTTAAATGAGCCCCGTCAGACACAGGAACGGGACGCTTGTTGGCTCTGCGTTTTTGGCTTTTTGGTTGTTTTTTTCCCCGTGATTCTGAAAATGTCGTCACCTCTGCCCATCGGTTCGTCTCGTCTGTTTGTGTGAATGTTCTCTTGCTGTGTTTTTTTTTTTTTTATACGGTCAGGCTGTTTTTCAGCTGCAGCCATGTCATTGCTGTCATCAGCCTCTTGCTTTGGTTTTCCTCCTCTGCTTGATTCAGCCGTCCTCAGAATCTTTTTGTAAAACTTGTTTGTAATAAAAGAAAAGCTTAAGCCATATGTAAAAAGACTAAATAAAGGCCAGTTTTTCTATCTTTAGTCTTAATTACTCTGTGTCACACGGCTCTGTTCAAAATGACAGAAATTTGGAAACTTCCATACTTGATTTCAACATGTTAACTTTTATTGTATAAACCATCGATAGCAGTGCCTCTGAACTACTTTCACATTTAAAATCCCTGATTTACTTTGAGCTGCCTCATTTCTTCTTACTGTTAACATGCACTCCCCTCCAGCATTGCCCAGATATTTAAAACGTAAATTTTGTTCCATTATTGTTAAAAACAAATGTAAATGAAAATTGAGGGGGTTAATCAAAATAATAAAATGTGAAAAAAAATTCTTAATAAAACAGCAGTTTTCTTAGATTTAATTTATTGAAATTTTTTAGATTTTATATTTATAGTTTTTGTTAATTTTCAGCTTGATTTTTATAAATTGCATTCTTTTCTTATTGTGTTCAGATATCATTCTAATTTTAAGCCCAGTACAAATCCTAACTAATAAAAATGTTGCTAATATCATCTTTGCTCCCATCTCGATAATAAAACCCGCCCCAGAGGTCAATAGAATGTGAACTTCAAAATCCAATTCAAAATTAATGCAGTTCGTAAAACTTGACCTGAAAAGGAGACATTTCTGAAAATTAAATATGAGAAATTTGTTATTTTTTTGTTTTAAGTTTCCTTCCTCAATGGCTTTTTTTTCAACTTTCTAGTTACAAGATGTGTCCTTTTCCTGCAAAAATAGTGGAACCAAACCCATCCATTTTCACGAGGGGTGCTGGTGTCTTTCTCCAGCTGAGAGGCGGGGTACACCCTGGACAGGTCACCAGTCCACTGCAGGGCAACACAGAGACAAACACACCTAAGAACAATTTAGAGACGCCAATTAACCTAATACTGTTTTTGAACTGTGGAAGGAAGCCAGAGTACCCACGCATGAACAGAGAGAACATTGAAACACTATGCAGAAAGATGCCGGGCCGGGAATCGAACCATGACCTTGCTGCAAGGCAATGGCACTACCCACTGCACCACCGTGAAGCCCTGTGACATGCACTATAAATAATATTTAGTACAGTTATTTTATGAAAAATTCTTACCATCATTAAAGCTGAAGTCTGTAAGTTTTTAAAAATCACTTTTTTGTCATATTGGCTAAAACTGTCCCTATGCCCAGACAGCAGTACATGTGATATGTAACCTGTGAAAAAAACTGCTTCAATTGGTCCCGCATACTGCCTGTATTTCAATCTGGAAAGAATAATTCGGGACGAGTCAAAAAGACCAATCACAGCCAGAGGAGCGTCAGATGGAGTGTCAATCACAGCTCACACACGCTGAATCCCTTTACTGCCAGTAAAGGCCTCAGCCTGGTCATTTTATTAAGGTAGAACAATTCTGGTTTGCAAGTCATAATATTTGAACCCGGAACCTTCTTGCTGTAAGGCAGCAGTGCTACCCACTGTGCCACTGAGCAACACAAGGAATCTAACCCAATCCATCAAACTCCTCTGTCCTCTGTGTTTGGCCCTTAATGGGGAGTGGTGGCCAAGTGATCAGGGCATATAGCTTGGAATCCTGAGGTTCTGAGTTTGAGCCCCACTCCCACAGGCTGCCACTGTGGGTCTCTGAGCAAAGACTCTTAACCCCACACTGCTGCCCGGACATCCCATGATGCACACTGATCCCCAAGGGGATGGGTTAAATGCAGAGGTAAATTTCTCCAATAAAGTTCAATAATTATTATTATTGAAAACCACATGCCTGACACAGGTTTTCTGTTAGATTAGTTTTTTTGGATTAGAAGGGCAGATGACGGCTGTTCTGTTGTTGAAACTCTCATATCAAGAGTATTTAAACATAAAGCAAAATAACCTTAGTAAATTTAATGTTTTCAAACTGAGCCAATCTTGATATGCAAACTATTTAAAATACAATGTGAAAAAAAGTATAAGGGACACCCCCTTAGCATAACATTCCACCATGCTTTAAATTTAGACATGACCTAGATTTATGTTTGTTTGTTTTTTGTTGCTGTTGCTTTTATTAGTTCTAAAAATGTTGCATGAGTTTAAGTGTTTAATTTCCACTATAGGCCTATCAAATATTTGCTAAATAACATAATCGAAATAGGCTGTGGTTATTTTTGAAAACAGAAATGCCACAAAAAAAAAAAAAAAACTGGTGGAAGAAATAACCCGTAGATTCTAGATTAAAGTTTAGAATTTAATCCTATGGGTCACTTTCTCGAAATCATGGATTACATCATCGGATTCTATTTCCATCTCCTCTCGGGTGTTGTCGACCTTGTAGTTCATTCAGGACAGCACAGATTAACACCGTGGTCAGATTAACAGGGGATTCACCGGAAGCACTGCTTCAAAATAATCTCAGCTCAAGAAATTCACAGAAGAGTTTGCTTATCTAGTAGTTTGCTTAATTTAAGGGTTAAAAAAAAGCATTGGAGAGAAAAAAATATGTAAAAAGATCTAATAAAGAGTAGGGAAACATTAACATTAGTTATCTATGTAAATAAATATTTTCTAGATTTAAATTAACCTTAAACTATCAGTTTAAGGGCACATAGACATGTAGTGGGGAACTCAATGAACCAATGACTTTCTGATAGGATTAATGGTTTTTCTAATGAAAAGAGAGCAATATAGTTTAATTAAGTTCCAATTGCACGCTGTTGCTCTTTAAATAAACCAAATATTTAATCACATTGGTTTATTTTGCTTTATCAAAATATGGCTGATACCTTAACAGTGTCTAACCTTATAAACAAAGCCCCATATGAATTTACTGAGATATTTGCCTGGTAAATTTAAACAAATTAATTTGAAACACAGCTAATTAGATCCAACCGGCAAATAAAAGATGAGTAGTGTAGTTCCAGAGATATTTGTTTCATCATAAGCTTCCAAAAAAAGAAAAATTAAAAACAATCCACTGGACTTTGTTTCCAAGTTTGAGGACGTTTTGCTCCCCATCCAGGAAGCTTTTTTAATTCATGAATTGAGAAATATGAATATAAACTGAGAAGCAAAGATACAAAAGGCACCTGTAAACCAGCTCCACAGGTGGCCCCCGTCCAGGAAACACTCAGCCAGGCAGACGAGCTCTGAGCCAGCTCCCATCTCAGAGGATGAAGAGAGCACATCCAGCCAGTCACAGTCAGAGAAACAGGACTACACTGAAAAACAGGCAGATCTCCAACATCTATAAACAAAGGTGTTGATGGCAGCAGCACAGCTGATATTTCTCTCCAGGATGGAGTCACAACCAAACAGGACAGAACAGATGAAGCTACTCTGAGAAAAAGCAGAGATAGCAGAACGTTAGAGATTGAACTAATAGATTCTGCAGAGTGGGAGAATAGAAGCAGAATGATGAAATTGGGGTCCCTATGTCCTCCAGCAGTTTAAGCCTAGCAGCATAACTATAGAGATAGCTCAGGATAACCTGAGCCACTCTAACTATAAGCTTTATCAAAAAGGAAAGTTTTAAGCCTAGCCTTGAAAGTAGACAGGGTGTCTGCCTCACGGACTAAAACTGGTAGTTGGTTCCACAGGAGAGGAGCCTGATAACTAAAAGATCTGCCTCCCATTCTACTTTAAGAAATTCTAGGAACCACTAGTAAACCTGCAGATTGAGAGCGAAGTGCTCTGTTAGGAACATAAGGAACAATAAGATCTCTGATATAAGATGGAGCTTGGCCATTTAAGGCTTTATATGTGAGAAGGAGGATTTTAAATTCTATTCTTGATTTAACAGGAAGCCAATGAAGAGAAGCCAGGATAGGAGAGATATGATCTCTCTTTTTAATTTTCATCAGAACTCTGGCTGCAGCATTTTGGATCAGCTGAAGGCTTTTAACTACAGTTTGTGGACTTCCTGATAGTAAAGAATTACAATAGTCCAGCCTTGAAGTAACAAATGCATGGACTAGTTTCTCAGCATCACCCCTGGACAGGATATTTGAAATTTTTGCAATATTCTTCAGATGAAAGAAGGACATTCTAGAAACCTCCTTGATATGGCATTTAAATGACAGGTCCTGATCAAAAATAACACAAAGATGTTTTAAGTTATCTGAAATCAGTGCAATCCAATCCAAATGAAGTGAATGAATTGTGAACCCAATCCTTTTGAACAACTGTGCAACTTGAAAGAAAATCAATATGAAGTCTGACCTCCAGGGGCCTTTATATTGATCCAAATCTCTCTGAAAATAGTGAGATTAAAGAAGAGCCTTCATTATCATATTTTCTAATTGAATTTGCTGTTTTGATATCCAATATTTGAAAGAATATTTCATAAATTGCAAGCTCTTGACGGGTGTTAAATTTAGACTTTTAATTTGAAATCAGGTTTCCCATTTCCGCCTCAGACGGAGTTGAACTTCACTCCGCTGCGCTTAATCCACCTGGGCAGTGAGTAAACATAGATAGATCAGCAGCGGATAGATCAGCAGCGGACAGATCAGCATCTCGTCATTTCTCGGGGAGACTCCGCTGGTGCATCAGACAGAGATTTATTATTGTTGTCGTTCATCAGCGCCTCTGAGGATAAATGCGCACAGAGAAGATGATGATGATGATGTCCCCATGGGACCGCTGGTACTCCACCAGCTGCTGCCTGTGCTTCCATGTCCGTACAGGAACCATCATCCTGGGGGTCTGGTACATGGTGAGCATCAGTCTCTCCTATCCTGCTGATTTAATATGTTTCATGTTTGTTTACAACCAGAATCCTCAGAAGTCTGCAGAGCTCTTCACCTACTGTCATAGTCCTACTTAAATATGCTTTAAGTCATCCCCTTGAACATGGGTTGTTCTAGACAGGGGCCAACAGGGGCCAGTGCCCCTCTAGAAACCTGTACTGAAAATACACAGAACATTTTTTCACTTTTGACAAGTAGTGCATTAAGCCGGGCATACACTGTGTGATTTTTTCAATTGTTGTACACAGCTACAGCTCACTCTGTATGATGAAATCGCAGAGTTTAAAAGTTCACAGCTCACGATGTTTGTTCTCACACTGTGCAACCAGATGTTCTGATGCGATCTACCTGCTAACACTGTACATCTAAAAACACGTTGGACTCATCTCCACAGTGGAATGGCACTACTTGGACTCGTCTATCCAATATGAAGCTCACTAGAGTGAAACGCTGCTTTGGCAATTTTGTGCTGAAAGCCCTAAAAAGAAAAGGCGATGACCAGTGGTGGATCTAGGGGGTGGCTACTTGGGCTACAGTCCCGGATGTTTTCCCAAGAGCCCCGGATCTTGCTTCTGAGCTGATCTGGGTAAAATGTGCAGTACTGGAATTTACCTGAGAGTGGCAGCATGTACAGGAAAGCAGCCTGTAGCATTACCCTGCAGAGGAAGAAGCGTTTCCCTCTTGTCGCTGCCATCTTTGCAAATTTTAAACGGTTAGGCCAGTGGTGGATATCTACGACAGAGTATTTGGGCCAGGCTAGACATTTTTTTTCTTCTTCTATTTCGAGAATAAAGTCGTAAAGTTACGAGAGTAAAGTAGTATAATTATGACAATAAAATCGCAACATTACCAGAATCAAGTTGTAACATCATGAGAATAAAGTCGTAAAATTATGAGAATAAAGTTGCAACATTACGAGAATGAAGTTGTAACATCATGAGAATAAAGTCATAAAATTACGAGAATAAAGTCGTAACATGACAAGAATAAAGTCGTAAAATGATGAGAATAAAGTCGCAACATTACGAGAATTAAATCTTACCATCATGAGAATAAAGTTGTAAAATTACGAGAATAAAGTCGTGACATCATGAGAATAAAGTCGTAATATTAGAAGAGTAAATTTGCAACATTAAGAGAATGAAGTTGTAACATCATGAGAATAAAGTCGTAAAATTATGAGAATAAAGCCGCAACATTACGAGAATGAAGTTGTAACATCATGAGAATAAAGTCGTAAAATTACGAGAATAAAGTTGCAACATTACGAGAATGGAGTTGTAACATCATGACAATAAAGTCGTAAAATTACGAGAATAAAGTCGTAACATTACGAGAATAAAGTCGTAACATTACGAGAATAAAGTTGTAAAATTACGAGAATAAAGTCGCAACATTACGACAATGAAGTTGTAAAATTAGGAGAACAAAGTCATAAAATTACAAGAAAAAAGTTGTATTTTATGACAACTCCTACAAGAAGCACTTTCGTCCCTAAAATGAGGAATCTGGAGCATCATGTGAAGTTATACTTTCGCTCTGGTTTTGACAGATAAGGAAATCTTTTAGCACCAGTATCAAATAGGGCAGAATGTCAAAGCGGACTCAGGTTGCTGATTGGTGGAGCTGGTCGGCCGTCATCTGCTGGTCAGGTGATGACTTCATTCTCATAATATTACAACTTTATTCTCATAATATTACGATTTTATTCTCAAAGTAGAAGAAAATAAAAATCTCTAATATCTAATACTCCGTCGTAGATATCAATGGAAGCTTTTTCAAAAAGCAGACAGCTGCAGCACCAGCAGCACCAGCAGCACCAGCAGCTGTTGCTAAACAGACTGGTGTCCCAGGTATTTGAGGCTTTTACTGATTTTGAGACACTCTTAGTCCCGGTCTTGTGGGAAATCCTGTTCCCCTGTGAAAATCAGTTCCCCCTGTGTCGGGAGTGCGCATTAAAGCCAGAGAGGCGGATCTGGCAGATCCGACCATTTCCCCAGTGCTTCTGATCAATTTCGGTTTGTTATTGATGAAGAGAGGAATAAACACAGTTAAAGACTTGCAGGTACAATAATTTTTTCCCATATTATGGAGATGGAATGGATTATTTCAGGCAGCTGAAATATCCATTCTCTCCTCTCCTCCTCCCATATCTTGGGGAAATAAAGAGCAACTGTTTCCAACTTTTAAAAACTTGTTTTGTGTAATAGCTTGTAGAATACTCAAAATGTCCTTAATCCAGTAATCTGTCATATTTTACATTAGGGATTTACCGGAAAGTCTACACTATCATCTTCACCCTCAGGCCCCTGATCTTCTAGAATCCTAGATCCCTGGCGACGACGTATTGGGCCAAAGACATGGCTGAACAAACGTGGATACTATGGTCTGTCCATTTCACAGAAAGAACTCCATTTCACTCGCACCCCCACCATGCTTCTGTGTTTTAGTCTAAGAGGAAGAATTCTTGTTTGCCCACGACCACCTTACAACAGCCGACTGAATTGCTGAATTTGATTTTCTCCCGACCTTACGATTCCTGAACGGGAGGTGGTCGTGAGAGGCTGATTGCCCCTGGTTACCCCGTGTACACAACATGACGCACGACGCATGATCATGCTGAAAGTCGGCCCGATCGAAAAATTCTCAAACAATGGGAGAATTAGCCTGAAAAGGGCAAAAAATTGTACAGTGTAAGGCCGGCTTTAGACACATTTCTTGAAGTAAGTGTATTTTCCTTTGATTTAGGGAGGAATTTGCAGATGGACTAAGATGATTTATGTGTAAAATAGGAAATTAAGAATACTCGTTCCTTTGCACTTTTTAAGAACATTTTCACTTGTTTTACATCATTTTTTTGCATTATTCTTTTGCTCTGTGCCCCCATGAAGAGCAACAGGTAAATTTTGTCTAGAACCGCCACTGCCCTTCAATCAGCCTAACTAAATGTAAATGACTGTCAGATAGAGGATCCTCTATCTTCTATCAATAAATTAGCAGTGGGTCTGTTCAGGTAGCAGGTTTTGTGTCAGGTTTCCTATTGAATATGGAGAAGTTGCCATTGCTTCAGCTCATCAATAGAGACGTATGAGTCATCAGCATAATGAGCTACACTGACCACAAACATAAATCGCTGGAAGTGCTTGTTTTTTAAAACATGGCAGACAAAAATGTCCAGCCAGAGCATTATTTTGCATGTCTCTATGGTCTGTAATTTATGCACAGGTTTTTATATCTTTTACTTTAACTCGCCCATGTTACCGTCTGTCTAACTGTTTCCTCATCTTCATTGGCCCATATGTCCTATGTCCCTAAGCTCATCAATGCTGTGGTGTTACTCATCCTGCTCACAGCGCTAAGTGATCCTGAAAAGTACCACCTGACCAGTGCTGAGTTGGCTAATGACCTGGATGTCATGGATGATGCCAGTAAGTATACAAAAACAAACCTCCCCATGCAGAAGGTCTGCAGAGACACTGTGCTTCTCATTAGTATTTATTCATTAGAAAGTGGAAGAAAAGGCCTTAATTGTTTTGTTGTTTTTTTCCCAATAAAAAAAAAAAACAAGTTTCTGCGCTGGTATTACATGGATACCTTTTTATTATAATGGAAATGTAAGCTTGAAATACCTCCTGAGCTTATCTAGCAGACAGCCAAGGTGCTGCTGTGAACTAAAAACCTAAAAGCACAGTCATGCAAACCTGCTTTCCATCTGCTCAAAGAATTAGAGCAATCCGTCTTAGTCCAGAAGTGCTCTAGAGCGGTTTGGGTGGGGTAGACCCACACCACATGGCACAGAGATTCCCTGATTTGGACTAACTATAAAGTCCCAGGATTACTTTCCCATTATATAAGGTTGTATCCCTGCTTCTGTAGTAGAGAAAAATACAATAACTAGAAGACCTTAAAGTAAGTTATCAATATTTGGAGTGTTCATACAGTAGATTATTGAGCATCTTTGTAGTGTCTGACAGTTACTGTTTACTGATGGATTTAAGGACATACAGACTGGTGGCCTAGTTGGATACCACCATTAAATAAAAAAAAAAAACATCCTATGTATCAAATCAAAATTAATCAATCAATTATATTTATCCTAAATGAAAATTATCTACACAACAGGAAATCCGTATTTTTCTCCGGACAGAAAACTTACTCTGTGTTTACATTTCAATTCAGTTTATTTCTATAGTGCCAATTCACAACACATGTCATCTCAAGGCACTTTACAATTAAACCAAATCATACAGTCAAATTGATTCAAAGTTTTCTGTCTAAGCATGCTTGTAGCGACAGTGAGGAGGAAAAACTCGCTTTTAACAGGAAGAAACCTCCAGCAGGGTTAGTTTTTGTAAAGCCTTTACAAATCCCCCAAAATCTGTTAAAGGTTCCTTTTGGACAAAAATTAGAGACAGTTAGCATCAGTTAGCTTAGTATGTGTGTGTGGTCAGCTATTCTTTCTTAACATTTACACAGTTGTAACGTTTAAATCTACATATATTTATTTTGGCATTATTTTAAAGTTAAACGTCGAAACATTTTAAAAGTGAGCTCTGCAAACACGATTTCTACCATCACAATGTCAATCTGTTGGTTTCCCGCCTTTTTTATAGAACACTTAGCTGATCATTTGAAGCAGTGGCTTTAATTTAGTCACAATGCAGTAGAACAAGATGTTTTCTTTGCACTTGACTAAAAATAAAGCAGAGCTAAACTAATATCATAGTGGTGAATAGATTTAAAACCACCAGGAACAAAAAAAAAGGTTAGGACTGTTGGTGCATGTTAGCTAAATTTTTTAGGAGAGATTTGTCATATATGCTAACATGGTTTTTAAATCACATGTATTTTGAAATGTTGTATGTACACAGCTGCCATCGTGATTTAATTCCCAACACAAAATAGCACAATTATTAAAAATAGACTCTGTTTTGTTAAAAAGAAACAATATAATTAAACCAACAGGACTAATTTAGCTCTCTTGACACTTAGCATAAGAACAGCCTGATAATAAAGGGACATATTTTCTAGGCTTAATGTGATTTAACATGTGACACTGAGATGCAGATAAGTCCTTTGATAATACTGTATCATACAGAATGTTAATTCGCATTAAATCAATATATCGTTTTACTCAGGCATTCATCTACTGCTACAGGCTTTTATCTGACTGTGTAAAATTCTAATGTAGATTTTCTCTGTTAGGCTGACTTGGTGTGGGTCAGACTGAGTGACCCAAATACTGAAGTTTATCCCTTTTCTGGTCGACAGGAACAACATGCCTTTGTTGTTTCTGCACACATCAGCTGGACGTCAGGCTGTCGACCTTTTAGAAATGAAAATTGGAGCTTAGTTTGGGCCTCTGGAGAGCCTAGAAAATCCCACATAGAAGGGCAAATGGGGCTTAAAATGTGTTGGCAGAGTAGAAAGAAATTACCACTTTATTGAAAAACATTAGAAATCTCTTAATATCTCTTTCTGTATTTGCAAATGAAAGGAAATCTTCTCATCTTCAGCACTTATGCTAATAAAATGTTCTTAATATTTACTAATTTACTCAGCTTTTGGACTTTGTGGCCTCCTTTACATGTGACTCTCCTGGTCTCTACATCATTCTTCCTTCCTTTAATCTCACAATTTGTACTGTCAAATAAGGTAGAAATGCCTTGATTTTCCAATTTCCTTTTATCTGCAATATATAAACATTAAGGTTTGGAAAAATTACGCCACGAAGTATGGGAAGATAATAGGAAGCCAGGAATTATTTATCACATCCATACATGTCACACTAGCACTGCTGTTTCATTTAAAGGCTTTGAGGGGCTTTTGGACAAACAAACAATTACAACTATTTTAATGATATAAATTTAGGGGTCAATGCCCCCCCCCCGCCCCCTTGTAGAACCGTCTGTGGTTTTGGACATGCTGTGTGCTAACAGCAGCATTTGCTGTGTGATGTTCTCTTCTTTGCTGTTACAGACATGTGCATTGCCTCAGCAATTTCCCTACTGATGATCCTTATATGCGGTATGGCAACATATGGCGCATACAAGGTAAATACAGTAATTTCTGGTAATATCTTTATTTTTCCCCTGAACTCTGTTGAATTATTTGAAATCCTCTGTCTCCTAAATGTCCGTGTTGCAGCTGCGTGGCGCATGGATTCTCCCCTTTTTCTGCTACCAAATATTTGACTTTGCTCTCAACACCCTGGTGGCTGTTAGCATCGTTGTTTACCCAAACACAATCCAGGATTATCTGCACCAGCTGGTCAGTTTAAGGTCATTTAAGTTAAAAAAGATCTGTACCTGTACCTCTCTACTGCACTCTGATGGATGTTTTGCTGACTCGTACGCAGCCTGACGATTTCCCTTACAAAGAGGAGGTGACTGCGCTCAGTAACATATGCCTGGTCCTCATCGTTTTGCTCTTCATCGGCTGCATCATCGGCTTCAAGGTAACGCCCCCTGGCTTCACTTTAGGAATCCAGGCATGTTTTCTTCACAGGTTTTCATATCAAGCCGCATAAATAGTTTTTCTTCAAGCTTTTATAATCTTTTATATCCTTACTTCTTCACCTATTAATTTTTTATTTTATTAGGTAGGTAGTATTCACATAAAATATCATACCTGCATACACATTTAATTATAACTATGTCATGAATTAGGTAAGGATATAATGGGAGGTGAAAGTAGATTTAAATTATTGCCAGTACTATATATAAAAATCTTTTTTCAAGCCCTGCATGCATTTTAAAATATTTCTTTTCCCAGATATAGACCAATATAACCCAAATATAACAACTAAACTGTAGTTTTGTATTTATATTTAGAGCATTTAGCTTCCCCATTTTTATAATTCAAATATATAAGCATGACATTCATTTGATAGTGGTTTCAAAATGAAAATGCACAGACATTCTTTATCTTTATATTTTTACAGCATTTTTCAATCCACTCTTTTAATATTTTACAGTAAATACCAAGGTAAAGTAGGCAACACCTGGGGTCCCGATCCAGTAAGGGGATCCACCAGTGGGGGCTGCTGGTTGCCCATACCTCAAACAGCACTATTGGGATATTTATGGGTGTTTGAAATAAAATAATTATGATTCAGCATCAAAACAGTGAAGAAAAATGATAAATTAAAAAACTAAATCAACTTTTCCTTTCCATATACAAAAATGGCCTGATCCTTCCCATCACCTAAAACATCCCTAGAAAGTATGCAGCAGCGGGAAAGATCAGAAAATAGAGAGAAGGGAACAAAAAACAGTTTTTATATAATAACCTACTAATACTGGTTTAAACACTGCATGTTTTCTGAATACCTCTAGATCTCATAAAAGATAATGACACACTTGTTCCAAAAATTACATCAAATTTAAATACTTTTATTAAAAAATAATTAGAAAAGTTTTACTGTATTTCATATAACCAATACCCGTTTAACCATAACCTGAAAATTAATGAGAAGAAAAAGAACACAAGAAAATGATATATGTGCACTCAGGGCACCATGACTGCATAACTTCAAGCACATGCTGGGACAGATTGACCGTTTGTCTGTCCTTTAACAACTTGAACAGCTGTTCAGTCCAGGGATGTCGGTCTGCCTCGCCCATTACACAAGAAATACAAAACATCAACAACAAAATAGTACTTTAAAAGAGGAACACTGCTGATTTCAGAGTAGCTGCCATCCGCAGCGCTGAACCCTGGTGCAAACTTTTGAATTTAAACATGCTAAATCTGTCCCAGGTAAAAGATCTTTGCGTTCCTTAAATGGCTTTTCAATTCACAGAGCTGTGAGGGAATGAACAAACCCGTCTGACTGGGTCATGATTGGAAGAAAGTAAGAGAGCTTTGGGGCCGGGAAGCAGATGGACACATAGGTGGACGCAGCAGATGGTATCGTGTTTAGCTGAGGAGTTCCAGGGAACAGCTGCCTGCTGAGAGCAAAGGGATTTGGTGGATAACAGCAAACAACAGGAGATTGTTTTTCACAACCACTAAATGATGTATAGGTCTTAGACCGATCTTGTAAGCAGAGACTGAACTAAACAAGAGTGAGAGTTCGAGCCTTTCATGCAGTATAAAGCCTGCTGTTCATGTAAGCCTAATGCCACATGCATCTCTGCATGCAGTATGTTTGTTTTTTTATGCAGCTTCTATGGGAATGAGATGCTTATTTGCAGCGATATGCAGCAGTGCTTCCATCTTACTGAGAGACAGCAAGCTGCTCTAACTTAGACGACCTGAAAACAGAAGGCTGATATTATTTCTGAGGTTAATCCCAGTAGTAGAAGGGTCAGTGTGTCTTTTGTTCATTTGATCTTCCTCTAAGCTATTGGGTCTTGTAGATCTCTTTTTTTCATTGGGGCTCATAAAAAAAAATACCGTAAAAGAAAAAAGACAGGGCATTAGCCAATCGTTAAGAGTGTTCCTTGAACCACAAAACCAAGGTTGCAGACCTAAGATCTATAGCAGGGTTCCCCAACATGTCATTTCAGCCTCTAAACGCAAAAATACATCTACATACTTCACTGTATATTTTTCCATCCATTTTCCGTCTCGCTTTATCCCAGCTGTGGTCGCGAGGGGTGCTGGTGCCTATTTCCAGCTAGCATTGGGCACAAGGCAAGGTACACCCTGGACATGTCGCCATGCAAAACACAGAGACAAAAAGAACAACCATTCATGCACACACTCATTTAGAGAATTTAGAGAAGCCAATTAACCTAACAGTCATGTTTTTGGACTGTGGGAGGAAGCCGGAGTACCCAGAGAGAACCCATGCATGCACAGGGAGAACATGCAAACACCATGCAGAAACAGCCAGGGCCAGGAATCAAAACCGGAACCTTCTTGCTGCAAGGCAGCAGTGCTACCCACTGTGCCACTGAGCAGGCTGTATATTAACTGTGTATTATTTGTTGCATATGTATATACATAAAAAAAAAACATAAAAATATTTCCTCAATATATATATATGTATGTATGTATATACAGTGAGAAAATATGTTTATAAAAATACTTATTTGTATTTTATTTTGGTATTTTCCAATTAGTTTTTGAATTAATCATTTTTTTAAGTAATTTGAATTATGTGATGTAAATTTGAAAATGTAATTGTATAGTTACTATTTGAATCATTTATAAGACAAGTTATGAATTAATATTACATCTTTTTATTTCACGGGACATTAACATTTATTTTTTCATGATATATCCTGGCCCTCCGTATACCTCAGGGATCACATCACATTGATTGAGACAACGATCATACAGCCCTGATCTCACATCCCCCTCAGGGGATCCCAACCCCCGACCTCTGAAACACTGTCCAAACTGTGGTCCTATCTTAACATGAGTGAAGCTGAAGGTGGCACACCTTAATTACTATTATTGTTAAACAATAACAGTAAAAGGTTACATTTGTTCAAAGGAACAGAAATTGTTTAGGTAATATGTTTGAAGTACAGGTGCCATAACCAGATCTAAGGGGCACTGGCCCCTGTTGGCCCCCATCTAGGACTACATATGGGCGCCGCTCTGAACCTGTGGAGCCTCTCTGCTCTGACTTTTTGTGGTTCAGTGTTTCAAATGATACTCTTATTGAGTAAATTAATAAGTAATTTCCTCTATCCATGTATTTACATTACACAAAATGATATTGATAATATTATTTTATGTTTATAAGCAGTTGAAGGCAGCCAGTATGATATTACATTTAGTAGTCTTACTTATTAATCAGCTGCCTCTGTAACAGTCAGCTGGAGCGCCTCTGTGTTTCTCCCGTTATCTTTTCTTTCTGCTTGTGCCTCATAAAACCACTGTTACTTCAGGGCCCAGAGGAAGCTGAACTAATATGGTTGGTATCCATTTTCTTTATATTTAAATTAGTAGGAAAATGTTGAATTAAAAAAACGACTCCACCGTTTTTCTTCATAACTTCATGAAAATATTTTTAAAAATTTAACATTTCTTGTATTTTTATCATTGGTTTCAAATAGAAAAATGAATAAATAAATAATAAAAGGATTATATGTTACCCTGTTGTGTTTTAAAGTAATTTAACTTGTTAATCAAAATATGAAGCAAAACTGTAATTAAATTTCAAAGCTTTGATCATCCCTTTTTCACACACAAAAGAAACATCTGGTATTTTGATTTAATATTTGTATTTTAAAATGAACATGATATGGCTGCTTGTTTTACTTTAAACATTCCTAAAAGAAAATAAATAAATAAATAAATGACCTACAGACACACTGAGCTGAAAACATAAGATTTACCGATCAGTATGTATAAATATCAGGTGTTTTTGATGTCCACACTGAAAAAAAAACTAAGTCTAAATAAGTCAAACTTTCCTAAAATAAGCACATTTGTTCTTGGATTGAGGAGGTATGTGAGACACTTTGCCAGTGGAACAAGACAATTTGCATTTAGAATTAAAAATTGTAATTCTCTTATTTTAAGAGTAAAAATACTCATTCAATTGGAAAATCATCTTATTTACCTGCTCAAATTAATGGTAAATACACTTAATTTAAGAAATGTTGACTTATTTCTAGTTTTTGCAGTGCACCAGGACGTGTCCACTGGAGTCCACACTGAATTTCTAATTTGTTGTTTTTGAAGCATAGCCATCCATCCTTTTCCATCATGCTTATCCCTGCTGGGGGTCATGAAGGCTGCTGGTTCGTATCTCCAGCTATCAATGGGTGAGCGGTGGGGTACATCCTGCACAGGTCGCCAGTCCGTTGCGGGGGAACACTGAGACAAACAGGACAAACAACCATTCATGCACACATTCACGAAACATAGACTTGTTTGCATAAAAAATGTTTCTTATCATTTATCCAATGAGGTAATTCATGCATCTTGTTTGTTTTTTTGTTCTGCCCTTTCCTCCTGATCGGTTCCAGGCCTATCTGATAGCGTGTGTCTGGAACTGCTACAGATACGTGAGTGGGAGGGGCGGTTCTGAAATCATGCTTTACGTTACCACGAATGAGACCACGGTGAGTTACATTTAAAAATATTTATTCATTTTTGGGGCCTTTTTTGCTTTTAGACCATTTTTTGAGGTTTTGAAAGTTGCATGCATTTTGCTATAACTAATTTATCTGCTCTTCTCTGCTGCCTTTACATCCTAACACATATATATATATATATATATATATATATATATATATATATATATATATATATATAAAATCAGGGGTCAGCAATTAAAACTCAGCGTGGTCAGAATAAAGAAATCACCAAACCAGTAAAAACCAGCAAAGGCCCTGAGACATTCTTAATTATATTCTGTTTCTTGTACATATATATACACTATATTGCCAAAAGTATTTGCTCACCCATCCAAATTATTGGAATCAGGTGTTCCAATCACTTCCATGGCCACAGGTGTATAAATTCAAGCACCTAGGCATGCAGACTGTTTTTACAAACATTTGTGAAAGAATGGGTCGCTCTCAGGAGCTCAGTGAATTCCAGCGTGGAACTGTGATAGGATGCCACCTGTGCAACAAATCCAGTCGTGAAATTTCCTCGCTCCTAAATATTCCACAGTCAACTGTCAGCTGTATTATAAGAAAATGGAAGTGTTTGGGAACGACAGCAACTCAGCCACGAAGTGGTAGGCCACGTAAACTGACGGAGCGGGGTCAGCGGATGCTGAAGCGCATAGTGCGAAGAGGTCGCCAACTTTCTGCAGAGTCAATCACTACAGACCTCCAAACTTCATGTGGCCTTCAGATTAGCTCAAGAACAGTGCGCAGAGAGCTTCATGGAATGGGTTTCCATGGTCGAGCAGCTGCATCCAAGCCATACATAACCAAGTGCAATGCAAAGCGTCGGATGCGGTGGTGTAAAGCACGCCGCCACTGGACTCTAGAGCAGTGGAGACGCGTTCTCTGGAGTGACGAATCGCGCTTCTCCATCTGGCAATCTGATGGACGGGTCTGGGTTTGGCGGTTGCCAGGAGAACGGTACTTGTCTGACTGCATTGTGCCAAGTGTAAAGTTTGGTGGAGGGGGGATTATGGTGTGGGGTTGTTTTTCAGGAGCTGGGCTTGGCCCCTTAGTTCCAGTGAAAGGAACTCTGAATGCTTCAGCATACCAAGACATTTTGGACAATTCCATGCTCCCAACTTTGTGGGAACAGTTTGGAGCTGGCCCCTTCCTCTTCCAACATGACTGTGCACCAGTGCACAAAGCAAGGTCCATAAAGACATGGATGACAGAGTCTGGTGTGGATGAACTTGACTGGCCTGCACAGAGTCCTGACCTCAACCCGATAGAACACCTTTGGGATGAATTAGAGCGGAGACTGAGAGCCAGGCCTTCTCGTCCAACATCAGTGTGCGACCTCACAAATGCGCTTCTGGAAGAATGGTCAAAAATTCCCATAAACACACTCCTAAACCTTGTGGACAGCCTTCCCAGAAGAGTTGAAGCTGTTCTAGCTGCAAAGGGTGGACCGACGTCATATTGAACCCTATGGATTAGGAACGGGATGTCACTTAAGCTCATATGTGAGTCAAGGCAGGTGAGCAAATACTTTTGGCAATATAGTGTATATATATATATATATATATATATATATATATATATATATATATATATATATATATATATACATATATGTACACATATATATATATACATATATATATATATATGTATCTATATATATACGTATATATATAGATACATATACATGTATATACATACATATATGTATATACATGTATATAGAGATACATATATATATACATATATACATATATAAAAAGTAAGTGTTAAGTACCCTGTGTCTTTTTAGGGGGTCACTGGTCTGTTGCATTCTGATTTTTTTCGGGGTCACAGGCTACAATGTTTTAGAAACCCCAGCGGCTATAAACCAACCCCTCTGCACAGTTTGTCCACCATATCAGGACCAGACTTCTGTCTCCATTTGCCTGTCGGTCCTCTAAAGTTATATATTAAATAATCCACAAAATGTCCTAACAGGGTGAATAAACAATTACAAACACACATCATGTTGGGATCCAACATAAAAACGTTTAATGTTGATTTGTTTCTTTCTTCCACATCTAAATCTATCAACCCTGCTCACAGCAGTGGAAAAGCTGATTTTATCATTGAGTCCAGGTTTGAGCTCATGCTTTTATCATCTGCGTAGGTTTTCTTCTGCTTTAGCCAGTCTGGAAACTGCATTGCCAACTTGTTGAAGAGAGGAAGGAAACATACATACATATCAACATACAGTTGAAACCAGAAGTTTACTTAAAAGTTTACATCCCCTCCTGTTAAAGAAAATGATCACTTCACACTAGTAATTCAAGTGACACAACTTTAAAAAACTAATAGTAAATAAAAATGTACTAAATTATATTTTAGTAAAATAAAATATTGATTTGAATTTTTGTTTGGTAAAAGTATTCTAAAAAAACATTAGAGAGAAAAAAATAGATTATTGCTTGAATGATAGTGGATCAATGTAATTTATTTAGGTGATCTGGCAGCAGTGAAGATGCAATATAAAAACATTGCTTAAATAGGTAGGACCTGTGCATCATCTCATGGGGATTCTCCTCATTTTGATTCAGTCATCCATCACACAGTAAATACTAATTGGCTGTTTGCAGACGCTTCAGATGTTATCATCCTAATAAAGGGCCGTCATTAGCGGTTATCAGTCCCATAGAATGTCTTTAGATTATGCCTCTTAATTAGCAGTAGACTCAGTAGGTTTTATGACTGAATGAATCCTAATCCAAGCCCTAAGGTTATTCTTTTTTCTGTGGAATTAGTTAATCTATTTATGTGCAATCTGAAAATAATTTCAGTATTTCTTCATGTACTGTTAAAAAGTGATCCACATGTCACTCATATCAAACAAACCATAAACAATCAAATCTCATATCCTGTCAGGTGAGTTGTAAAATCCTCTCCAGATCATTCTTTAAAAAGATCCTGGTCAAACGGACATGCAATGTTTGTTTTTAAAACCTAATGTGTCTAACAGACCAAATAAATGTTTTTTTTTTGTATGCACAAAACTCTCCTGACTAAATCAGGGAATAAAACAACATAATTTTCTCTTAGGAGAGCAAAAACAGAGGATGCTCTGAGTTTACTGAAAAACAACCTGCTCCAGAAACAGGTTAGCTCTAGGGAGAATGTTACCATGGCAACAGAAACAGAGGTTGAATAAATGGACAAACTCAGAGATTCCCTGATTTCAGGTTTAGGAAACTAAGAGTTTTTAGTAAACCTGCTTATTGAAACTGACCCCTGCAGGATGAGGTAATCTTTCTGAAAACTTTATATGCAACCAGAGTGAGCTGCTGGTGTATGAATAACAAAAGTCATATAAGGTGATTATCTACCTTTAAAGGCAAGGGTATCAAATATTAATAAAAAATTTATGTAAATTCCTTACAATCAAGAACAACTAATAAAACAATGCCTAGAAAAATGGAAATATTTAGGTAAATTATGTTGCTAAGACAGAAAAGCTTTGTCTTAATGTAATGTCTGACAGTAATATGGTGTATGTAAAGTTATGTTTTCAGCTCTATAATATGGGAAAGCTGCCTCTGCATTTCAGGAGCTCCTGGTGGAGCCCAGGTCTGGCGCTCCACTGCTGCTACCCACACACTAATTATAACCGCTTATACAATGACGCCAGGGAGAGAGAAAAATGAGGCTGTGAAAAGGCTAATGACCTGGTTTGTCTATCAGGTGAAACACAAGGGAAGCTTCTAATACCGTTTGCATACAGACCAACATTTGATCTTTTTAGGTTTGACACATTTTTTCGAACCATGTGCTCACAGTCTGCTGTTTAACACTCCTCAGAGTGATGTTTATCTGCAAACCGTTTGGACCAACACCTCACATCTTAATACATTCTGTGTTTTTTGGGGATTCTACGGAAGCAGGGAGCTCTATATGATCCTGATGACTAAAACACCTGGATTGTACAGACGGGCGGAAGGAGGCCCCCCTTTCCAGCTGAGTAAAAAACAGAACTGAAAACAGGAACCTGTCTGCTTATCTTAAGTGAAAATAAGGAATATTCAATTAGAGTTCCCCACAGACTGCAGGCAGGCTTTTACCTTTTTATTAACAGCTTGAGTGGTGAAACATAAGTAGAAATGTGGCTAAGGTCAAAAGTGCACAAATGCAATCCATATGGGAGAAATTCCTGGACATGCATAAGTGGTTAACTCCCACACAGAAGTGAAAAAAATACCCTCAAAATCCATCAAAGCGGAACATTAGTAATTCCTTCTTATGAGGCTGATGTGGAGGCAGAGAAAAAGTGAAGAACCTTCAAGTTCTACAATCCATGGACAATGTTGCACACATTCATGACTGTACATTTAAAAAAACAGGAGGAAATGTGTTTGTTTTTTTTATGATAAGGTTAACATTGTACATGTTTTGTTTGTTTTCCAATTCTGCACTTGAAAAAAAAAATCCGCTCTGTCAGGAGGACAGGATCTGCTGCTACTAAGAAATAAAAACACATTAATTAATAAAAGCAGAATATCTATCAGAGGGAACTTCCTTACCTTTAGTATCCAAGTCGGCATTAATCTGTTGGTTGTTCTACTATTTTTTATGCGAGTAGGAAAAGAAGAAGCTCTTGCATGGCTAAAGGAAGCTGGATTCATTAAAATAACAGCTAAGTTATTTGTTGCAGACCCAGTCATGTCTGTACAAACAGACTTTCTCAGTAGCTTATTGTTTAAAACATGGGACCTACAAGTCAGACACACTGCGTTGTATATGGAAAGAGCTGAACCGTTCAGGGAGCTTGCATTTTTGTTGGCCATGTGGTGAAAAGCGACCTGAATATGTGCTTGGTTAAAGAGAATATGGACAAATCTTGGGTTATTCTACAGGCGGGCAAGCAGAGAGCATGTTTAAAGTCACTTCTTAAACATAGAGAAGAAGGAAGCTTGAAAAGGTTGTTTACTGTTGTACATATTTTCTTTCGGGTTAGCATTTATACAGGATCTAGAGCATGGTTTTCTAATGCTGGTCCTCAGGGCCCTCTGTCCTTCATATATTAGATGTATCTGTACTTAAACACACTTCACACATTTCCTCCTTTTGTTGGTGAAATCTTAAGTTTGCTTTTTTTATTGCTAATAAAACCAGCTGCTCTTTGTTGTGGATATTGCAGTAAAACGGACAGATTTTTAGGTGTATGCCTCTAAATACCTGCAAAAATTTGGTAATATTGGTTGGATTCACAGCCCTACCTATGCTTGGTAATGCTTGAGGTTTATATCCACTTACAAAATGGAAAATCCGTACAGCTAACAGCGATGTTAGCCATCACAGTGTATTTCTCAGCTTTTTATTCAAACTGAGACCAACACCAGAACATACCAAGGCAGAGACATAACCAATCCCATAATATACCAAACCAAAGCACACCAAGAAGAATACCAAAACATACCAGCCCGACTCAGACCAGAGCATACCAATACCAAGACAAATGCCAATACCAAGACCAGACCATAACAAGACTAAAACAAGACCAGGATCAGGGTATATCAATACCGGGACCAAGATAAGGCCAAGGTCAGATCATATTAATATCAAGATAAGACAAAGACCAGAGCATACCAATACCGCACCATACAAATACCAAGATAAATGCATAATAAGACAAAAAAGATGACCAAGACCAGACCATAACAAGAATAAAAACAAGACCAGGATCAGGGTATACCAATACCAGGACCAAGACAAGGCCAAGGTCAGATCATACTAATATCAAGATAAGACAAAGACCAGAGCATACCAATACCGCACCATACAAATACCAAGATAAATGCATAATAAGACAAAAAAGATGACCAAGACCAGACCATAACAAGACTAAAACAAGACCAGGATCAGGGTATACCAATACCAGGACCAAGACAAGGCCAAGGTCAGATCATACTAATATCAAGATAAGGCAAAGACCAGTGCATACCAATACCATTAGTAAGACCCGAACATACCAAGACTAAGCCAAGACCAGAGCATACAAAGACTAAGACAGGACCAGGACAAGACCAAAACAAGACCAGAAACAGATCATACCAATACCAAGACAAGAGAATACAAAACCAAGACATAACAAGACCAGAGCATACCATTACTAAGACAAGACAAAGACTTTAAGGGAGGTATATCAAGATCACTGCAAGGGGAGACAAGGTTGAAAGGGCGATGGAGACCAGGTTACCTATGACAGGCCTGCAGACTGACTGGTTGCACTGCTGCGCCTGACTTTTTCAGGTGCAATGCATCCAGGTAAACTTATATCCAAATTGTTCCTCAACTACAACAAATTTAACTGGTTAGAAGTTAAGCAGAGAAACCAAATAATTTTGAGGAACGTGTTCACGCAGCTAAACACTAACTGACTCAGCATCAGCTGTGGGCAGACTGAGTGGAGCTTGCGGGTTGAGCGGAGACCTTAGCTCACTTAGCTGTCTTTCCTTTTGCATATGATACCAACAGAAAAATATTCCTGGATTTTACTTGACAATGACCCTCTTTTTGTTTTCTCACCCACACTTGGTAACATGTAATGAATTATGCAAGCTGCACAAAAGGGGATGTCAGAGTGTTATCTTGACTTAGTCTATAAAAATCTTTTCTCTGTGTTTTCTTCTAATGTGCAGGTGCTGCTGCCACCGATCGACGACCACATCAGTGTCCCTTGTAAGCCGGCTCCTCCGGCCTGCATCTCTGCTGAAGCTACAGCATGAAAACACTCCTCTCTTTGAATCCCCCTGATTGGATGCTGCTGTTAATACTCAATACAACAAACTTGAGCAAAATGATGCACCACACTGCCTCTCCTCTCAACATTACATCCACAAATATCCATAAAAAGTAAAAAAGCCTCCAGCTCACGTATGCATATTCGCTCACCGCCCCCATTCCTTCTGGTATTACTGATTAAATTAAAATTTCCCTGTAATTCATCTGTTCTCTTCCTCTTAGGTTAATTCCAGGAATGGTTTGCATTATGCATTAGAATCAGCCCAAAACAGCATGACAGCTGTAGAAAGTTGGATAGATGACATATATTTTTGTTAACTTTATAATTGTTCTGTGTGTTTGCAACAGTATTATATGGGTCTTAGTTTATATAGACATATTTATCTCTTGCACATTGCTAACATGCTGTCCACAGTATGGATTGGTGCAGGATTGGGTGTGGAGTTTTCATGTATTGGTCTCTGCTCATGATCAAGGTTGGATTGCCTTCTTTCCCAACTGTCTCTCTCAACTGGTTTGCACTTAATGTATGAAGTGTCACCTAAATTTGAGATTCTCCAAAGAGATGTATCTGCCTGTATTCTGACATGATCAAAGAGCAGCCCTAATGTATATCAAGCATATCACATTTTTTCTATGTTCTGTTTGACTAGAAACATAATTGTGTTGTAATTAGATGAATAGAGTTTTGCTTGGTTAAATTTTAAATGTGTTTCTACTGACCGGCGAGAAAATGTCTTAGGTTGCTGTACTGTTTTTGAAGCACTGATCTGGAATCAGTTTGCTGTGTGAATGATGGAAACCTGGAGCGTCAGAGAAAGCAGGTCCTGTTTGTGTTTTTTAAATCAAGGAAAAGGGAGTTTGAGTCTGTGTAAATATTACAACCATCAGACTGAGTTATTGGCTTGTTGCTCTGTTATGCAAGGATACAAAAGTCACTGTTGTAAAACAAATAGTTGACGTGATATTTCTTGTGTATTAAAAGTAAACTACCTTGACAGGTGATGTGTTTTTTGTTCTTGGATTTAAATCTATTTGTCCTGATTGTCTGTGCAGGCCTCAGAGGTATGTTACCCTTAGTGAACAAAAAGGATAATAATAATTCAAGATTAGAGCATTTTACAGAAGTTGAATCCATCATTTGGAAAGGGAAATCATATTTTGAATGCTACATAGTTCAGGTAACTAACAAAACACAGTATCATGCTGCTTGGAAGCTAATCTTTACCACGGACATAAAAGCTTGCTCAGTTTATAAGGTAAAAAATAAAACAAAAAGCAATTTGGAAAGAAAACCAGCAGCAAACACACAGGTTTAAAGTAAGTTTGTGTATCTAAATCTAATTGAGAATATGTGACAAGAATTTAAATTTATATCTTGCCATCTAATCTGTATGAACTCCAAAATCTCTAAGGCTCTTTCTGGATTGGGTGAATTATAGCTCCTAGTTTTTGTTTTTAGCTCCTATCCTTTCACCTTTCATGGGATCAACAGTAAGAAAACTTTCCAGGATGGGAAAGGAACTCCGGATCTGGTGCCGGACAGCCTTCCTGTCATTATGGGACAGAAATGCACATGGATGACGCTTGTCATAAACGAGACTGCAGCCTTTTGTGAAAGAACTACAATAAAACAAGTTAAACAAATATAGTGAGCAGCCGAAGCATAAAACTACGACGGAGTATTAGGACCAGGCTAGAGATATATTTTTTTTATTTCAAGAATAAAGTCGTAACATTATTAGAATAAAGTTGTATTATTATGAGAATAAAACCATAACATTATGAGAATAAAGTCATCATACAACAACCCATTTCTGAAAGAAAGCTTTGAGCTCCGTACTAATGTGGCACATAAAAATATGGCCGCCATCTTGGGAAGGGCATCCAATCTACCTGGCCAAACCAACAGAGCGGAAAATGCCTGTGCAGGATGATTTGGTTTAAATCAAAGGACTCTCCATATCAGGGTTTGAGAGATAACTTTTCAGAAGTAAATTAAAAGTTTGTTTTTGTTTTTAAAATATTAATGAAATACCTATTCATGAAATGCCCATATTTTAATGCATTAAAATATGAAATGCCAGCTTCTGTTAAGATAATATTTGCTGCACATGTTCAATAGGCTATGAAGGCTAACCAATAATTGGGGTGGGGTGCACCTCTGGGAGTATTGGATGTCAGTGTTATGTGTGAATGAGCGTCCGGGTTTTTTTTTTTTTGTAAGGTTGGGGTCTGAACTGCTCCCTCTCCCAAGAACATTTCAAGTCTCCGCTAAGTGCGGTACCCATTCCCCCCGTCCTGCCCTCCCTCCATGGGTTCCAGGGACCCATGGCCGAATTCACTTCGGGGTGGCTGGCTGCCGGCAGAGCCCGCGGACTCGTCCCCATGTCTCCCGGGGGCTCCAGCATTGCGGTGGCTGGGGGTTTTCCTATGGGCCGTCTCTCCTCCTACCTTGGTGTGGAGTCGGATTTCCTGGGTTCGCCCCTCCTGGGCGCCTTTGCTCTTGGGGTCCCTTTGGGCTCTTGGGGCCCTTAGGGTCTCCCAGCGCTCGCCTCAGTGCTCTGGAGGGGCGCGTCTTCGGCTCTTCACAACCCCTATTGAGCATTTTTCCTTTGGATAAACTTTCAATGCTCAAGTGCACTCTCACAAACAACTACAGGTGCTTGGTTCCAGGAACTTAGAGATTCACATCCATACAGAAAGCCCATATTCTTATCTTCAGCTACCACAGTATACATGTCAAATTAAATAATACTACTTATACTTCAGCAATAGTATCAAGGTGCCACTTTATTATATCTCTTATACTATATCCGTTGGTTGTGATGTTCTTTTACATCTCTTTGCAGGTGATGATGCAAACAGAAGACGTTTTGTCGTTATCATCCTTTTATCTCCCCTTTTATCTCCTCCTTCTTTTCTCTTTTTTTCCCTTTCCTGTTCTATTTTCATTGCAGTGTACATATAATCTGTAAAACTCCCTGCATAATTTTAATAAAGCTTTTTATCTGCATAAATCCAGCAGAACACTATGGCGAAAATTGGCGATAGCCATACTGCTCCACTTGTGAAAGCAAAATCTGTTGGGCTCTTTTTGGCATCAAGACAATTATTCTTATTGCCACATTTCCAGAAAGGACACTGCTTAAAAAAAAAAGACTGAGCATAACAAGGGGTGTCTCCAGAGCTGGAGTGAGAGTGGGTGTAAACAGAGAGGTGAAACAGATGGAATAAGGGGCTGAGCAAAGCAGGAGAGAGTTCTGAGATATGGGAATATTTACAGCAGGAGACAACAAGAAGGAAACACTACATCCAGAGGATTTCTTCCTTGGATTCATCTTTTGAAGAACTTTTTTTCAAGAAACTTCAAACCAGTTCATTTCTTATAAAAGGTAAGTGAACTTCTACCCATTTTAAATTTAGCTAATCTAGGGAATGGATTATTCACTCATTTCAGTGAGCTGTTCTGTTTTTATGCAGATCTGAGTCAGAAAACAACTTGGCTCTCTTTCCCTCCATCAGGGAGAAACATTAATCACAGAGAAATGTGCAAAACAGAGATCAGGTCTCATAAAAGTTGTTCCGCTTTACTTTTGTTTATTTAATTGTAAATATACCTTTTTGGATTCTCTTTATTAAGCAAGAAACATAATTATAAATACAACTTCAATGGGATTTGGTGACTTTGGAGCATCTTCTGGCATACTCCAGTGAAAGATATTTCAATGAAGACTCATTTAGTGACCATGTGCATTCTTAGATACAAGCACTATCCTCAGTAATATGTTGAATAATTTAGTTTATTTCAAAAATAAACAGAATAAGCAGATGCTGTCAGATCAGTAAAACACAAAAAGCAACTACAGTTTCATGGGTCAGCTTCTCAGTGGTGATGTAGACCAGTGTCAGCAGCTGCCATAAAAACAAATGCTCATCAGTTGCCTCCGACTGCAGATTTTCCTGTCAATCGAAAAATTAAGCTTTGCTACGCTTCTTTGTAACTATATCTGCTGCTCCTGCCCTGATCGTGGCAGGCGCTACAGTCTGAATATGACAGGTAAAGAATGACTCTCCTGGGGGCTGGATAGGGAAACCATCTGTGTTACTTTTCAGCCTCTCTTAAATCAGCTTAAACCACCTGTGAAGCAAAACACAGGAACCTGTTCTTATAGAGTCTGTTGATCCAATACAATGCAAATGGATGAATACTAGTGTTGCACCGATACCAATACCAGTATCGGACGGGGCCCCGATACAGCCCTAAAATGGTGGTATCGGTATCGGCGAGTACCAACAAATAGGGCACCGATACCATTTTGAGAGCCATAAGTTTATTCAACTATTGTCACCCACTCCAGGTAGGCAATAAAAAGTTCTACTGGATTCACTTTGTATGAGATTTTTTCCTGCTTCACAAAGGTAGGCAGCAGCTTGACAAAGCCATGATGGCAATTATTTTACATTATTATGGTATCGGCCGATACTGCACAGCCAGGTATCGGGGCCAAAAAATGGCATCGGCGCAACACTAATGAATACACATGAACCTGCATGCTGACCTGAGGGTTGTAGTGGCAAAAAGAATTCAACTATTCACCACAGTTAATTAGACAGAGATTGATGGATTTGACTCAGTCAGCACTTTATTTTTATATCTTTGCAAAGAGAGAACAGTTTATCATACAGACTTTTTCGCTTTGTAATCAGCCCTGTTCTGCCTGGACAGAGTGTGTTCCCCTTACTTACAATATTAGAAAGTAGTCAGAGTCAAAATAAAAAAATGATAGACAGTTTTGTTAACAGTAACATGTTATGAATAATCCTTGAGAAAGAATCTTGCTTGTTTTCGGAAGAAGCTAAGCCTGGTCTACATGCCTGGACCCTCACGCACAGGAATTGTGTGGAATTGTGTGGACTTGCAGGTGAAAGAGACTGAGTGAAAAGTTTTATAGTGATTAAAAGGATATATCAATATATGCAATAAGAGAAACAACATTTTCGGACCATAGGGTCCTTGTAGGGGAGGATTTTATACTCCAATGGTGTCTTAGGAGGTCTTTGCATTAAGAACTGTCTGCTCGCTAAAATTGACAGTTTTGGATCCAGATGTGTGACTGTGATCAGATCAGGACACCTGATGATAATCTCCTTTACCATGTTAATTTGGAACATCAGTTTCTCGCTGTACCAGCCCTCTTTCCAAAGTATGTCATTCTGTTTAGCTCTATAGGCATCTAATAAAAAGTGAAATAACTAAAGAGCATTTCTAAGAATTCATCTATAACTACTTATTATTATTTGCATAATTTAAAATATATACTTAAGCATTTTATTGGAGTTTTAATTATCATCTTGTGCATAAAATAATTTAATTGTATATGCGATTATTTGATAATGCATTAAATAAATAAATGATACATGTAATTATTCCCATTATTGACATTCATATTTTTGTGAGTTGAGTGCATTTTCTTTTATTAATGGCACCATTAATAACATGAAACATTTTTATTTTCAGTGAATTCTCATATTAAGGCTAATATTTCTTGTTTTCCTAAGACTGCTTCCCTTAGATACCAGTGTTATGCAATTAAATGCTGTTACCTCTGCCAAGAAGGTTGTGTTTTAAGTAGAGTTTGTGTGTTTGTATTTCTGTGTACAGGATAACGTGAAAAAATATGAACTGATTTAAAAAACAACTTTTGATAGTCTTTCAGGAACGATCCATTAAACTTTGGTGATGATACAGGTAATCATCTGGATCCAGGAATTTTTTAAAAGGTTCTGTGAATACAGAAATTAACTTAAGGCGGAAGTCACAATATGTTGGGGGAAATTAGCCACTTGGCGAAGGCTTGCACTTTTTGAGTGTTTTCTAGTTACTTTATGTTATTTTTTTTAATGCCTTTCAGACTCTCATATGTTATTTTTTAAGCATATTCAGACTGTCTTGGTATTATGAAAACAAATAAAAGAATGATTCAATCCCAAATCATGGTCAGATAACTCTGCAAACCTGGAATTAATTCACAACAAATTCCATTCACAATAATAATTTATTAACAAAAATCATTCAACTCCAAGTCAAATATATTTCAGTTAAAAATGTTTGATTAAGCTAGTGAAACCCAACTGAACTATGCTACTATGTATTCAACAAAATTCAGTTTATTTCTATAGCACCAATTCACAACACAAGTCATCTCCTGGCACTTTACAGTTCACCAGATCCTCCAGTCAAATTGATACAAAGTTTTCTATCTAAGGAAAACCAGATGATTGCATCGACTCATTGACTAAAATACAATCCCTCACACTACGCATTCTTGTAGCAACAGTGGAGAGGAAAAACTCCCTTTTAAAAGGAGGAAACCTCCAGCAGAACCAGAATCAGTGTGAGCGGCCATCTGCTGAGGCCGACTGGGGTTCAAGGAGACAGAAGCAGAGATAAAAAAGGCAACTGTAAACCAGCTCCACAGGCGGCCCGTCCAGAAAACACACAGCCAGCTCCCATGACAGAGGATGAAGAGAGCACATCCAGCCAGTCACGGTCAGAGAAACAGGACTAAACTGAAAAACAGGCCGATCTCCAACATCTATAAACAAGGGTGTTGATGGCAGCAGCGCAGCTGATATTTCTCTCCAGGGTGGAGTCACAGCCAGACAGGAACAGACCAGAAGCTACCATGAGGAAAAGCAGAGAGAGCAGAACGTTAGAGATTGAACTAACAGATTCTGCAGAGTGGGAGAATAGAGATAGAATGAAGCAGAGTGATGAAATAGGGGTCCCTATGTCCTCCAGCAGTCTAAGCCTATAGCAGCATAACTATAGAGATAGCTCAGGGTAACCTGAGCCACTCTAACTATAAGCTTTAACAAAAAGAAAAGAGTATGTAACTAAAGATAGAGATCAACCACTCAACTCATTTGATATATACATCATATAGAACCATAAATGAATTTAAGTAGCACTGATGTATAAATATACACGTAGCTCTATTAGCAAAGGCCTCATGAAAGTCTGCTCCATCTTCAGGGATTTATTTGGAAAATTTGGCCACCCCTGTGAAAACTTTCTGGAACCACCGCTGGTCATATTCAGTAATCATACCTGCACAGTATGTACAATCCATCCCTCTAGAGAAGCATATTCTTAAAACTTTAAGTGAGTTAATTTTAGGAAGTGAGCGAGGGGAATTCATAAATACTGTATATGATGGAGTGAAAAAGATGTCAGAGACAGAAATACACCACGACAAAAATGTAAGAATTCTGCTCACTGGACTGAAGGTTCATAATAGTATGTAGTAGTTCTTTTTTCTGTATATATTTTATCTTTATCACTTTTAATCTGCTCCTTATTCTTCCCTGCTTTCAAGCATCCTTCTGAACACACCCTCTCCTCTTTCCCTTTAATGATATCTTATTTTTCAACACTTTTTTCATCTCTTAATCCTTCTCCATTACAGGTGAAGGTTTAACAATGCAATGACCTCATTCTTGACAGCAAACATCAGTTTCATTTGAAGTCTCACTGAAGCCTTCAGTCCGAGACTCAAGCTTTTGCTTCCAAGCTGAGCTGTGACGGATAAAAAGCAGCGGGGGTCCTCAGAGATTTGTAAAATAATAAAAAGGTGGAATCTATTTACCCCTGTTATTCTGACATATGAAATAAAATGTGCTTCCAACCATCCTGCCTGTTCCACTTCACACCAGAGTAATCACATGAAATGGGTCCTGATTATTATGGCAGAGAAAGTCGGCTGATTGAGGACAGAGTGCAGAGAGAAAGCAGAGCAGAACGAATACAGATGGAAGCTGGAGGAGCTGCCTTACTCTGAGGGGCTGAGTGCTACTTTTAGTGACACTAATTATGTATTGCATCGTACATACTAAATTAATAAGTGTCTACCTTTTAACAAAGGTCTATATACTTTACATTAACCAAATCTGCTTTGACATGGAGGTTCAATGTGTCAGAAATCTAACGTACTGTTGGATAATTAATTAAAATACACATGAAATGACTGGAGAAAAGCAAGGAGTGAAAAGGCTTTCAGACTGGTGCGGCAAATAGCAACAGTTAAAATTATAATACTCAATTAAGCAATGTTCTGTAGTAAAATGAATTCACTTACATTTAATAAAGGCTCATTGAGGTACGACTTTAGTCACAAATCCCGTTCAACATGTAGGCAGGTGATTTATACAGTTTGTGCACTTCCTGACAGAGGTGTCAACTAGAAAACTACAAATACTTTGTTACTGTACTTAAATCCACTTTTTAGGTATTTATACTTTACTCCATTACTTATTTTTCTTCCTACTTCTGACTTCTACTCATTAAATTTTTACACAAGTATCTGTACTTTCTATTCCTTACATTTTTAAAACAAATGTTACTCGTTACTCTTGGCTTCGGTTTAATGTTTATAAATATAAATTTCCCGTCATGTGCGCCATCCAATGCAGATCATTGGCGGCATCCACATCTAGTGAAAACTAATTTAATAGGATGAGTCATATAATGCAAACACTCATTGGTTAGCTAAAGGAAATCATCAGAAGCAAACAGGTGTTCTTCAGACTGTAAATGTGAATTATCTATGACATGCTACAATGTCAGATTCAGAAAAAGATGTTTTTCTGGCTGTTTTTCTAAAGGTTACTTTATACTTTTATACTTTAAGTAGTTTTTGAAGCACATACTTTTTCACTTTTACTTGAGTATACTTTTACCAGAGTGTTTTTAAACTGCAGTATCTATACTTCTACTTAAGTAACAAATGTATGTACTTTTGACACCACTGCTTCCTGATAGTAAAAAATTACAATAGTCCAGCCTTGAAGTAACAAATGCAAGGACTAGTTTCATCACCCCTGGACTATAGTATTCCACAGATGAAAGAAGGAAATTCTAGAATGCTCTTTGATATGGGATTTAAATGACAGGTCCTGATAAAAAATAACACCAAGATTTTTTACTTTACTATTTGAAATCAGTTTAATTCCATCCAAATGAAGTGACTGGCTAATCAGCTTATAATTCAAGGACTTTGGTCCAAAGACTCTAACTTCTGTTTTGTCTGCATTCAGGAGCAGGAAGTTAAGAGTCATCCAGGTTTTTATATCTTCAAGACATGCCTGTAATCTATGTAATGGGTTAGATTAATCTGGATTTATAGACCGATATAGCTGGGTATCATCAGCATAACAGAGAAAATTAATCCCATGCTGTCTAATAACTCTACCGATTTGGAGCACATATAAAGAGAATTGGTCCTAGCACTGATCCCTGTGGTACTTCACAGGTAACCCTTGAGCATGAGGAAGATTTGTCATTAACATGAACCAACTAAAAGTGATCAGATAGATATGATTTAAACAAGTCTAGTGCTGTTCCTTTAATTCCTAAAAAATATTTAAGTCTATATAAAATTATATTATGATTAACTGTATTAAATGCAGCTCTTAGATCTTACAGGACAAATACAGATGCAAGTCCATTTTCTGAGGCCATGAGAATATCATTAGTGACTTTCACCAGAGCTGGTTTATTGCTATGATGAGCTCTAAAGACAGACTAAAACTCTTCAAAAAGTTCATTATGGTGTAAGTGGTCGCACAATTATTTGGCAACTACTTTCTTGAGAATTTTAGATAAGAAAGGAAGATTGGATATAGATCTGTATTCGACCAAGTAATCTTGGTTAAGAGACAATCTTTTAAAGTAAAGGTTTAATTGCAACAACCTTAAAGCCTTTGGTGCATATCCCTGTAACAGGGAGATATCAATCACATCTAAAATGGAGGAGGAGATCAAAGGGAATACCTCCTTAAATAACCTGGTTGGAACTGGAGCTAACATACAATTTGAAGGCTTAGTTCAACTGGGTCAAAGCAGTCTAAACACGGTTCAGATTCTTTGGCTACATCAGATGCTGCCTCACCTTCCAGAGATAAACCAATCATAGTTAGAGGAGTGCTAATCTTATTTTTAATGAGATCAATCTTATTTATAAAGAATCCCATAAAATCATTACTGCTAAGAGCAGGTGAAATGGACGGTTCAACAGAGCTATGGCTCTGGGTGAGTTTGGCAACTGTATTAAAAATGATCTAGGATTATTCTTATTCACCTCTATTAATGAAGAGAAATATGCTGCTCTTGCTGTACGAAGGGTCCTCTTGTACAGCAGTAAACTATTTTTCCAGACTAGGTAGGATTCCCATAAGCCTGTGGATTGCAGATTTTCTTTTCAAAGAAAAACAGTACTCATCATTTTTCAAAGATGTGTACTTTCTAAGGCAGTACACAGAGATCTAGCAACCCCATCAACAAAATCATCCACCCATGAAGGGGAATAAACTAAACTTCTGCCCTCTGCAGCACTGCTTGGCAACATAGAGGAGAGAAAAAGTGAAACAGATTCTTTGAAATTTATAACTGCACTATCTGATAGTGATCTGCTAAAGTGAAACCTTTTGGTGGAGGAGAACTCTGTTAAGGTAATCTTGAAGGTTATTAAAAATTGGTCAGAGGACAGGATTGTGAGAAATATTGTTAGTTTTTCACATTCTAGCCATATGTCAGCACAAGATCCAAAATGTGAAGATGAGAATGTGTGGGACTATTCACATTTTGAACAAAGCCAATAGCATCTAAAATAGCATTAAAGGCTGTACTTAAGCTATCACCTTCTATGCCAGCATGGATGTTAAAATCTCCCTCTATGATGACCCTGTCAGTATTTAACACCAAATCAGATTGGAACTCTGAAAACTCATCTAAAGATTCAGAGTAAGGACCTGTTGGAAGGTTACAAAAAGAAGAGGTTTTCTTGCTTTGTAATTTAGATGAGAGAAACTAAGGGTTAAATGTTCAAAAGAGTTGTAGTTATTAACTGGAACAGGGAGAAGTCAGCTACAAAGAAAAGGAGATGGAGATGTAAGAACACAGAGAAGACTGAATGACTCAATGGCACTAATAAACACTATAGATTAGTTTCATTAATCGTTTTATTAATCTTTGGAAGAAGGAGAGAGACATTCCGGGATTTTAAACTAGTTTTTATTGTTTAAGTATTAAAATATATTTTAAAAAATGGATGAAAGCATCACTGTCCCAATTTCCTATTTTAATTTTGATGTTTTTATTTTTTATCTAAGAGCTGGAAATGTCCCCAGATTGGATTTCAGAAATCTGTACACCATAATGTGGTCGCCATCAGGTTCATGGCTTGCTTTAGGCTACTCAACAGTGAAAAACATGAAAGATCAGAGATAATCAAGAAACTCTTTCCTTTACTTTGCCAGACTTGTAACCTCAGTTCTCTGTTCAGCAATCAGAGTTGTCTCCAAATATCTGGGAGGGATGCTTATTTGGTTCTCTGTTTCTGTATGAACAGTGAAATAAATAGAAATGCAACGTTAGGTGTCTGATTTTTAGTAAAATATGTTCATGCCAGAATTCCTCAACAGTTCATCATCCGGTACTCTGTTTAACCTAATTGTTTTGTATCAGTACTGGAACTGATTATTATCACAACAACTTGATTGACACCTTTAAAAATATTGACATTCTTACTATTGAATTGATTTCACTTGGACTTTATTTTTCTACTTTCTGTAGGTCCGTCTCCAAGCTTCAAGTAAAATACACGAATGTTTGTTGATGTAACATAGAAACCTGGAGAAACATAAGGATATCAGCCCTGTACTAAGGCACTGTCTTGTTGGCTTGTTGCCTGTCTCAACTTCTGTCCATTCGCTTACATGAAGGTGAACTCTCTACCAGCAGTGCTTTGTCTCAATTATCTAATTTTATCTTCTCCTGTTTTTTGTCTCTACCACAGTTTTTGGGCTTCTCATCATAATGAGATCACTGGCTCTGGGTCTCTTCTGCCTTTTTTACTGTAATGCTGTGGAGCCTGAGAGACGTCGGCCCAAACTAATTACAGCCAAAGGACAAAATAACACCACAATCCAAAACAATATGATGGGTAGGTTACCTTGTTGTTAAAAAGCATAAAGTCCTGTAATGCCTAGGAAGTATATGCCATTTATTATTTGACAATGTTTCATGTTTTGGTGTATATAGGTTCATAACATTTACAACCAGCTTCTATCTAACTTACCCTTCATGCTGCTTTTTTCTTCATAATTAAACTTCATACACTTTTATCCACAACCAGCAGTTCCTCTGTAGAAGAGAGGACGGCAGCGGTGATCTCACACACAATTTCCTAACATTTTACAGTTTTCCTGAATGCTTAAACCTTAACGGTTATGTTATAGCACAATTTCTAAAACTTTTAACACTTATAGCAAAACCACTCACTGAGTTTACAAAACTCAGTTCACTCCTTTTGCAGAACTGTAAACTAAACTAACTGCTTTATGCTCAATTCTCAAATGATCAACACACTCCTAGCAAAACTATACACATATACGGCTATTATTAACACTATTATGCCAACTGTCTGGCACACTGTCACATGTGAAAACTGTTTTAGATAGTTAGTGCCCTTTGCAATCAGTCTAAGCACTATAAATAAGCCATAGAATGGCTGTCTATGTGGAGTACAATGGAGGGAGCAAGAAGAGTGAGAATTAGAGGAGACAGAGGAAGAGGAGGTGGAGGTGAAGAAGTAAGAGGAAGAGGAGACCAGATACGTCATCATATGGGAAATTGTTAGTTTCCATAGGGCTGCTTTGGTCCGCAACCAGATCACCCACTCTTCACTGCACTCAACCTTCCCCCATACTCTCCATTCTTGAATCCGACTGAAAAATTCTTCTCTCCCTGGCACTGGAAGGTCTATGACCGTCATCCTCATCAACTCACAGCCCTTTTACAAGCAATCCAGTAGGCATGTGGGGATAAGGACCAGGCATCCTGTCAGGCCTGGATATGACATTCCACGAGATATTTTCCCTGTACTTTGGACAAGAGACATTGCATGTGTTGTGGATGAAGTCTTGTGGCCGGACCAAGAGAAACGACATGATGTGTTTTGACTTGAAAAAAAAACTTTTTTGTCTGTTTTGATGTGTGGAAATAAACACCAATACTTGGCCTTTGGATCCTTGTATGTTTACAGAACTATGACTAAAGTATGACCTTGAACTGACGTAGCCTGCCTTGTGCACAGAGAATAAAAGCAAAATAAAAGCCAAAAAAAAGTGTTTTTTTATTTTTACCATCAGTGTGTAGTTTACACATTGTGTGCTTATAACTATGATGGCTTGTGTTAATTGCAAGGTTTATTAGCTTTTGCAAGAGAACTACAATGAACCGCAGTTGGCCTCTGCAGATGGCTGCTTACACTGAGCCTGGTTTTGCTGGAAGTTTTCTTCCTGTTAAAGGGGAGTTTTTCCTCTCCACTGTCGCTACAAACATGCTTAGAGTGAGGGGCTGCCTTCGAGTCATTGAGTCGATGCAATCACTGGTTTTCCTTAGATAGAAAACCTTGAATCAATTTGACTGTATGATCCGGTGAACTGTGAAGTGCCCTGAGATGACATGTGTTGTGAATTGGCGCTATATAAAAAAACTGAACTGAATTGAATTTGTAAGTAGAGTTTTGCAGAAATAGCCAATAGTTACAAAAATTGTGCTTAAGAGATCAGAAAAAAACTGTAATTGTTTATATAGGATTTTAACCTAAAACCAACTAAAATAATATATCTAAGTTATTTATTACCATCAATTGCACAAATCGCATCCAGCATACGGCTCAGCTCCCGATCTTGCTCGTTCATAGCCATATTGAGGGTGTCAACTGCTGCCGGCAGCCTGATCAGTGCCCAAATTGCAGCCGACATCCTCTGTAATTAAAGATACATCAGGTATCCTCCAAATCCAAACAGGAGAAAAAAATCGAGTATCATAAGACCAAAAATCCACACATCTTCGATATCCTCCAATGACAACGTTGTGAAACACACCATCCTCCACGCTTTCCAGGAGTCCATGGTGTATCCCACTAAGTATGTCCCGGCAGGACAGGATGGGTCCTATTTCCCCTGTCTTCCAGTTGAATAAATTTGATAAATTGCAGTGACAGATCAGCTGACCAGATCCATTTTTTGAGTTTAGGTGGTATGAAGAGAGAGCTCAGAAAAGACAAGACACAGCAAAGCTGGGACAGGCAGGGAGGTGCAGGAGCAGCAGGAAAATGCAACCGCCTCCTTCAAGAGTCACAACAAAAGGAATAGATAGATAAGTAGCACATCTATCTATAAGATTGGCACAAATTATCAGGATTTGGCTGGATTATCTTATTTCATTATGATTGTTGTGAATTTATATTTAATGCCCATCCAGGTTGGACGCCATATTAATGTTATGAATAACTGTTATATTCATTTCCCAGACAGCTGTGAATTCATATTATAATCTGATATTTTGAGATATTTATTGCCCTCCCAGGTAAGGGTGTTTGAAAACCAAAGTTTATCTGGAAGAATTTGGGATATGATCAGCAATTAGCTTTTCACTAATTTAGAGCAATTGGAATGTTTTCTGACCAATTCACAATAAAGTCAATATGTCATGATTTCATCTTAGGCTCGGACCCACATGCAGTGAAACCAAACAGAGAGACATTGATGAAAACTTTGACGTATTTTATTGAAGATGTTAAGCTTGTGCAGAGTTTCTCTGAACTCTGCTCGGACGGAACTGGAAGACGAGGGGAAGACAGACTATTAGTTCAGGCTCAGTGGGAAATTTGATTAGTTGATTTGAAGCAGAGGATCTGGTTGTTGACTCACGTTTCCAGAGAAGTAAAGGATCCTTGACTCCAATCTGTGTGCTGGTTTTCTAGAGTTTGTCTGACTCGGGGGAGGGCGGAACAGAGTTTACCCAGAACTCGGACGGTGTAGGGGAACGGAGACGCTGATTGCCACTCAGATTACCTGCTGTACTTGAACGGGTCGTGGTGAAGATGAGTTCCTTGCTCAGAGAGTAATTTCAACGTCCTCAAAGGAGACTGGATCCAAACCTCCTGTTTGAATCCCTGGCTCAGTTTAGACTCAGTTGATCCCTCCTGGGAGAGGAGGTCCGAAAAGGTCCAGTTTGCAGGATGACTTCCTGCTGAGAGGCAACGATAAAAAACAAAGGGATAAAACTCAGGGAGACAAGAACTCAGTCTTACTCAGTGAAAAACTCAGCTTGGCTAGAGTACCAAAAACTGGCAAACACTCTGGTGTCGAGGTAGTGGCAATCAGCAGGTAAAGAGCACCACGTTAACGAGGTAACCGTCAGCAGGTGTGTGAGAAGGCGAACCGGAACCAGGCGCCTCCTGTTGGTGGAAGGGAGACAAACACAAAAACAAACACAAAAACAAACACACAGACAGGAGCCCTGACAGAATAAAACATTATTTGGACAAATAATGTTTTATTAAATGATTTGCTTAATCAAGAACCAGTAAACTTTAGTTAATGATTCTTAACCTATTACCCTCTTTTAAATATCTAGCAGCGAATAGACATCAGGATTACACTAAATGACTCTTGGTCATACTTGGTAATCAAATGTAGTTAGCATATGAGGAAAACATATACCCTAATGTTATATCAATGTTTAAACCCTTAGTGAAATAAAACTTGTCCAAGTTTCAACAGCTAAAAACCATATTACTGTACCATAGCGGAGCATGCAGTCCATCCTGTTAGCTTCGTTTTTACTCATCAGTAAACACAACACAACTCAAAATCATCAAATCATCAAAATACATATTGTTTGTTCTGTCCCTAATTGTGCCAGACCTACAAACCTCTATTCATGTCCATTAGGAGGGCTTGAGTTTTCATCCAGCAGCAGCTTAGCAAGGCAGGCTCACAGCAACACAGGTTTCTTGTCCATGTGGTTCACGGCAAGGGATCCTTAGGATTCTTTCTCATCCAGTCTGGCTCTGTAAGTTCTGAAACTTAAGAGAAATGTATTGCAAAAAGTTTGTTTTGCAGCAGTTTGGTTCTGAAAAGTCAGCCATCATTACTTATCGTTAGTCATTCTGGAGTTCTGGACCTTTTTGCCTGGATCTCCATGGTGGCTGGAGCTCCAAGGCAGAGATCCTGTGTGTTTCATGGTTTTACTGTTCTCAGCTCTGCAGGGGGGCCAAGGCAAGTCACACCTCTGTGAGAGTACCAGTGGAGGCAGGAAAAGGGGTGTTGCAGAGTTCTCACTGTTCATCATGTCAAGATGAAATATGGAGACTGGTTCCCAATGTCCAAAACCACGATCATGACATAACAAGATGTTTCCTATAAATTCGTACATTATTTTGGGTCTTTATTAAACAAACTGTGACAATAAGTCAGTCATTTGAATTATCTCTGTTGGAGCAGAGATGCATATAAAATCTATGGGGCAGTAGATCTTGGGGACCGAGATTGAAGACCCTGATCTAAGGAGTCTAATCAGCTCATAAACCAGTCATCATCCTGGGTTAGGAGACAATGGTAATCCCACAAGGCGCTTTCCCTCCTGATCCTCCCATTTACTATCTCCAGCATAGTCCCAGCTCCCATAGCGCACCATTACTCATGGTGTTAATGCTAATATGTGTGAATTCTCAACTCATGTTACATTTATGTATTGATTCATGGTAAGACCCACCCTGTTGATCACTGGAAAATGAATGGGATAGTGATAGTTTTTAAACTTATCTTTCATATTTATATTTTTTGGCAGATTTTATACTTTCACATTTTATTTATTTTTTTAAATTTCAGATTTAATATTAAGCTCATTTTATTATTTTTTTCCACAGTGTTTTCCAAATCCCATTCTTTCTAAATTACGTTTTACATATTCTCTTTACATCATGCTCTTCACTTAAAAGGAAAGCCCGCCCCCAGTAGTGATGAGCAGAGACGTATTGCTATTGGTCTGCATGTATGTTAGAAACAACATTTTTATTGGTCAAAGTGTGCATCAAGAGTGGGCATTTGCATTGGGCTGAAAGAGGAGAGACTGTGATCTGTAAAATGCAAACAATATATTTCATTACACTTAGTTTAGAAGATCAAAAAGGCATGTGTGTGTCTGCTAGGTGTGACATAAGCTGAACCTGTACTTCCTGTTTGCAGAGAATTCCTGTGAAGCCATGCCGCTGGATTTCGTCTTTGTCATTGACAGCTCTAGGAGCATCCAACCCGAAGACTATGAGAAGGTCAAGACCTTCATCATTAATCTGCTTCAATTTCTTGATGTTGGCCACAATGCAACACGGGTGGGTCTTCTGCAGTATGGCAGTGTGGTTCAACCCGAGTTCTCCCTTAATACTTATAACTCCAAAGCTGAGGTTAAGGAGGCTGTGAGGAATATGAGTCATCTTGCTACAGGGACCATGACTGGCTTGGCCATTCAATACACCATGGAGGTGGCACTCACTGAAGAACAGGGAGCCAGACCTCTGAGCTTACAGATTCCACGGATCGCTATGATTGTAACTGATGGGAGACCTCAAGACACAGTAGAGGAGATTGCAGCTCAAGCGAAGCAGGCTGGCATCCAGATTTTTGCTATCGGAGTAGGAAGGGTGGAAATGAAAACTCTGAAGGCCATAGGCAGTGAGCCCCACTCTGAACATGTCCATCTGGTGGCCAATTTTAGTCAGATGGAAACCCTGATCTCAGTGTTCAAGTCCAAACTGTGTGGAGGTGATGAATCCTTTTTATTGTCATTACAGTGTTTCTTGTTATTCAGCAGGTGTAGATGTGTTCTTGAATGTTTCTGGATGTTCCTGCATTAGGTTCAGACATGTGTAAGGTGGTGGACCATCAGTGCCAGCATATCTGTGTGAACAGTCCTGCCTCCTACAGGTGTAAGTGCAGGAAAGGCTTCACTCTCAACCCCGATGGAAAGACATGTAAAGGTAAACCTCTGAGCTCTTTCCTCAACAGGTAAACACTGCAGATCTTCCTATTCAACTTTAACTCAGGGTGACCTTCCTCCATGTTGTCTCTTTGCAGCCGTCGATACGTGTGCTATGGTGGATCATGGCTGTGATCACATCTGTGTTAACGTGGCTGAAGGCTATGAGTGTCGCTGCCGTCCAGGATACGAGCTCACCATAGACCTGAAGACATGCAACAGTAATATTTTCCTTTGCTTGAAGTCAGCCAATGTTTTATCTATCTAAGCATCTTTAAACATCTTTCTTCCTGAAACTGGCTTAAATTATTTTCTGGGCTCTGTTGCGACTAAAGAACTTTCAGACTTTCATATGTTGCTCTGTGACCAAACCTTCAATTGGTTGTATGTTACAACAACAAATGAAAGGGCGATTCATGCAGATAATTATGCAAAATATGGAACCTATTCATAACAACTAGATAGTATTGGTTAACAATTCAATTCAGTTTATTTACCCAATGTAAGCTGCACTCTCATCAGGAACCTTCTAAATGTGGTAGGTTTGAGGAGCACGGCTTTTAATTCTACATGGCTAAAGTCCTCAGCCAACGTCAGGCGCCTCTGGATTAATATCCATTTGTCTAATATGTACGGTGGCCCTGAAGTGCAAACTGCAACTACAAATCTAAAAGGGCAACTACATTAAGGAAATCGCAACTACATAAAGCAAAGCGCAACTACATTAAGGAAAACACAATTATATTAACCTACCGGAAAAGGTAGGTACCAGTGGGAAACATGAGACATCGCTGATTGGACGACGGCGCCGTTTGACCCTTGAACTGGAAGTTGCGTCGTCTGAACAGTCCAGCTTATTTTAAGTGTGTCTTCAGTGTACGCAAACTAACTGAAATTTCGTGATTAGTCTTGAGAATATCCAGTATCACCTCGTACCTATGTCCTGATTTATTTAGAATGACTTCCAGTTCAAGGGTCAAATGGCCCCGTCGTCCAATCAGCGATGTCTCATGTTTCCCACTGGTACCTACCTTTTCCTGTAGGTTCATGTAATTGTGTTTTCCTTAATGTAATTGCGCTTTGCTTTATGTAGTTTTGTTTTTCTTCATGTAGTTGCGCTTTGCTTTATGTAGTTGCGAATTCCTTAATGTAGTTGTGCTTTTAGATTCGTAGTTGCAGTTTACACTTCAGGGCCACCGTAAATATGACCCCATCACAGCACATTGATTATAATCAATAATGATCTGAATGAAAGCCAGACAATACATGATAGTAACGGGGTCAATCTGAATGGTTATTGCAGAAAAATGTCTTGCAAATGTTTAGTCTTTGTGGACCCGTGACTGAAATGACAGCCAACAGCCGTTCAAATACTGATGTCTTGTCCACACACTACTGGGAACGCTTTGCTTTGCTCTTCTAGTTGATGTTAACACAAAGAAGAGGGGGATTTCTTAAAGGATGTGTGTTATTACAATCATCAGAGTGGTGGCTAAAGCATAGACTTGTATCCAGGCTCTCAAGATGTTACCCAAATAAAAACTGATTTAACCCTTTGATTCACTATTTTTGTGCCTTAAGAAGTGATTGAGGGGGAGAGAATTACACACTAAAAATGATGGAAAGCTATGTTGTTGTTTGTTTTGCAGCCTTAGCCCTGGTGGTATGGTAATGATATTAATAATGTAGTCTCCCTCTTCAGGAATAGATTACTGTGACCTGGGAATCCACGGCTGTGAGCATAACTGTGTCAGCTTACCAGGCTCCTACATCTGCAGCTGCATGAAAGGATACGTCCTGAATTCAGATGGCAAGACTTGTAGCCGTAAGAGATTTTTATTATTTTTGCAACAAGGCAAAGAGAATAAATCAAAGTAATGGTCTGAAATTTTTAACTTGTACTTAAACTCAGTTGATTAAAAACTTTTTCAATTTTTCCAAATAAAACATCTAAACCCTTCTTCTTTTCAGAGATGGATCACTGTGCTGATGGCAGCCATGGGTGTGAACAGGAGTTTATGAACACTGAGACTTCCTGTGTGTGTAAATGCAGAGACGGCTACACACTCAGACCAGACGGGAAAACCTGTAAAAGTAAGGCTTTAAAGTAATCCATTTCTCATTTTATGAAAGTGGTTTTAGAGATGTATGTGTGTTTTTTTTTTGCAATAAAACATTGTATTACATAAACAAATAAAATTAAATATTTACGTACATAATAACCAAGAGCCAAGAGCCAATAACCAAAGCAAAACCTTTGCATTGCTTACTTTTTAACATTAAATTATTTAAACCTTTTCTTATTTTTAGATTTAAGTAAAACTATGTATATTTGTGTAAAAAAATGGTTGTAAAATGTAAGGTACCTGTTGACAGTGTTGGGAAAGTTCTCTTTCTATGTGAAATAGTTCAAAGTTCAGTTCACACATTTTAAAATGAACTAGTTCAGTTCATAGTTCATAATTCAAAATTTTGAACTAAATTCACAGCTCCAAAAAATGAAGTAGTTCATAGTTTTTTTTTTGTTTTTTTTTTCATATGGACAACTGGGTAAGCAAATCGAGCGCGCCTTCTCTAAGGTCTAAGGCGCGCTCGATTTGCTTACCCAGTTGTCCAGGAATGATATTGATATTATTAATAATATTTCGTGCGCACGTTATACTTATTGTGTGGCCACGAAGTAGTAGCTATTTCGTGCGCACAAAATACTACTTCGTGGCCACAATTAAAAATTTTTTTTGACCATGTCATCAGAGGGGCTCCGTACAATTACACCATAGCCTACTGTAGAACCACAGACAGCAATTATTTTATCAGTTGTAACACTGAAACTGTGCGTCAGATTTCATCTTCATATCCAGTCTTGAATCCTTATCCAACCAGGGTTTACATTAGCATTGAGGGGACAGCATTTCCCCATTGTTGCTTTAACGCTTTGTTGCTGTAAATTCACTTCACACTAGTAGCAGCTGCAGCTTTCACCCCTACAGTATATTCTCAATAACATCAGGAAAAATGTGCTGCTTGAATGGTCTTTTTTATGAGGAATTATTAAAAGAAAAACAGGAAAGTAGTCTTTAAGGTGCAAATGTTTTTTTAATTTTAATATTTTTTTCAATTTGAAATTCCATTTCAGTACATACTAAAAAGGAATACTGGAATCCTGGAAAATTATACCAGGCAGGTTTAACAAACAAGTTACATGAATAGTAAAACCCTCAAGAACATTTTACTAACACAAACTGAGGGACCAGGCTGAGGTAGGAATTTAAGGTTACTGAAGTCCGGATTTTTTTCAGAATGGTCAGATCCGCCTCTCTGGCTGCAATGCGCGCTCCCGACAAAATACCTTCAGATCTTCACATGAAAATCTTTTTTTATATGGTTAATACGTCCAATACAACTGTGTCTCCCATGTTAATGTCTGAGTTTTTTAAAAATGAAATAAAGAATAAAGAATGGCAGCAACCCATTAGGGTGCAGGGTAGCATAATAAATAAAACAGGTGACATAGGTTGCAGCATGGTTGCATCGAAATAATAAGGTCATCGGTTTGAATCCCAGCCTGAAGTCTTTCTGTCGGGAGTTTGCATGTTCTCCACATGCATGTGTGCTGCAGGTTCTCTCCTCTTTTTCCAAACTGCTTCAAGCAATTTATGGGGAGGAAATCTTAGCGTCACCACCTGAGATAGACAGAGCTCACCGGTCACTGGCTCTAAAGCTAACAGCCAGACTCCAACCGTGACCTGTTACTCCAGGGGCGTTGCTAGGCACAAAGCTTTACTGGGACACTGGCCCCCTACCGCATATGCCCCTCCTTCCATACACAAATACAGACAAGCACACTGCCCCACCCTGATACATTCCTACCAAAATTACCAGTTGAGATATTAATGAGTGTAAGAGCATATTTGTTTTAACAAACATGAACATTTTCAACATTGTAGCTATAAAAAATAAGACATTACCAACTTTGACAAATAAAAAGTTTCCTTATACACATTCTGAAGTAATCATTAATTCCTAGGTTTCAGAGTTTTAGTTCAGGGGAAAGTTTAACTCAACCCGAACTAAGTTTTTCTTTTATTTTTTGAGCATTAAAGTGTACCTCCTATTTTTCATTTTTGCAAAGCGGTCAATCACTAGACTGAGACTCAGCTTAGAAAGTTCTTCCTTTTCAACTGATAAAATAGCAAAATGATGCAGCCTGTCTTGTCCCATTGTGCACCTCAGCCAAGTGTGGAGCCTTCTCAACACACTGAATGACCTTTCACAACTACAGCTGTTGATTATGATTGTGATGGAGATCTGGATAACCTGCGTTAGTGTTGGGAACATGGTGTTATCAAGCAAGTTGAAAACACACTGCATATCCTTAATGACAAGGCTTTCCTTTTCAACCATAAAAAGCTTTCAAACCATTTTGAATTAAATGAAAGCTTTCTTACTCCAAATTTGTTCCAGGGAAGTGGGACAACTTCACTTGTCTAGGACCATCATGCTTTCTTGCTGCATGGTTGTTGCTCCCTCATCACCTTTATGCTCCTGTCTCTCTCCTGTCTTTCACCTGTCTCTTGCCTGTCAGTCTCACCTCCTCCTCCTTTTCCTACTCAAGCACCTTCATTCTCATTCTCTGCAGCAAACAATAAAAAACTTAAATTTATAATTATGTAAATATCTATCATATTGCTTATAACGTTCCTAATGTAACTGGTTAGCTTAAATCACTAATTCATTACCTCCCTCTCTCTCATCTTGTTTTACTGCTTCCCTGTCTCTGCTTCGTGTGAGGAGTTTCCTGCTATCCATCTACACATCAATGCAGTAATTTTCAGTTAGTAGCCTATAAAGCACGTGGTTTCACTGGGAAAATAATAAAATTGACAGGTAAGAAACGTTACCAGAACAACGTTTCTTACCTGTCAATTAAAAAAAAAAAATGCGTCGCAGCCGCACAGTGTCCCATCCAGCTCAGTTGAGAGCAGCGCATTAATTTACCTGCAGTTCATGCAGTGACATGCGCTGACGTGGGGGCGCTAATACATCCTCAATTTGGAGTTAACAACTCACTTGCTCCCGTTGGAATTATCTAAATTGATGCATTAAAAAAATGTATCACTGTTGCAAATATTCATAAGATTTATACTGGGGCACAGCTAATTTATACTGGGGCTCGTGCCCCAGTAAATGGGGTCTGGCGACGCCGATGTGTTATTCTGTACTTACACTGCTACCAAACTAATGAGCTTCTCATCAGAGAGGCACAGCTGCAAATTTGACAATCCATCCATCAGTCCATCCATCCATCCATCCATCCATGGATGGATGGACTGCCAGTCTCTCCACAATAAAGGCGGCCTTGGCCGTCACACTCCCCCCCAGAAGAAAAGGGCCCCACAGCGGGACCTTCCAGAGAAGCCCGGGTCCAATTTGGCTGTACCTTTATGGCCATGATGGCCCCGGGACATGGGGTCACCACCGCGCTGTCCCGGAATAACGTAGCACGGTGGGTCAGTAAACGAAATAGAAGTCCGGCCCAGTGATCCCCTTCTCCAGTCACAGTCTGCTCGGCAACCCGGCGCCTGGGAGCAAATTAAGAGAAGAGAGACTAGAGGGGAGAGAAGAGGTCTTAAACAGGGGCACGGGACAGGGCACCAGCCATGACATTTTCTGTTCCCTTGATATGTTTTTTTTTTTTTTTTACTTTGTTTATTGAACATTTTGAACATAAGACAGTCATAGTTGGGACAAATTCAAAGTGTCAATACAACCTCAATGTCACAGTTCTGTCAACCCCCCAATCCACCCTGACCACCCACCCCACCCACAGGCCAAAAAAAAAAAAAAATAAACAAATGAATAAAATAAAAATAAAAATATATATAAATAAATAAAAAAAAAAAATAAAAATAAATAAATAAAAAATAAATAAAAAAGGGTAGATTTGGATGTAAATGTAGATAAATAAGTAGAGATCATGTTAGACATTCAAGTATCCTCAGGGTCAAGAAGATTCAAAGAATCAAAATATCTAAGAAAAGGGTCCCATGTAGCCTGAAATTTCTTGACGGAGCCTCTAAGAGAAAACCTCAATTTCTCTACTTTGAGGTTGTAAAGCACCTCTCGAATCCAGCGGGCATGTGAAGGGGGTTGAGAATCTTTCCAGTTGAGTAAGATCAACCTACGAGCTAGAAGGGTGGTAAATGCTATAGCCCGCTTCATTCCTTTAGGCAAGTTAGAAGTAGAGGGGATGCCAAAGATTGCAGACATTGGATTAGGGACAACCAGAGAACCATATGCTTCAGACAGTGATTTAAAAATCCCCGTCCAGAATATATTCAACTTGGGACATGACCAAAACATGTGTGAGTGATTGGCAGGCGAGAGTTTACATCTGCCACAGGCATCATTTACTGAAGAATAATTTTTTGCTAGTCATGAATTGGTATAGTGAGCCCTGTAAACAACTTTGCATTGAATTAGTCTATGGCGGGCACAGATGGAAGATTAATAAATTAAAGCCAGTGCAGATGTCCATTGTTGTTCTGTGAATACAATGTTAAGACTCTCCTCCCAGGCTGTTTTAACTGCATTTGTGGGTGTTGAGGTTTCTGATCAAATAAGCTTATAGAGTATCGAAATACATCCTCTAAAATTAGGATCAATTACGAGAAGAGAGTCTAATAAGGTTTCTGGAGGGCGATTCGGAAAGTAAGGGAACAACTTCTTAACATAGTCACGAACTTGGAAAAAACGAAAAAAGTTGTGTTTTGGAAGATGGTATTTGACAGACAACTGTTCGAAAGAAGAGAAAATGTTTTCAGAATAGAGATCTACTATTGACTTGATACCACTATCATGCCAGATTTTATATGCTAAATCTTGGGACGGTTCAAACATACAGTTTTTAAACACTGATGTCAGGGCGGATGGATTTGAGAGGCCAAACTGTTTCCTAAACTGGTTCCATATTTTCAAAGAAGTAGATGCAACAGGGCAAGTAGTTAAACGTTGTAGAGGAAGTTGTGAGCACAAGACTGAACGAAGTGAGAATGGACAGCACTTCTTCTCCAACTGTACCCAGACTGGCAAAGGGTCTTCCTCCTTCATCCAAAACAACAATTTCTGTGCATTAGCAGCCCAATAATAATATCTTAAAACCAGGAGGGCAAATCCTCCCTTCTCCTTGGGAGCTTGTAAAACCGATCTGCGAATTCTCGCAGGCTTCCCAGCCCGTAAAAAATTTGAAATCATTGTGTCCAATTTTACAAAAAAATGACTTATTTAGAAAAAGTGGAAGATGTTGAAACATATAAAGAAATTTGGGGAGAACCACCATCTTCACTAAGCTTATTTGGCCAGCGAGCGAGATAGGTAACGTTGACCAGCGAGCAAAATCAGCTTCTATCCTCTCCATCAAAGGAGTAAGGTTTACTCTATATAGGTCAGAAAGCGATAGCACAATTTGAATACCCAAGTATCGAAAACCATTATTAGACCAACGGAATGGTACTGCTGAGGGAGGGACCTTTTAGCGCCATCATTAATGGGCAAAAGTTCGCTTTTTTGGTAATTAAGTTTGTAGCCAGATATGGTTCCAAATTCATTAAGAATGTTTAGGATAGCGGGAAAAGAAGAAATAGGATCCGAAACATACAGCAAAAGGTCATCTGCGTATAGCGAGACTTTATTGACTATATCAAATCTTGTTATGCCCTTAAAGGAGGCCTCTGCACGCAGCCAGAGGGCTAGGGGTTCGATCACTAAAATAAACAGGAGCGGAGACAGGGGGCAGCCCTGTCTGGTACCACGGCTTAAAGGAAAGGGGGAAGAAAGAACATCATTAGTCCGTACTGAAGCTTTTGGTGAAGAGTACAGAAGTGTTACCCAATCAACAAAGGTCTTGCCTAATCCAAATTTTGTCAATACCTTGTACAAAAAGCTCCATTCAACCCTGCCGAAGGCCTTCTAGGCGTCGAGGGACACAACGACTTCAGGGACTATAGCATTAGGAGAAGTGATAATATTGAGAAGCCTCTTGGTGTTGCATGAGGACTGCCTCCCGGGCATGAAGCCCGTCTGATCTAGATCGATAATTGAGGGTAGTATCTGCTGTAAGCTTATTGCCAACACTTTAGTTAGGATTTTAAAATCCATGTTCAGCAAGGAAATGGGCCTATAGCTGCTACACAGTAAAGGATCTTTATCCTTCTTAAGGAGCAATGAAATCGTAGCCTCCAACAGGGTACAAGGGAGCCGGCCAAAAGAGAAGGCCTCGTTGTACATCTCTTTAAGAAAAGGGCTAAGCACAGTGGAGAAAACTTTGTTCCCTTGATATGTTTAATGCAAGGTGATACGGCTGCAGGAACAGGGCCCAACGCATGAGTCGCTGGTTCGGGTTCTGGAGAGAGTTTTGAAATGTTAGAGGGTTGTGATCGGAATAAACGGTCAGGCATGTTCCAGAGTCTATATACACCTGGAAGTGCTGTAAAGCCAATATTAAAGCCAACGCATCCTTTTCTATTACTGAATAGTTAGTTAGTTAATAGTTGAATAGTGATGATAAGCTGTGGAGTCTTATCGAACATCCAACTTCACGGTTCATCCAGAGGTTACAGATATATTTAGATTCAACTTTCTAGCCAGCTTACTGTAAGTTTAGGAAGAAAAACTTTATCCTAAACCCCAAATCTTCATTAAAAGCTCAGATAACATTTTTATTGTAATCATAATATAAAGTTGAAGAATTATTTATAGACATCAGTGTTAGGAATATGATATGATTTCTGTCACTCTTCACACCCAGAGGATGGAAACGTTAAAGCTCCCACCCAATTTAAAGTAATGCTCGCCTATTTTGAATACCCAAATGGAAAAGCAAATAACTTAGGAACTGTAAGCCCTCATAACATGTGTAATACATCATTTGAAAGCTAACACCTTCTAGTTTCGGAAAATATAAATTAAAATAGTGTGTAAAACACAGCCTAAGCTGCATCATTTCAAACATGACTCAAAGCTGTTTTTTTATTCTAAAAAATATTAGGTTTTTATTGAACAGAAGTAATAAAGACATACTTGAGAATAGGCATGTCTCATTTTATTTCATTTGTTCTACATCATGTCAAACACAAATTTCAGACCTCTAGCTATAACAGTTTCAGAGCTGTGGGGCTTTGAACTTTTATTGTCACCAGTGTCTCCAAATCTCTCCAAATGTGCCAGGTTGTGCCAAATTGTGCCAAATGCTTTTTCTCAACTATTTGACCCACACTATTTTTTTGTTGGTAAGAAGAAGATGTAAAGAAACATACCAATAAACTTAAATTAATTTAGGCAATCGGTTTCCTCAAATTGTTTGAGTTCTAAAAGTAAAACCTTAGTTATCAGGTTTTACAGTGCCTGGTTGCTGGGCAACCAAAGTCTGAAATTCTAACTGATGATGTCATCAAGAACTTTTCCTGTGATGTCATGGATTTTGAACCTATATATAGATTCTATAGAATCTCAAGTTCATTCCTGCTTGGACCTCTCATCGGTTTGGTTGGTTTTCTTTATCTCAGAGTTTTTTGGTTTTAAAGTGCAAGAAAAATCTCAAAATGTTTGGCTGGAGTAAGAGTGTTGATCTCTCTCAACTAAAACAAATGCGTGAAAAGAATAAAACCAACATTGAAGAACTCTTGGGACTGAACGTACAACTTGAAAAGAGTTTCTCTGAAATAATCTCATACCCTGATGTGGAAAAACAAATGAAGGCTGAAACGACGTTAAGCAAAAAATATGAAAAAAGGATGAAGGAGCTTCAACTGGAGAAAGATGCCCAGGAGGTTTTCATGAAGAAAATAACTGCAGATACCGAAAAAGTTAAAGCTTTATCCTTGAAGAACGAGGAACTTCAACATCAGCTGGAAAGTATGAAAGAACAGATGATAGAACCAACAATATTGAAAACTCTGTCCAAGCTTTCAAAAAAGCAGGAGAAAACGTTAAGGAAAAACAACAAGAATTTGGAAGAACAGGTTAAAAAGTTGACAAAAGATCTTTCATATCAAACTAAAGTGGCTAATAGTTACAAAGACGCTGAAGAGTCGATCACAGAGCTGGAGAATATTAACAAAGGTTTACTACAAAAGATTAAGGATTTTGAACCTCAGACCTCTATAAGGTTTGCCACTTTCAAATGCCGTGAGCTCGTCGCCCTGCGACAGGAAAAAGAGTCACTAGAGCACACCCTCGATAAGGTAGTGCGAAAACTCCTCTTCCTGGAAGATGAACTAGTCAAAAAAGACGAGGAAATAGCAAATTTGGTGGAGATACATGAGCAAGAACTGCGAAAGAAGGCCGACAAGCTTACAAGCATGAACAGTATTGTAGCTCAGCTTGCTATGTGGCCTTTTAAGATTCAACATTAACGGTCTTCCGGTTATGGCGGCCAAGTGAGAAAACGCATTGAACTTCGTCCTGCTGTTTGTTGCTTAAATAAGGGGAAAATAACCACTGAGCACAAAAATTGTTACGAAAAAAAGGGGACAATCTGACGTATATGCCTAGCTCGACTAGACAACAAAAAGGGAAAAGCAAGGCATCAAAGCAAACCAAGCTGTTTGAGCAAAACCTCTTCGGAGAAGCTCAAAAGGATAAAACCATGGCAGCGCAAGAAGGGAAAAGTGAACCCGATCATAGTAAGTCGGATCAAATCCTGGCTGTACTGGAGTCATTAAGAAGCAAATTCTCCACAAAACTTGATGGAGTAATGGTAAGACTACAAGATGTAGAACAAGAAATGAAAGACTACAATGAACGTATGTCACGAACGGAGGACCGTATTTCTACCGTGGAAGACGATATGGCTAATCTACAAGCTAACATGAGCTCCTTACAGGCTAAAAATAAATTTATGGAGGACAAAGTCATGGACTTGGAAACAAGGTCTCGCCTGAATAATTTGAGACTTGTGAATTTGCCAGAAGGAGCCGAGGGCCCAGATCTATGGTCTTTCTTGGAGAAGTAGATACCGGAGGCATTGGGGAATGAGGTGCTGCAACCCTCGGTGAGCCTGGAAAAAACTCACAGATTAGGACCGAAAGCGGATGGAGCTTCACGACCAAGAGCCCTAATAATGAATTTTCTCAACTACCGAGAAAAGCAAGCGGTCGTTCGAGCGGCACGGGAGAAAAAGGACATTTTCTATAAGAAAAATCGGGTCCGCTTCTACCCCGACCTGGCAACCGGGCTTTACCAGCTGAGGAAAAAGTTCGATCTGAGTCGGGAGGAGCTGCGTAAACTGGGCATTCGTAACGGAGTAACTCACCCTGCAACGCTTCTAGTGACTTATGAAAATAAAACACTGGCATTCAAAATACATGGGGAGGCAGGGGAGTTTCTAAAGAAAATTCAAAGCGGCTCAAGACACACAGAGCAGTGTGTGAAGAAGTGAAGCGTGTGAATTGTGAAGCTTCATATGGAGTGTAAAGTAAGGTACGCCAATAACTGAAACCCACCATATGATACCAATCGCTCTCATGTTATTTGCGGCCTTTTTCCTCACATTCCAAAGTGTTATCTAGGTTTGTTATATTTTTACGTTCTTTAATGTGTTATATAACCACGTTCTCAATATTGTAGCAATAAAGTGTTTAAACTTAATACAATCCCTTAAAATATTTTTTCAGTCTCAGTGGACAAGAATTATTAGCAACAACAGGGGTATTTCTTATAGAATAGGCTAAGGGTGGTTTTGCAGATCCTCACTGGTTGTGGATTGGCTTTTTGCTATAAGGGGAGTCTAATGTATGCAGTGGCGGAGCTAGATCTGTTTTCAAGGGGTGGCCAAAGGGTGAGCAAGGCTTTATCAGGGGGGTCCATATACAAATGATGAACGAAAGGAAACATATATTTTCTCACACACACTCAAGTTAAAATGGTTTATTTAACAAAGATTTGCCATGTTCAAACAAGACGTTAAAACGCACTATGGAACAGTGAACATGTAAATGTAAACTCAGAGCCCAGAATATGACCAAAAACTAATTCTCAAAAATAAATAAATAAAACTGGCTCCAAATAGTAAACTGCAAGACAATACCACCAGAGCTGACCAGTATTACCCTGGTGGTATTTATAAAGGTTTGAGAAACACTGCTATGGTCAAATAAGCTTTGAATGGGAACAACATACTGCAAACTCAAAGCCAGGATACACTCAAGAGAGCATAATTCTCAGATTTTGGTGGGAAGAAGCAAAATGTTTTACAAAGTCATCCATGTTGAGGGCATGTGCCCTCCTTGAATCAACACTGAGAATGCCAAGATGACTTAACCTGTCATCAGCCATAGTTGTTCTAAGGTGGTTTTTGATCAGTTTTAGAGCAGAAAAACTTCGCTCACAGGAAGCAGTACTGACTGGGATAACAACTGAAATCTTACAAAGTCTTATTAGCTCATGAAAAACCTCTTTATATGGTTCCAGGAACACAACAAAGTCAAGTAAAATAGAGGATTTTACTACTTATTAACTCTCTGTCACAGCCTCTAACCTGCTGGTGCCTCTTTAAGAAGAACTGGGAGATCTTTCCTTTTCTCTTCATTTGGGCTCTACACAAAATAAGACAGCCTGGTATTTAGACTCCATGACTGTTTGGCACAACACTATGTTAACTATCATTTAAACTATAGTTTTTAGATTTCTGTAGCTAGCTAAAATAAAAAAAAATAAAATAGATTAATTAAATTAATTAATATAACTAGTTAGGTTATAATTCAAAGCTTTCATATGACATAGCCTACTTACATTTCAGTCACTATAAAACTTAACAATGGTTTTTCACATATTTTTACCACACACATTTCAAGCAAGAGCTGGGAGATATATCCCAGCCAAATGAATAAAACATTACAGGGCAGCATGTGCACTAAAACATATGTTAAAAAGAATCTGTTTAAAACACAATCTATCAGCACTAGCATAAACGAGGCACTACGGAGCGGTGCACAACCATTTTTTTTTTCTTTTTAGAAATGTATGACAAGTGCCGCCTCTCATTAGGAAGGTAACACAGCGGTTACCGCTGAGCGGTAAAATATTGTAAATACCTGCAAAACTCCTCAATGGTGTTCTCTAAAGCTGCGGGTGTGTTTTGGATCAAGCAGGAACCACATGTCAGCTTAACCAATGAACAGCGTCAGTGAGCAGCATGTAGGCTGCTACTGCATCGGGCTGCCTTCAGGGACAGTCGGAAATTACGGTTTTCCTGGCAAATCTTTGCCGATCTCATAAGTATTATATTTTAAAATTACCGTTTCGAGTGGGGTGGCAGTAGGGGTGGCAAGGGCTCGGTTTGGGGTGGCAAATGCCCCCCCCCTGCCACCCCTCTGGCTCCGCCACAGATCCATCCATCCATCCATCCATCCATCCATCCATCTTCTTCCGCTTTTCTGGGGTTGGGTCATGGAGGTAGCAGCTTCAGTAGGGAGGCCCAGACCTCCGCTCTGAGGGAATCCCAAGGCGTTCCCATGCCAGCTGGGAAACATAGTCCCTCCAGTGTGTCCTGGGTCTCCCTCTGGTGGAATGTACCCGGAACACTTCACAGGTGAGGTGTCCAGAAGGGATCCTAACCAGATGCCTGAGCCACCTCAACTGGCTCCTCTCAACGTGGAGGAATAGCGGTTCTACTCTGAGACCTCCCTGGATGACCTAGCTCCTCATCCTATCTCTAAGGGTGAGCCCAGACACCCTACGGAGAAAACTCTGGTATCTTGTTTTTTTGGTTATGACCCAAAGCTCATGACCATAGATGAGACTGGGAACGTAAATCGAGAGCTTTGCCTTTTGGCTAAACTCTCCCTTCGCCACAACGGACCATACAATGGACGCCACACCAAAATGCCTGTTGATCTCACACTTCTGTGAATAACATGGCTGGAACTGAGTCCACCATAAAGTTAGAGGCTTAGATGAGGATAATAATTTTGCTATCTCTAAGTTTAACTGGATCAAAGCAGTCAAAACCTTTTCAGATCCTATAGTTACCTCAGATGTTGCCTCACCTTTCAGAGAAAAAACAATCATATTTAGAGGGGTGCTTATGAAGACTTTACACAAAATTAAGAGCACAAAGCCCAAAGAAGCTCCTAATTTTTCTTGGTAACTTGACCCAAATACAACTAAGATGCACCAATGAAACCCTTACAGCGATGTCCATATGAGCTAACACACTGTGTCTCACATGCAGAGGTGGATCCCTGCGCTGACGGCACCCACGGGTGTGAACAGGAGTTTGTGAGCACTGAAGACTCCTGTGTGTGTCGATGCAGGAAAGGCTTCACACTCAGACCAGA